>JARLTB010000203.1:11425000-11762500 GCA_030141615.1 Unio pictorum
GGGTAAATTTATACATATAACCCATCGCAAGTTAAAGGAAGCCTATAAGTGCCACGTTGATTTTTCGTAATCTCGACTTACTGTCTCGTAAATTATGAAATCCTAAGTCAAATTTACCAGATAATAAATAAATCAATTTCAACGTGACACTGACAGGCTTCCATACAAGTTTTCCCCAAGAAAAGGTTGACCCTTTCCTGTGTTTTTAAAGTATTCTTATTTAATCAGCTTGAATAACATTGATAGAAAGAAGTCACTAATATTTCACGCGTAACATTTTTTGTAGCATTATATATCTAGTCTTCCATCAAAGCGCCCATTTCATTTAATTGGTCGTGTAACAATTATTTATCTATGATTCTCATTCTAGTTTTCAATCAATCCACCCATTTCCTATTATCGGTCAATCAAGTTGTTGTAGAGTTTAGATATAGAATATTGATCTCTCCATTATGACATTTGCATGTACCTGCGGGTTCACCATTCTCTCTCTCTCTCTCTCTCTCTCTCTCTCTCTCTCTCTCTCTCTCACACACACACACACACACACACTCTCTCTCTCTCTCTCTCTCTCTCTCTCTCTCTCTCTCTCTCTCAACACGCACACACACACACACGCACACACAAGTACACGAACCTGTTATTCGTATCCATATTTGAAATGAGGAAAAAAAAACGGAATAAAGGAAGCGAATAGTAAATTCTGATTGAATACATTTTATTTTTATGTTTTTTTTTTATTATTTCAAACGTATTTAACAGATAACAATAAAATAGGCATTGTACCTCAACAAAATACTAATGTATTCAACACTCCTGGCGTTTGTACATGTAATTTAGTACACGTGTGCAAAGTTTGGTGTTAATATATGGATAATGTCTCAAATCTTAAGAGAAAACTTATTGCAAGTTACATCATGGCTGAAGAACATTACAAGATCCATACTGAAGATTATGTTATGTTGTATCGTTGATATGGACTCTCTCGATCTTTTTCAAGAGTATTTACTTCTTCATTTTCTCCATCTGCAATAATAATAATAATAATAATAATAATAATAATAATAATAATAATAATAATAATAATAATAATAATAATAATGGTAAGTCGACGATATAAAACAACTATTGTTCAAAACTTTTTTCAAGCTTCTCGGGTTGAGATCTGTTAAGTTTATTAAAGTGTGTAACAAGAGGAGTATGGACGGGCTATTTGCTAAAATGAAGACACGTGTGTTTGATGAGTTATGAGGCTGAACTAATGCAGAAATACTGAATGAATTATGAATTAAATTTGGGTAAATTTCAATTTAGTTCCCCGATTTTTATTAAAAAATAACAACTGGATTATGGCACGGATGATTTAAATTACAGAATTATTGTCATGGGCAATTAAAAGTTGTTGTTTTGGGTTTAACGCCATTTCTCAGCGCAAGATAAGTGATACATGTCAACCATTATAACTGGTGGACGAAGAATCGTGGAAAACCCTAGTAAGAACCACTGACCCAGAGAAAGCTACATACATGCCTCTTCGTACACCCATTTTGATCTAAAACGAGACTTAAACCCATGCATACTTCTACGCACACCCATTTTGACCTAAAGCGAGACTGAAACCCATGCATACTTCTTTGCACACCCATTTTGACCTAAAGCGAGACTTAAACCCATGCATACTTCTACGCACACCCATTTTGATCTAAAACGAGACTTAAACCCATGCATACTTATACGCACACCCATTTTGACCTAAAGCGAGACTTAACCCCATGCATACTTCTACGCACACCCATTTTGACCTAAAGCGAGACTTAAACCCATGCATACTTATACGCACACCCATTTTGACCTAAAGCGAGACTTAACCCCATGCATGCTTCTACGCACACCCATTTTGACCTAAAGCAAGACTTAAACCCATGCATACTTATACGCACACCCATTTTGATCTAAAGCGAGACTTAAACCCATGCATACTTATACGCACACCCATTTTGACCTAAAGCAAGACTTAACCCCATGCATACTTCTACGCACACCCATTTTGACCTAAAGCAAGACTTAAACCCATGCATACTTATACGCACACCCATTTTGACCTAAAGCGAGACTTAAACCCATGCATACTTCTACGCACACCCATTTTGACCTAAAGCAAGACTTAAACCCATGCATACTTATACGCACACCCATTTTGACCTAAAGCAAGACTTAACCCCATGCATACTTCTACGCACACCCATTTTGACCTAAAGCAAGACTTAAACCCATGCATACTTATACGCACACCCATTTTGACCTAAAGCAAGACTTAAACCCATGCATACTTATACGCACACCCATTTTGACCTAAAGCGAGACTTAAACCCATGCATACTTCTTTGCACACTCATTTTGACATAAAGCGAGACTTAAACCCATTCATACTTATACGCACACCCATTTTGACCTAAAGTGAGACTTAAACCCATGCATACTTATACGCACACCCATTTTGACCTAAAGCGAGACTTAAACCCATGCACACTTCTACGCACACCCATTTTGACCTTGACCGAGTAAGAGGTGAGATAGCAGTGACCAATCAAAAGTACTGTTTTAATATTAATGTATTTTGTTTCATATTTTACTTACAATAAACTTGAAATGACTATGTAGATTATTAAAAGGAACTTATGAATTATCGTTTGTACATAAACCATTATCAGCATTGATTTTTAACTCTTCTCTGTTGTTAATGATGAACATTTCTTTCCCCGAATAGTTTAAGAGAAAAGAGAATTTATAAACTACTTACTGTTTGAATGAGAGGGGATGGACTAGACTTGTTTGTTACGTCGTCATCATTCATAGTGGCAAACCATCTAATAATAATGATATTAATAATAATTAATAACAATAATAAAAATAATTCTAGTTATCCTTAATTCTTATCAAACTTTTCACCATAAAAAAACATTATCAGTGTCAAACTTTATCCGGACATTAAACAGTATATGTATTACATTGAAATAATGAGAGACTAAACATTCTTCTCCATTCTTTCGACTTTTTATTTTATTTGTTATGTTTCCTTGTTTATTCTTAAAGGAGCATTGATTCCGATAATTCTTTTATGGCCGTTGGGAGATAATTCTTGCATCTTTACTATAATCTGTTAATTTGTTGTTACCGTTCTTACATTGAAGATACTAACGATACAAACAAAGATCGTTATGAACTGAGTGCAAAAACAGGTTGGAGTGTTTTGTTGATTTGTTAAACATTGTTTAAACTTTTAACAGCTTTTCATAATACTATTTGTTAAATCGAGAAGAGGAAATCGAAACTAAGATAATTTCACAATGACATTAATATGCTTTTGATCTCTGCTGGGATTTTCAGATATCAAAGACACGACAAGTTCATTCTACGGACTGAGATACTTAAGAACTAGGAAAGAATGCAAATTATGTGTGGTAAATATAGACTCAATAACAACTGGTGTCAAAAAAGTTTTCTTGATTCTTATATATCCAAAACAGGTCTGGCGATATTGTACACATTTTAAATTTTCTTTTCTTTAATAATATTAACTTTTTGTTATAATATGTATTATATTGAACATAAACTTAACTGAGGTTAAATATGTGAGAAATTATTGACACTTACCGATCCCTGTATATATTACTCAGGTAGGGACCCAGTCCTAACCTTTTCTCAGCTCTTTTCCTGAATATATATATATATATATATATATATATATATATATATATATATATATATATATATATATATATATATATATATATATATATATATATATATATATATGGCAAGGACATGTGATAAGTTGTTGAAAAAAATCACACGTCAACAGTCAACAATAACACCAATTGGACCAATGGTGTTAGATTTAAAATATGTACAAATGATAATTTGTCTCGCTCCACCATTATCTTGTATGTGTTATCATCAATACAACTCTATGTTAATATCTACGGGGTTAGAAATTTACTTGTCTGTTATCCGTCTGTTTGCTGTCTTGTCTTCTTACCTGCCTTACTTACAATACTGCTTATTTACTTTCTTAATTGTAATCTATTTGCTCAGTGAATATTAAGCAATAAATATATTTACATTTAGAAATCAAATACAATTATTAAAGGACTTATGCTTAAAGGAATGAATTAGGATGTAATATGAATCGAGTATTTTTTCATTTCATAGAAGTGTTAAAAAGAACCCAACAAAACAGAAGCAAAACACAGTCTAAATATTTTTATCGAACCAGTTTTATCTTTAAATAAATAGCTAAATGCGTTCGAAAATCGTTTTTTTGCGCTATGTATATAAAAACGATCTGCCATAAAAATTAACGTATATAAAAAGTTCATATAAGAATTTGAGAGCGTTTAATTTTCTTTTGATGTGGGATAAAATGGTATTGATACTGCCTAGTTTTACTTTGATGTTTTTTGAAAGCGATAAATACATATAGCTACTCACTCTAAACATTGGTAGATAAACATCTCAGCATGCAGACTGAAATCCAAATTGTATTCTGGTTCATATTCCAGGTTGATAAGGTCTTCTTTTGTTCGGAAAGGGTACCTGCAAGAAAATGGTAGTAGAAACATTACTAGTAGTAGTAGTAGTAGTAGCAGCAGCAGCAGCAGCAGTAGTAGTAGTAGTAGCAACAGTAGTAGTAGTAGCATCAGCAGCAGTAGTGGTATTGGTAGTAGTAGGAACAGTTATTTTTATCGTGTTATAGAACTTGACCTGGTTACTTATACTTCCATTTGATGTCGAATATACAAAAAATAAGTTAATTACATTTTGAAGAGTCTTACATAACCATTTTGCTTTCAAATATACTAAATTAAGTTAATTACATTTTGAAGAGTCTTACATTACCATTTTGCTTTCAAATATACTAAATTAAGTTAATTACATTTTGAAGAGTATTACATAACCATTTTGCTTTCAAATATTTTAAATTAAGTTAATTATTTTTTAAGAGTCTTACATTACCATTTTGCTTTCAGATATACTAAATTAAGTTAATTATTTTTTTAAAAGTCTTACATTACCATTTTGCTTTCAAATATTTTAAATTAAGTTAATTATTTTTTAAGAGTCTTACATTACCATTTTGCTTTCAGATATACTAAATTAAGTTAATTATTTTTTTAAAAGTCTTACATTACCATTTTGCTTTCAAATATTTTAAATTAAGTTAATTACATTTTGAAGAGTCTTACATTACCATTTTGCTTTCAAATATTTTAAATTAAGTTAATTATTTTTTAAGAGTCTTACATTACCATTTTGCTTTCAGATATACTAAATTAAGTTAATTATTTTTTTTAAAGTCTTACATTACCATTTTGCTTTCAAATATTTTAAATTAAGTTAATTACATTTTGAAGAGTCTTACATTACCATTTTGCTTTCAAATATTTTAAATTAAGTTAATTATTTTTTAAGAGTCTTACATTACCATTTTGCTTTCAAATATACTAAATTAAGTTAATTACTTTTTGAAGAGTCTTACATTACCATTTCAAATATTTTAAATTAAGTTAATTATTTTGTTAAGAGTCTTACATTACCATTTTGCTTTCAAATATGCTAAATTAAGTTAATTACGTTTTGAAGTAATTGCCATTTTGCATTAAAATATAACTAAATTAAGTTAATTACGTTTTGAAAAGTCTTACATTACTATTTTCCTGTCAAATATACTAAATTAAGTTAACTACGCTTTGAATTAATTACCATTTTCATTTCAAATATACTAAATTAAGTTAATTACGTTTTGAAGAGTCTTACATTACCATTTTCCTGTCAAATATACTAAATTAAGTTAATTACGTTTTGAAGCAATTATAATTTTGCTGTCAAATATCCTAATTAAGTTAATTACTTTTGAAGAGTCTTACATTACCATTTTGCTTTCAAATATACTAAATTAACTTAATTACGTTTTGAAGTAATTACCATTTTGCTTTCAAATATAATTACCTTTAGCAATACAGAAGTTATAGCGAATTATTTGGTCTACAATTCCATTTGAACGATCAGCGATGTCATCGAAAAGGTTGCTGAATGTTGGCAACACTGATATTTTCCAATCTGATGTGGTGAATTTGCTGGTTATAGGTACAAAATTCACGTGTCAAAGTTAGAAAGACACTTTTATCTTTATAGATTCATACGGTCATCTGTGCGCTTTGTTACATCCGGGGCACTCTGCACAGTGATCTTACAGAAAGGTGAAAATATAGCCAAGTTTCGCATGCATTTTCATTGTGAAACTACAGATAACTGATACAACTTTCGTAATAAAGTGTATTAAGATCGTGCATGTATTTCGATTTGAGCAAACAATTTCCCCTTTCTAATAACCAAATAATACGTTATATATGAATGAATTACACTGGAACTTCTCAGGCTGCCCTTCGTACCATTTTAAAGAACTGGAGTTTATTTTTGAACAGTTACTGTCAATAGTTAGGACTAAAATAGGGATATGATTATTTTGTTATCAAAAAGTGGCTTGTGTAAATAGACTGTGATTCTCTCTCTCTCTCTCTCTCTCTCTCTCTCTCTCTCTCTCTCTCTCTCTCTCTCAGTTTGGTGGGATGTTTAAATTTTTAAAAAATGATTTTAGGGAAACAAAATGTGCCGTAATTCGAGTCTGGACATTGCCATCTATAAGAACTGTGCTCTCTGTAAGAATCAACATACCATGAAAACGGTGAGTCCGCGTCAGTTATGGTTGACATGTCATCTGTAAGGACGGACAGTCTGTGCTCAGAAAGGATCACTATACTTTCATGAAGATTAGCTAGAAGCAAAAATCCAGTCAGGACAGTGTCTGTTGTAAACGGTGTGTGCTCTTGAAGGGTATAAATATTGTTATTAATGGTGATCTACAAGCAAAGCCATAGTCCAAACAATGTCAACTATACTTGATGTGTGTCCAGTAATAACTTGTATATTGTAATAAAAGCTACAAGATATTAATATGTTACCTTCCAGAAATGACAAAGAACGCTACACTTCCCACTGAGAAAACATCACTGGTTCTGTGCATGCAAGGTCCTGTGAGTAGCTCTGGGGAGAAGAATCTGAAGTCGTACTCTTTATCCGCACGTAACTTTCGCATTCCGTTGTACTTGATGGCTGCATTGAGGCCACCCTACAATACCAAAAATCAAAATTTGTACACTGCCCCTCGGTCAGCCTTATAGCCTAATGTACTTTGTTCATAATAATGTGAAAATAGCGATTGCTGTCAAGCGTATGGTTTTAAATTTAGTCAGTAATAATCCAGACAAAGTAAAAAATAATTCAGACATAATAAAATATATTGTACTTTGTGATTTATAAGTACAGAACAGAAAATCCTCGACGGATTTCGTTTTTGAAGTTTTAATTAGATATCCACAATTGCTTTGTTTTTAATATCTCTCTCTCCCTCATACACACACACACACACACACACACACACACACACACACACACACACATACACACACACACACACACACACACATATATATATATATATATATATATATATATATATATATATATATATATATATATATATATATATATATATATATATATATATATTACCAGTACTGACTGCCCTTTGTCGTTGATGTAAATATTGTTAGGATGGATATTGCCATGGTTAAAGCCTCTGTTGTGAAGATACTGCACCGCTTCTATAAGTCTGATGGTTATGTAACGGGCTGCATTCTCATCGATGATCTTTCTATATATATATATATATATATATATATATATATATATATATATATATATATATATATATATATATATATATATATATATATATATATATATATATACATATATATATATATATATATATATATATATATATATATATAGAGAGAGAGAGAGAGAGAGAGAGAGAGAGAGAGAGATGGAAAATTAAAAATATATACTGTTCAAACGTAATGTGAGGTAAATCGTATATATATTTATTAGCAATCATGTTGACATTATCTTATCAATTCTTTATCGGAGTGTTGGCCTTCTGAATGGAGTCTATGGAGGATATTTTCGCCTTATTAATCACATAAGATAATACTTTGTCTGATACGAAATTGAAAATTGACAAAGGTTAAATGTGTCCACATAAATTACATACGTTAGCGTTTGAGATATAGATTTGTTCGCATATTGTAGAGTCCGATTATTTTGTTTGCATATTGTATAGTCCGATTAGATTTGTTTGCATATTGTAGAGTCCGATAACTAATGTTGATTCCTTAAAGACGAACTGAACGCGTAGAGCAGCAGAAGAGGTGAACAGACCAAGTTTTCAAGCAAAAATAAAGCTTCTACCGAAACCAAAATTATTCAGAGAGGGTGAACAGACCAAGTTTTCAAGCAAAAATAAAGCTTCTACCGAAACCAAAATTATTCAGGTCGTGAAAATTCTTCGAATTTCAATAATAAAAAAAAATAATCTTACAATTTAGTTGGCGTTCACATTCTATGCTGCTATGCGCTAACAATTTTTTTACGATGAAAGTCCTAGGACGAAAATCCTTTCACGATGAAAGTCTTTAAGACTTTACAAACAAACTAATTTGCAAAACCTCACCTCGCAGATCAATTAAATTATTAGATTGGTCAGTGAGTTTGAAATTAATTCTCGTTAAAGAATTATTATGACATCGCATATAGACTGGATTAGTTGGGTCTTCAATAATTAGAAATCCTGGAGGAGCCGTTGGTGCAAATGAATATAGAATATATCCCTGCTGAGCTTGATTTGATTGCTCAAGATTTATTTGATAGCTTCCTTCGATAACGTCACATACTAAATTCAATGATATCACCGAGGATATATTTACGTTGTTCGGAGCGATATGTCTACCGCCGCCATCTGGGTCGTTATTAAATGTCAGAATATTTGTTTGTTGTCGTGATAATTTCCTCCAATCGTCGTGGATTTTCTTAAACCCAATATCGATGGCATAACTGAGATATTTTTTTAATTCGTCGGGGTTATACCCAGGGATTTTAGATGTTTGAATATCCTCTCTGGGGATATTGTATTCTACCGCAAACACTTCTTTATAAATTTCATTCATTAATACTTGTTGAATAATTTGCGCATGAAATGTTTCCATATCGTTGATGATTTTGTTACATGCTTCTACAACGTTGATAAATTCATCTTGGGTGAGAGAGCCGGATTTAAGGGATATTAACAATAATGAAAAATCATTATTCATCGCTGTTAAATTTTCTTTGATTAAATTAGTGTAAAATATCATATTACTCTGGTTGTCATATCCTATAAACTTGTTGGGAGAATAATCTTGATAACTTTTTATTGGATTATCAGGTTTCATCTTGTCTGTGACATAATCAGATTTTACAGGTTCTGGTATATCAACGGTTTCTCGTCGAGGTGGTAGTTCAGGCCATCCTAATACTGATCTTATAGAACTCTGATAAATATCTACAACATACCCAGGGGAATTAATCTCGATCGCAGATGATAACGTCGGCTCGTGAACCGTTATAGCGATTTTTGATTCTTTTCCAGTGATAGATTTAATTCTTCGTTGTAATTCGTTATTGATTTGTTCGATTTGATATGACCCAGTTGGCAACGAGACAACGTTCCAGTCTGGAGTTCCGTCTTCACGATTTTTCCACGCGAATACCAAGGAGTTATTTGGTTGCTGACCACCAAATGCTACGGATCTGATATTGGGCCAGCTATGATACACTCGTAGTTTTGCTAGCGCGATCTCGCTCACGGGAACGGGAATCGGAAAATTCACACTGAATTCAGGACGAGTTGAGGTTACTGATATCATGCTTGTTTTCACCGGTGTTGTATTTTTTACTATTTGTTGAAGTAGTTCTTGCGACGACATTGTTATTATTATTATTCTGCTCTAATTTCAGTATTGTTGTTTTATACAATTGAGCCATCGTTGAGAATTCGCTATCTGATATTGTTGTGTCGTCGAGTGACGATGATATCAACGAGGATAATTGCGAGTAACCGGCAGATGCAATGTGAAATTTAATTACATAATCGTTTAGTTTATTCTGGCTACACGATGATAGTTTTTTTGTGATCCCGGTTAATATACCCGCAATTGTAGCCACCGCGGAAATAGCGATTGGAACTACGACCGGAGCAATCATTGTAACTGAAGATAGTATTATCCCAGCAGCAGTGATTACTCCCGACACCGAGTACACGGTGATATCAACTGCGGTTATTCTTCGTTGGTATTTTTTGATTTTTTTTTGATACTCCTCACAGCACGAGCTGAGTTTAGTTTGAAATTCTCTGACTTGATCATAGCGATACTGATACACTGAAGGGATCGTCATTTTATTTTAAAAGCGCTAGCATTTTCAATTGTGATTTCCCTTAAAAACGCTAGCGTTTTCAGTTTAATTGTTTACTTAAATCCACTACGAATTCTACGTACCACGTTACTGAAGCCCTGACTAGATTTCTATCTGTGGTCGTTACCGTGAATTTTTCAGATACATCCTTGTCGATGATCGTTGATATCGTATTATTGACTCCAGATGAACTACTTGATGATATATTAAACTGATTCGGTGATACTATTGTTAATCGATAAATACCCTTGACGGTTGCGGTTATGTGTAAAATGTTGTTTGTGGGAGTCCACGCAAATGATCCGTAATGGATTGTGTATACGTTGTTGACAATGATTTTTTTATCATGAGGAATTTTTATTTTTTCAACAACGCTTATCATCCTCGTTGCATCATCTTTCATTGCATTGTTGAATGTTTTAAGCTCATCGATGGACTTTTTAATATCAGGAAGGGTTATTTCAATTTTATCAAATGGGGTTCCGATAAATTTATCAATGATGTTTTTACGAAACATTGAAAACTGTTTCACGTGTTTTTCATATTCGGATTGAAGAGTTGCTAGTTCCAACATAGAATCTTTTATCGAGGCGAGTTTTGGTGTGGTCACTGGTGGATTTCCTAAAAATTCTAGCAGGGGTTTATCAATTTTGTCAATTATATTTCTTTGTAATTCAGAAAACTGGTTAAATACAACTATATGATCGTCATATTTATCATTGAGCGATTTCAATGAATTCGCCGTGTTATCGAATGTTGTTAATTTATCCGTAATTGTTGAAACAAGTACACCTGGTTTGAGTTTACCCTGATCGGAAAATAACGCGATAGTATCCTCTGCTGCATCTCGTCGTTTAACCAAAATATCATCGAGAGAGACATTACTAGTTTTCAATTTACCCTGACGATCTTGAAATACAACTATTTCACCAGGATCAACACTTGCTAGGTTTAACGTTTCGGCTATTTCATCTTCGATTAGTTTTTTAACGCCCTTGATTTTATCAAGGGTTTCAACTCCACCAGGTTCGGGTTTCTTCAGCGTTGATAAAGGTCGTCCCCAAATATCAATCATTGTTATCATAAAAATCTTTTCTATGTCTAAATCCAATGGATTTTCAATCTAAAAGTGAAATTGCACAGCAATTTCCAATCAAAGATTTTCAATCCAACGACCGCTAGTATACTCATTCACTACTACATGGGGTGGTTTTGATTGTAAATTGCTTTGCAATTTCATCTTTGATTCCTTTGAAATAGCATCAAGTACGTTTAATACTTCATTGCCACATATGGGTGGGTCAAGCATTGTCTGTGTTGGTAACGTGGAATACCAACGGGGTATTTTTAATTTACTTACATAGCGGTTAAATTCTTTCGGCGGCGCTAATCCATATGAGTCAAAATAAATAATCCCACGTGGATCAATCGCGTATGCAACCCAGTGAGTTCCAGGTCAATCGCTGTTATCTAGATTAATAATACCGGTTTCAACGTGATTTGGTTGTGCCGGTAACTGATCCTTCATAAAAACACCTCTGAAATTTTTAATCGCGAGTTTTTTAGCGGCATCAATTAAATCAAAATTGGACATAGGAATCAAAGATTCCACAGCCATAGGTTCCTCAATCGTTGATTTGGAAATCGAAGATTTCGGAACTAGTAAACCGGTCCTAGTCTCAGGCCCGATCCGTGAACGGATCTCCCGCTGTACCATGAATACGGGGTTCCTGGTAGTCTTAGACCCTTTCCTTTTTTTTTATTAGCGCGGACGGATCCACCAGTTGCTTTCTTTAGTGCCATTCCTGCCGCGGTACCAACGGCTCCTAACGCTGCCGCTTTAGCCACCGCTGGGGTCGCTGCGGCAATCAACCCTGGAATCAACCCTAACAACGGGAATATACCACCAGTCTTTTCCATGTTTTTAATCGCGCTCGCAGAAAGAGTAACCTGAACTCCCTTTTTTTCTTTAAACGCTTTATTAAAATGATTAATCTGTGTCTATGTCAGCGATAGTTTATTCGCCCCGCCATTCATTTGATTAGGTTTCAGCGTTATTGTGGTTCCACATTGCTTAGCTGATTTGGATTGTAATTTTTTTAGCTGACCAGGTGTCAACGTAACATTGATATTACTATACGACATTATACAAAACAGATTGATTCTAAATCGCAAGCGATTCAATGAAAATTCTACGAATTTTTAAAGATTTTCCACTGGTGCATCTACCAGTCTCATTCGTCCACCAACACCCTCGAGTATCATTGATTTATCACTGAGAATGACAGCAACCGCTCTATAATTAACAATACCACCGGGACGGGTTACACGAGCTCGGAAGTGTATATCAACGACGGACTGTCTCATCAAGTCAAGATGTTCGAGCGAAAAGTAATAAATCGGATACAGACTTTTAAAATCCAACTGTGATATTTGTAGACCAGTATCGACATTTTGATCGCGCCCCATATACGACAGCAACCGATGATAAACTCGTGCAATATGATTGTTTCCATAATCAAGTTGTATATCCTCTGATGGTTCTTGCTGTCCGTTTATTCTCAGCGAGACTTCACTACACCCAATTTGATCAAATATCATGTGGGAACGTTCTTGATTATCTAATCGCGCAGTATTCTGTAGCGCAACAAATATGTGACGTGGAGCTGAAATACCCTGTTTTGATGCTAGATGCCATGTAAGTGTACCATCAATATTAGAATCCATGGTATCTGTGGACGTTGACAACCAACTTAATAATCTCTTTCCCCCTTGATCCATAAATGATAGTAACCGTGGTTCTGTTGACAACGATGGAGTCAACACTGGCATCCACAGTGATAGTTTTGATAAAATGACTTTACCAGCGGCAACGCCAGCACCGCGCCAGATTGCATAATTATCAGTACCCCTTCTCATTAGCGATATAGTATGCTTTACTCCATAGATAACTTTTCTGACGTTTCTACAAAATCCAAATATGTGATGGAGCGGAATCGCATATGAAAACCGTCGACGCTCTCCTTGCAACGTTGCTACTCTTGTTGCAAACCCTAAATTGAAATTATTATTAACACCTCCGAGAATATCAAAGGCAGCAGCTGGTCTATCTCTATGTTCAGAGGTATCAGGTTGTGGATCAGATGCAGTAGCTCTTGCAGTATTTATTTTAATATGCTGAATGTGATCAGCGTTATCAGTAATATCCTTCGTGAACATCATAGACGGACCCGCTGATCTAGTATAGTCATCAGAATATCTCGCTAACCCGATTATTCCCGTAGCAATATCAACCTCGCGTTCAATAGATTCGATTTCTTTTCCATCAATGAGATATCTTGCACTTTCAAATAACGCCATGATGCCATTGTTAACAAAACCAACTCGGACAGTTTGGTTATCTGCATATGGTGTATTAGCTACAACATCTGTTACGAGTTCACCTTCGACTTCAATAAAGGCTTCAGCGGGTAAAAAGTATTTACTGGTATCATGAACTTGAAGTTCGATTCTCCCCCGAAGATTAGGTTGCACTGCGTGATAAGCAAAAAATTGATAATCACGTACAGAATCATCTGTAAGTACTGGGGCTTCCATGTCAAATGCACTATCAGGGTTTTGTTTGAACATTTTTTATTTTATACCCGTTGGTCTAAATTGGAGGTGAAAATGTAAATTGCTTGGATTTTCATCGACGTCTTTGACGTTTGTAGAAATTCTTTGAATTTCCAAAGCCACTTCCCGCTATCATATTTGCTGTTATGTTATCCTGGGCGTTAGTGTATGACGGAGTCATTAACGATGATGAAATCAACGACTGTAGTTTTTCATCTACTGCGTTATTTATTATTTTACTAACTCGCGCAGGCATAACCTCAGTAGATGGCAACGGCAATGGTTTCGTTGAAAATCTGGAAGATTTTCGCCGTCGAACTAGCGCTGTTAGTTTATCCTTTGCGGCTGAAAACGCCTTCGTGGCAAGATCACCAACAGCGCTAATACCCTTATCCCTGATAACATCAATTGCTTTCATTGATAATTGTTTTACTAGCGGAGCCACTTTTGGAGCCATTCTTGAAAATAATCCCATTATAGTATTACCGAGACCATCTCCATAGTATGCTCGGTATTTTGGCAATCGTGAGTTTACCACGTAGACGTTAGTTGGTTTATCATGGTTGTAGTGTATGATCATTCTCTATTCAATTGATATTTATCTAATCGCTATGATAACCGTGATGAAAATCCAAAGGATTTTTCTCTACTAACTCTTCAATGAAATCTCGATATGTTGCAATATCCATGATACCACCTTGAAATAACCGCCTACAGATATCAGCAGCTTCATTAATTATTTCTGGTGAGTTATTCCCGGCTCGTTTTCCTCCTACGAGTACTTCTAATCGTGCTATATCACCGAGAATATTGCCAGGACAGAAACTCGAAGAGTTTCCAACGCTAGAGTTTCCAACTAAGCCACTACCCTTTTTTTTAGTTGTACCAGTTGCACCCTTCTTAGAATCAGCCTCTGCCATTATTTGTATTTCATCAGGGGTTGGGTCTGCTGTGTATACTGGTGGTGCTAATGTGACTCCCTTTACTATAGCTAGAAATTTATTATAATCAGATTTTATTTCTTTTGTGATTCTAATTTCCCCGCGGTTTGCTAAAAACACCTTATTTTCCCAAACGTCTGAACCTTTTATAAAATTTTTAGCCGTTTCGTCTATTAAATACTTATCCCTTTTCGGTTTTTTAACGTTGTCGTTGGTAAATTTAGCTAATTCAGAGTCTGTTTTGATACTTCTGATTGTATTTAACGCATCAACTGTAAATATATTTTCAGGAGGATAGTCCTTTTTTGAAACAGCTCCCGTTTCTTCTTGAAATTCTTCTTGAAATTCTTCAGGTTCAGGCGGTGGTGAGGAAATATCAACATCACCTAATCGTTCAGCTTCTTCCTGAAGTTCTCGTTCTTGTTGTTCTTGTCGTCTTGCAGTAGTTATTATATCACCAGGAAGTGTTTGTAATGATTTTTTTGTTTGTTTAGTTCGTTTTGCTATTTTTTCAAGTTCACCAAGAAGAGGCCTCTCTATTCGTTTTCCCTCTTCAGGGATATCACCGTATATAGCTCGTTCAGTAGCTGTTTTCACACCCTCAGTTGCAGCAACAATTGGCTTAAACAGCTGTTGTGTATCATCAGAAAAATCAGTCTGAAGTAATTGCCGCTGTTGAAGTTTTCACGTATACGATCACGAAGGGGTAATATTTTATTAAGAGCGCTAAGTCGCTCCTTTACGTTCCGTGTGGTCAATGATTGTCCTACCATTATTGAAAGAGTATCACTATTGTTGAATTGCAAGTAAAAAAAATCACTAGATTATACTTCCCTGTTGTTGGGTAGTGATTAACAAAGGAGGCTCTCTACGCGTGGGGCTCATCACCCTGCTCCATTAACGTTTTTAATTGTCTCACCTTACAATTAATAAGCCTCTTTTGTTCATATTCTAAGCCTAATTGCTTTCGTACACGTTCAACGATGCTACATAATGGTGCAAAAACATTAACGTCTTCAGTATTGACTAAACTTTCACGTATAAACTTTTGTATCCGCTTAGTTAAAAAATATTTCTTAGCGAGGACGTATTTTCCGGTCTGTTCTGCAAATTGTATGTCTTCGAAATCGGTCATAATTTGATCACAATCTAACCCTGAACATAGTTTAACATTTTGATCTTTAAGCTTGTTGATTTCAATAATAATCAATTTGAGATTTTCAATATTCATATTATATAAAAATATATTTGTTGAATTGCTTGAAATTTTTCACAAAATGAATTCTGGACACGCTAAGGTGTTGATCATCTTTAGCAGCCCAGAAGCTTAGTGCGATTATAGGTGATTATGATTATAGATGACGACGGTACAATTACACATCACCGTTTTGAACCCCCTTGGTGTTTTACATCAAGCAGCGCGCTCAACGGTTACAACCGACAAACAGATAACAATAGATTATAGGTGAATGAATTGATTTCAATGACAATGGTATATACAATGAATTGATTTCAATGACAATGGTATATACAATGAATTGATTTCAATGACAATGGTATATACAATGAATTGATTTCAATGACAATGACGACGGTACAACAATAGATTATAGGTGAATGAATTGATTTCAATGACAATGGATGACGCGGGCTATTTCTACATTCAAGTACAAAAGCAAACCTGAAATCGAAACCTGGTTTGAATGTCAATAATAACGTTCATACCACGTGTGACGGTGTGGTTTGCTTTTGTACTTGAATTTCGGCTAAGCCCAATTATAACAAGGACGGATTTGTATATAACCACTCATTACAACGAAGTGACATAAGGAGGTGTAGTGCTTGTAATTGTTTGTTTTGTTTATTAGCGATCACTGACAACGTTGAAAACACGCATAATACTTGAAACAGACACTAAAAAAAATGTTTAAATACGACATGTCTATAAAACAGTTCTGTTAATACTTGAAAAAAGACGAAATTGATTATGTGTTGTTCAGATTCATAATAGCGAAACTAACCAATCAAAATCAATGACTGTGTTTAAGATCCGTAACTCTGTCATTGGTGATTTGTCGCACGCGCGTTACCTAACGGAGTTATCTCCGCGTGAAATCCGTAGGATTTCCATTCACATAAACAAACTGAATGCTGTTTTTAAAACGTTTTGAAAAAGCGGTCTTATAAACCCCCTCTGCTACTTTTTGAATTGAGGAGGAACAAATATCGAAATGCCTACCAGCTGCGTTTATTGATTGAAATACTATCTCCGTGTTGTCAGTATTAAACGATCTTACGGGTCTAGCATTTTTCGAGTATTTCCCAGTCCCACCTCGTTTGGTGTTTTCACGTTGTGTAATAGCTTGTAGATTCGATAAAGAATTATCAGTCTTAATGCTATTTATGTGATCAATCACAAAACCATCCTTGATTGATCCATTATACACTTCATAGACGAAACGATGATTGAGATGCATTTTCCCTCCAGCTTTAAAACTCAAATACCCTTGATTATTCACAGCACCAATTGGCTTCTTGAGTCTACAGTGTCTAACAACACCATCACGAGAAGCTTCGTAATTTTCAATAACAGGATGTCTTTGAAATTATTGGTTCATTTGTATACAATATACTTCTATTTGTCTAATTCGTTAATTGGCTGAGATATAACATTGGCAAATCTGCCTATGTAGTCCTGAGCAGTTTTTATGATTTTGCCGTTGGCAACGTCGCTGACGTTGTCAGGATTTTTGATTCTTCGCTTGTCATAATAACGCTTCAACTCTCTATAACGCTTACCCCCGCAACTAATGCATAACTGCGACTTGCCTCTTACACCTACCCCGCAATACAGGCACGGAAGAGGGCCCTTTGAACCGTTTCTCACACTTTGCATATGATACCCACAGAATTCATTTCTGCATGATTTGTTACACGGAGTCTTTGATCCAATCATGAGCCATTTGCAATGATTCATTATATAAAAAACTTTTTATTTAAATACTTGTTTTAATTATAATATGAAGGAATTCAAGAGATTATCGAAAATTACGCCTTGGAAAAATACTAGATTTAATCTCGATAGAATCTCTGATAAACCAAAAAGTCTAATAGATGACAAAACCATATTGAGTAAAATCAGCGACTGTTTTAATGAATTTAAGCGCGATGGAGCATCTCATACGTGGTCGACATTTCGAATTATCAATGATGATGTCAATGTACCCGTAATTGATGCTACTATAAACGATACAAGAGCAGCTGAGATACTTTCACACCTTGGCGGGAAATCCAAGGGGGTATTTTTTTAGAATAAAATTCATTATCGAAGAGCAAGGTGAATGGGTTATCAGAGATAAATTTGAACCAATCCTCAAGAATAAAAAAACTGTTATTGTGAGTAGAGATTCCAAACCAGGAATTCTAACTGGAATTGACAAACCATACTACACGAACCGTTACCCTGTAACAGTAGTTGTTTACGGAATATATCCACTAAATGATAAGCCAAGGATTGCAAAACTAGCTCCAATGTTTTCATCGTCGAAATCACAAGGTGATTCAACGTTGAATTGTATAGCAACACGGGTAATGGAACACTTCACAAATGCATCCCGGGGGAATAAACTAACTGAACAACGACGAAAAAAAATAACCGAATGGGAACTGACAGTGAAACAGCGCGGGGCAAAGATTTCTGATATAGCTAAATTAGAAGCATCATTAAAATTTCCAATATCGGTAGCAACGATAACCGGAGAAGTATTATACGAACCGAAATATCAATCGCGAGGAGCTCCAATTGAAATTATTGATCATAACAAACACGCGTGGACACCTGCGGTAAATATATTTCCACGAGAACGAATCGTGAGATATATCCCCGGGGAATTTCTCAAGGATGTGTTCTATGAAGAGAAATTATTTGATGCTATTGTTACGTTGTGTAAAGATGATCCCGTGTCAGTGTGGTTACTTAGCAGCGCTGGTTCCGAATCAGGATTTGATCAGTTTGTAAGACCAAATGGAGAATTATATCGCGTTGAAGAATTAGATAACAGAATGAGAAAAATCGCTAATGAATTTTCACCGGAGAGTTTCCATGAAAAACTACTCACGGATAGCTTTACAATTCCATCAGTGGTAGCTCACTTCGCAAGAGAAAAGAACTCATGGCGTCCAACACGAAGTGATTTTCTCGAGGATGTCAAATTGAGTTGCGTCGAATTGGGTCATGGAGGATTGTGGAATACGAAATACTCACGTGATGGTATGATTTCAATTGATATATCCGCGTGTTATCCTGGAAGTTTTCTCGGGTATGGAGAATACTCTGAGTATTTTAAACGATTTGGACACCCCACGCATGAAATGACTCGTGTTGCGATTAATGGTCGTTTGCCTGATTTTGATTTAACCGGGTTCGCTCGTGTGATATCATTTGAACTCGCTGCAGGGTTACATCCGTGTAGTTATGTTTGGCTTGGTAGACATATGTCTGAAAAACACTGGATGCCAATAGTGCTATTGAGATATATGATCGATTGTGGTATGCTAATATCGTTAATTGTCAGTGAAGCGATTATATGCTATCACGCGCAGAAGGATGTTTGGTTACCAAAACCTGATCTAGATCGTATAATTGATGAAATACGAAAACAGTTTCCTAATGGAAATTCTTCGAATTTTAGCGAGGAAGAAATCATGAAACTATCTAGGCAGTTATTTGAAATTAAAAACAAAGAAGCCAAAGATTTCGGACGAAAAATAATTGGTAAATTCACTCATGGTGGAAGATTTGACAATGCAAAATACTCTTCGAGGTTGATCATAGACGTCGCTGAATACGATTTTATTGTAGCGGATTTAACGAAACAGGGAAAACTTGTAACCCGTAGGGATGCTTTTCTATCCAATGGTGAGAAATTAGGAACGGTTGTTACCTACTGTGATGGATATAGTTGTCAGTACACACATTTGAGAAGTTCTATGCTAGCGTATGCTTCTATTAATCTATTTTCGATGATAAATAGATTTCCTAATACCGCGGTTAGAGTAGCTACTGATTCGATGTATATCCACAACAAATACAGATCAGATGTAGCGGTATTCACAGATCCCGAGGAAGCGTGGGGGCGTTGGCGATTTAAAAAGGAAAAACTACATGAGTATTGTGAATCCGCAGACGTTGCCATCGACGATAAATACTTGAAAAGCAACCATAATCTCTCAGAGATTCAATCAGAATTTTCTAATGCACCACCCGTATCTGATCCCGTATGTAGATACAAGACAGTTTATTTAAACGGTTGTGGTGGGTCAGGAAAGACAACTCGTGCAATTGAATTATTTCGTCGGTCAACCATGATTGTGCTAACACCAACTCACAGACTCGCCAGAGAGATGATAGCGCGGGGAGTAAAAGCCTGTACTTATCACAGCTTCTTTCGATGGAAAGGCGATACATGGACTCCTGATCGAATGGGCGATAAATTCATTCCTGAAATCATAATCTGGGATGAAATATGCACGGTATCGTTGACAGTATTACAGATATTTCTTGAATGGTTGTTATTGAAAAATACAAAAGTCGTCATGTGCGGGGATCACGGCCAACCACAGCCATTTGTTGGTGGATCTCCACATGAGTGGTTGAAGAATCATGTAGACTATTATGAAGAAATTAATACCGACCATAGATCACTTGATGAACAATTACGAGAATTCAAAGCGCTAATTAGATTACAACCGGATAAAATCCAATGTGAAATAGCGCGTGAAATAATTTCAGAAACTCCCATGAATGATTTTTGGGAAACATGGAAGCCAGATGATTTAATAATTGCGAGTAGAAAAATAGTCAGAGACGCGCTTCAGATGAAATTATTTGAATTGCATAAGTGTAAATTTGCAACACTTCCAGTACCGTTGTGTTATAGGCCTTTGGATACACGAAAGCAGAATATAGAAGTTGATATTCCAGGGAAGAGTGAAAAGCAGATTCTCGTGTTAAATGATATTGTGCTGGTTGATATCAGCGTCGTCGAAAATGCATTGCGTGCTAATAAATCCCCATGGACGCTAGGATACGCAGCGACGATACATTCTTCACAGGGATTAACTATATCGGATACAATTGTTTGGATAGTAGATAATCGCATTGAGTGGTCAAATTTAGTTTATCTCGCAGTATCCAGAGTACGGCGAATAAACCAACTTCGAAGAATTGTTGTTGACGATGCCAGTGACGATATTGTCAGCGCCGATGATATCACTGGTGATATAATCAGAAAAAAACTCTCTGGTTATAAACAACAGGATAAAAAAAATAATAGAAAATTTGACATTGATGCTGAATTAATAATTACGCTGAAGCAACAACAGAATAATCACTGCGCGAGTTGTAATTGTATAATGCGTTGGCAGTATTCGGATAAAGATCCTCGCCAATTTACCGTAGACAGAAAGAATAGCAGTGTACCAACGATAACGTTATGCTGACTTGTCTTGAGTGCAATAGACGCCGGGGTGCTAATTAAGACCACGCGGTGGCAATTGAGTATCCTCGGGGATCACTTGCAGTTGTTGTCGAGTAAATCCTCGCTGAGGAGCAGTTGAATCCAGTCTATAGATTGCTGGTCTACCCGTTGATCGTGTTATACCGGATATCTTATGTACGGTGACGCTCCAAATAGGATCAGTAGCTCTTTTTTTACCACCCTCAAGCTCTCCTGGTTCGTATAAGTACCTTACAATGACATTACTACCAAGAATTGGTTGGGAAACGCTAGCGTTTCTAGAGAAATCTTTTTGTGGTTGTACGGGTATATACTTCTTTTTAATAGCGTTGACAGGTTTCATATTAATTGTTCTAGTAATCTCATTATTGATTGCGGTAACTACACCTGGTAATCTCTTGACCCATTCACGGGATCGTTTATCCTGGATGAATTCTTTCGCGTATTGATATCCAAATAACCGCTCAGCAAGTGTCCGATTAAACCGTTCAACAATTGCCTGATCGCGATGTAACGCAGTATGCCCTCGTCTGATGGCGACATTATGATGTTTCATCGTTGTTAAAACAGCGCCTTGAAATTCCTTGCCAGGATCAACTTGTAACAGATTTGGCCAGCGCAGAGGACCTCGTCGATAAATTTTTTCAAATGCAGAAGCTACTTCAGTAGATGATTTTGTCCTTAGCGGTTCTGCTTGTTTGTATCGACTCGCAACATCAACTACGGTTAACGCGTATTTGTAACCGCGATCATGCGGCAGAAATAGTATATCAGCTTGATGAACTTCATTAGGAACGGTCACATCAAAATGCGAGTAGTTAATTCGTTTAGGCGCTGGTAGATAAATTTGCCATATCGCCTGTTTGGATAACCAGTTCGCTGCAGTGGTTTTTTTCACCTTTGATGCGCTAGCGAGTTTATTGATTGCTGCGTAACCTCTCCAGTATCCTCTCGGAGAATAATAAATAGATTCCATATTTTTAATTACCAGCACCTAACATCAATTTACCCTTCATAGCAGATTTTACCAACCACGAAGCCAATTTTTCTTTGAAGGATTTATCAGGAATAGCATTTAACGCATGAATTAATTTCACATCCGCAAGATGTCTATGCTGCAAATTGCTGCTTTTATAAGCGACATCATGAGCATGACACGCCTTATCAATAGCGTTTATTGGATACTCGCCGGGTCGGGGCTGATTTTGATCATCAAGTCTAATATCTAATCGTGTTCCCGGTCCACAGTAGCTATATCCTGGAAGGTGCTTTTCTCCTGGATACTTTGCCCACGGTGTTCCTGGGAGTTTTGCTAACTTGGCTGCAATATCACCTCCTCGTTTTTTTTTAAAGGTTTCGTGGAAGTAAATCTAAATTTCTTTGTACTACATTGTACGCATTTACCAGAAAGCGCTGATCGATTATTTTTCGTTGTAATCGTCGTCAAGTCATTTATGCCAGTACGCGTCCTACACTTCACACAATATAGATCCATAATTTATATATAACGGCATGAATGTAATTGATTATTCAGCTACGAGACGACGGGAACCTTTTAAACACCATGCAATGTTACCAAATTCTATTCGCGCGATTATCATCGGACCATCTGGAAGTGGTAAAACACAATTGCTACTTAATTTGATAACGAGATGGATGGCGTGGGATAAGTTGTATATGATTGCTCCGAGTGTAGATGATCAGCGATGTTATGAAGTGTTAAAGGATTTTAACGAAGCCGCGCGAGAAATTAACGGTGATGGTGTTATTGAGTTTATAACCGATATCGAAGAGGCACCTAGCATTGACTCCATCGACGGAAGTATTAACAATTTAGTCGTATATGATGATATCATGTTAGATAATCAAAAGAATCCTGCTAGAATATTTTCCCGAGGCAGACATAAAAACACCGATGTGATATATATCACTCAACGTTACACTCAAATACCAAAAGTGATCCGAGATAACTGCAATATGCGGTGTGTATTTAACGGAGTTGATACTCATACGTTAAGAAATATTTGGCAAACTTGGTGCGGTGGCGATATGTATCATAATCAATTAAAAAATTTCTTTAGCCGCGCTCAGACAATCCCACACGGATTTGTGACGATAAATTTATCAGACCCTCGGACAAGATATCGTGTCGGACTTGATCAAATATTTAGTTAGTAAAAAAATTGTTAGCGCATAGCAGCATAGAATGTGAACGCCAACTAAATTGTAAGATTATTTTTTTTTATTATTGAAATTCGAAGAATTTTCACGACCTGAATAATTTTGGTTTCGGTAGAAGCTTTATTTTTGCTTGAAAACTTGGTCTGTTCACCCTCTCTGAATAATTTTGGTTTCGGTAGAAGCTTTATTTTTGCTTGAAAACTTGGTCTGTTCACCTCTTCTGCTGCTCGTAGTATGAGAGCAGTCTATATACATAACATTATAAAGAGTCGATCACATGCCTTATTTTTAACTATGTCTTATGGGGTATGCGCCCCTACTATAGTGTATGACAAGTAATGCTGTGGCCTAACAATTTCGATTTTTTTCAAGAGTTTCGGGCTTCATTTTGTCTGAAACACCAATCTACTCAAACATTTGAATCACCAATATTATTCAAAACAGGTTGTGTAAATTTGTCAAATGAAATAAATGTTAAAAAAGGCTTCTGCTCTACCTGTTTGGATCTTTTTCCAGCAATGTATTCAAGGATCCATTTGGCCAATTTGTCTTGACAACCCATCTCAACGTTTGATCACCAAACTGGTACTTTCCTGCAAATCTGAAAAAGAATAGTTATGCGTTTGTTGAAATCCATTTCACAGTATGAGCAATGCATTAAATGCATCAATGAGAGAGAGAGAGAGAGAGAGAGAGAGAGAGAGAGAGAGAGAGAGAGAGAGAGAGAGAGAGAGAGAGAGAGAGAGAGAGAGAGTGCAGTCAACATTGATTGGAATAAAAACGTGTCTGAAACTCAAACGTAACATGAACATGTGACCTGGATAGAGGAAGAGGGAAAGTGAGAGAAACAGAAAAAAATACGAGGATTATACGTACAACCATCTTATGATGTGTATCTTATACCATGATTCTGACTGATTTGAAAACTCAATTATTACCTGTAATTTGGTAGAATATCATTTCATACAGTATGTATATGCGATTATCTTTTTGATTGTCAATTTTCCCCATAATATTGTCCCTTACTTGCATTCGATTGGTTAATATAAATATCTTCATTATGATTTTCATATTTATTATTTTGACTGTTAAGTGATAATAGTTTTGTCTTGTCCTAATTATGAACACGTTATTATTTTACATTTACCTTGGAAAGTTATTTCATCTGCTGAAAGAAAATGAACTTCAAAGTGCAAAGCTTTCTAACAGTTGAACCTAAATTTACTTGATCAAAAAGCGATCGTTTTTAATACAGTATTATATACGTACTCTCCCAGGTACGCCGACTCCAGTGTGGACACTGATTTCATACCAGGAACACCAGTCTTACCCTTGTAGGCTCGTAGGTGGACGTTTGACACACCAAAGGTACCCTGTAACATAACAAGACATAGTTTCAATTACCTATTGATTCCTACCACCGTTAAAATTAACGTAATGGATTAATATTAAATATTGTAATAAATTTCGAGTATGCGCATTTGATGGCGCCCCGTTTTCAGCAATTCTTAGATTTATTTGTATGATTATTGGGATTCGGCGCCATGGAAATATTCCTAGCCCGAAATAATTAGCCAATTACTAGGTGCAAACGTCACGGAGTCGAGATTTAGTGAGTTTCAATGATGCCATTGTTTGCTAGTAGTTAATTCAGGTCCAAACCGAATGACTGTCCCTGGAGTAAGATAGTCCATATTAAAATCTATTGGTGTACAATAGTGGTGTGGCTGAGGTGGCAGTATTTACGGTAGGAAACCGGTAAATTACACAATGGAATCAATAAGTAGGGACTTTTTGGTAGATACCATTTATGTGTCCATAGTGGAAAATAGGTGTAGTTATATTAGCGTAATACGCCGGCACAAGTGTATATTGACTGGCCTAAGGTGGCTGAGTTAAATAGTTCCCAGTGATAAAGGCAATACTAGTGTATTTCCTATGGCATAACTGGCTGGCGGTACAGAAATCTGATGATAATAAAGAAAAACCTTGCAAATGTACGGTTGAAGGACTTTGGTGCAAGTTGTTTTATCTGTGGTCTCGAATTGATTAGAGTACAAATTAGTATATAAAAATAGACACATCTGACCTTCCAATTTAAAAACTCAATTTGTATAGAAGTCTTTGGAAATTTGGAGAAACATATGACTTCAGCGGGATTCGCGCCAGGGTTTGACACCGCTCGGTCAAGTGATGCCCATGTGCGTGTAACAATATGTTTTTAATAGGAAAACAAGTAGTATTTTAAAAACATTTGGTGAAACGGTTTCCAAAATGAGAAAAAGGTATGGTAGTGAGAAGAGAAGGTTCTGCTTTGAAATCGTGAACATGTCCATATTACCTTACGATTGCAGTCAACAGCATTGGTCCAGATATAAGTGCTCACTTTGAGATTTTTCATTTTCTTCGGCTTGCCTTGGTCACGACGCTTAATAGGTAAGGTAGTCGGTGGCACTCTGGCTGTTCTAGACACTATCGTTGACTCCATAAAGACAGGTGGTACCGCATTAATCTGTCTTGTTATAGATGATGTGGAAACTATGCTTGTGGTCGTTTGCATTGTAGAAACCATTGTTATTGGCGACGCCATAAATGTCGCTTGCAAAGTGGTGATTGTTGGCGTAGTGCATGCGGACACTGTAATTGTTTCATTGGCTAAACATTCTGTAATAACCAAACATGGTGCTGCTGATATTTTGACGATTGGTATTACTATGGTTTCTGTCTGTTCCACAACGGATTGTAGAACCAAAGATGTTTCTGGCACATTTATTTGAGGAACCAACTCTTTTGAAGAGATATTGCTCATTTCAGCTCCATTAACATGAGTAATGGTATCAATATTTGATTCATGAGAAACTTCCATATCAAGATCCACGTACTCGATGTCGTCTTTCTCGATGAGCCTGGCCATCAGGCTTTGATCATCCAATCCCATAAAATCATTTCCGTGTCCGCATAGTTCCCGTAGACATCTAGTTTCGACCAATACTTCTCGTAGGTAAGAGACATCCTGGATATCTCCTGTACAGATAACCTGAAGAAAATGAAATAATAATAATAATAATAATAATAATAATAATAATAATAATAATAATAATAATAATAATAATAATAATATTGACGACTTTGTATTGCGACTAATCTCTGGAAGCTCCTAGCGCTTTACAATATCCATAATGATATGAATACAACATAAAAAAAACTAAACAAACAAACACTATGAAATTGGAAAACAAAACATTCTGAAAAGATTTAAGGTAGAAAACAGTTTTAGGTCTTGAAAGGGATCACTGTGTCGTTGTGTCTAATTTCAATGGGCAATTCATTCCACATTGCTGGCCCTGGTAAACAAAAATAACGTGGTCTATATGGTTTCGTTTTCATAGCTGAAATTATGAGTATACGATTGTCAGAAGTGGAGCGTAATTATCTTGCTGGTGTGTATGCATGGGTAAGGCCAGAGATGTATGCTGGACTGGAATTCGTCAGTGAAATATAGCACAGAGAACAAATTTTGTGTTTGATTCTGGATCGAATGGATATCCAGTGTAGGGTACACAGCAGTGGGGAGGTGTGTTATAATCGTAATACACTAAAGATGATCCAAGCAGCTGTGTTTATAACTTTCTGAAGTTTCTGGATTAGATATTGAGATTAACCAGACATAATTGAGTTACAATGGTCTAGTCTTGAAAGTACTAATGAACGCACAAGTGTTATAGTGGCATCAAATGATATTTGCGAATGGAGTTGATGCGTCACAGCTCAAGAAATGCAGATTTGCATGTTTATGGCATGTTGGTGAATGTGAGAGGACTGTCCAGAGTAACACATAGGTTTCGTACTGACTGAGTGAATTTAATGCACGAAATTGTCTCATTTACTTTGACATGTTCTAGTCTTTTGGTCTGATGGATACGATTTTGCGTGGTGATCTGTATTAAGCATTAAATTTCACATTTCATGTGAAAACTCGAGTAATTTTGCTTATATAGTGAAATGGTAAACATTTGTATTGTTACGACTCTATGGTCTTAAACTAACTAAACGAAAAGGACGAAAACCAACAAGTTTTGTAAAGTTAAAAAAAAATGTATTCACCTTGTATACAAAGTAAAAATCTGAAACGAAACTTATATTATTGGGAATTAAAATCCAAATAGACCTACAACTACCATCACAAGTAAAATATTATTAAGTTTTTTTGAATGAATTCCAGTGGTATTCAGAATTCATTTCAATCTTGAATGTGTTGATTGTATCAATAATCTGGAATGTGCCGATGTGCAAACGACCCTGATTTATCAGAATAATATGATCTAAAATGTCACATAAATGAATTCATAATATTAATCCCAGAATAGTGATCAAGTTTGAAAGTATTAATGAACACTTTGTATTTCCAATTAATATATTTTTTAAAATCCACTCAAATTATAACTGAAAATAACTATAATACCAATTAAACTTGGCAGATGTTAACATATGACTACATAATTCTAATGTTATCAACAAAAATCACAATAAGAGGACCAGGATGAGGGTCAAAGGTTCATTTTCAGAACACTAAAAATTGTAAATAAGGCCAGGTCTTGTGCTTTAAGTTTAGTAAAGACCATGACAGATATGAGGCAGACTATATATATATATATATATATATATATATATATATATATATATATATATATATATATATATATATATATATGTGTGTGTGTTTGTGTGTGTGTGTGTGTGTGAGAGAGAGAGAGAGAGAGAGAGAGAGAGAGAGAGAGAGAGAGAGAGAGAGAGAGAGAGAGAGAGAGAGTACAGCAAACGGTGAAAATTGATGGAAAGGACTATGACAATACTGTGCTGTCAAACTTATCAAATGCGATTTTTTATATTTTAGAACTGTCACATTGTATATACCACTTGGTGAAAAAATTAATCAGATACCTATTTTTACCATAGACAGTAACTCTTCGAAAATAAACTGAAGCCGTTTGAATGGTACCCAAGGGAGCCCGAGTGATTCATATGTAATTTATTGGCACCTAACATAATAATTCTCGCCATGCACAATTTGATATTTTCTGCTTTTGGTTTTCATTTTTAAAAAAATCAATAAAACAGAAGTTAAATGAAGTTATGTTTTGCGGTTCAAGTGTCTGTACCTTGTGAAAAGAAAGGGCTGATTTGCAAATATTCTTCTTTTTTACCCTCTCGCCTCTGAGTATAATTTTTATGAGATGATAAAATAAACTATATCTCTAAAAAAAACTCCAACATTAAGAAGGATTTTAGGGTAATCTGGTGTATTATGCTTTGAGTACGACTTGTTTCCGTCGCTTCGCTGCAAGCGAATGAAATCTATAATTCCTTGAAGTAGTTATTAGGTTTAGTATTACTGTTAAATATTTTTAAGATGCGGACAATGTGGGTATGCGAGAAAGCTTGCTAGTAGCTTCTAGTGGGTCGGTGGTTCTTCTCGGGGATTTCTCGGGTTCTTCCACCACCGTTGATACTGGCCGCAATGCATAGCCTATAGTGCGCTGAAAAACGGCGTTAAAACTCACGACAACAAATTACTTTAGTATCACCCGATAGTTGCAACTCTCACACATTGTCCTTAACTAAGTTTGATCGTTTCCATTCTTAAAGGTCTATGTTGAAATCAGTAATCATTATTTCACACTTACTTTCAATTCTGTTCTTTTTGGTCTATGTCGAAACCATGAATATATTATTTCGTACGCCATGTCACCGATATGATGGAACGTGAAATCTTTTTGTCTTCATATGTCGACATTTGTTCAGGTAAGCATGTAACTACGATGTGATGTGAAGTGACGATACTACGGTATCTACGAGTAGACGTCGCGTGACGTCATTCATTAGTGACGTTGTATGTGCCATGTGGTTAGTAGATTTTGTCCACGACGTGATATAGAACTTTGGAGTGAAGACAGCTACTTTTTTTTTGTTTTGGCAAAAACATTAGAGATTTTTCAACATTTTGATTCGTTTTAGCAATTGGGAGCCAAATGTATTATTTATTTGTTAAAGAACTAAGAAACAAAAGAAATAAAAAAGCGAGTTATTCTTAAATCCTCTTACAAGCAGTTGGTACTGTGCATGATATCATAATGAATTTAGTTCGGTATGACTATTAAAAGCAGTTAATGTGAAACCACGCACTCAGAAAGTAGAACATTGTTAAATGCCATAGTTAATACCTAATGTTTGACATGAAAGAAAAAAGTTTAGCCTGTCAGACTGTCTTCACATTTTGAACAGATGAAGGCAAATTTAAGCAAGTCGATAGCCGTATTAAGGAAATCGTAATACAATTTGTTTATCTGGACCTTCACATCATCGATTAGACCAGTACGAAAGAAATCCGATAAAACATGATACAACTGTAAGCTATACAAATATAAATATTATTTCAGATTAAAAGAGATAAACAAAGCATCTATTTTAAGCAGTTTAAACAGAAAAGGTTGAATATCATGCAGACTTCAGTCATTTGAGGAACTTAAATTTCGTGCAAACTGTGTGACCTGAACGCTCTTTGCACGTTTCATTTTTATCTGTATTAATCTGTTTTCCTGCTGCACAGTATTTCTTTGTCATTAGATTAATTCTTATAAACATGAGTTAATGAGATAAATAATCAATGGTGGTTTTAGAATTCAACCGTCCTTTGTCGATTACTTTGTTTTTTTCTATTCTGAAATTGTCGTACTCTTATTCGAGAACATTTCTGAAATACTTATAAGTGTCAATGATCAGAGTAGGCCATACTCTTAGAGGTATTTTGGGCAAAAATCGCTCATATGTTTGTAATTGATTAGTGGGGGGGGGGGAGGGGCATCTGTCTGGTGCCCCCCCCCCAAAAAAAAAAAAAAAAACAAAAGCAAAACAACAATACATATGTTTGTAATTCTAACCTTGTATCCCTGTATGATAACATTTCTAGACCAGCTATATTTTTTAGTGAAAAAGCCTTTAGTCCCTAGACCATTTAAGAAGATTACATGTTGTTGATCCCCATTAAACAAGATGGATTTTATGTGTGTTGAAATTACGGATCCTTTAATCCTTTACCACTGTCATGCACCTATATTAAAAAAAAACTGTCCTTGGCCATGTACCAATCATTATATTATTGAATTTAGTGTGGAAGCAAACATTCTAAGATATACCTAACAATATAAAATCAATATACATCTTTATACAGTTTTTCATATGCCCCCCCCCCCATAATGTGAATTCCAATAGAAAATCAATATATGAGGCATCCGTAATAATACATTTATCAATGTTATAACTGATACATACATACATACATACATACATACATACATACATACATACATACATACATACATACATACATACATACATACATACCAAGAAAATACTCTTACGAAAATTGAAAAAATGTACTGTGTTAGAGTAATCCAAAAGGTTGATGTTCTATAATGAGCTCCAAAGGAAAGATGGTGATATAATGAAGCTGAACTTGTCTGATACAGTTTGTTTTGTACGTGAGTGTTAAACAGGAGTCTTCTATGATAAAATACCTCTAGTGACTTTATAAAGGATAATATATCTGCTTGATTAATTACATTTCGGTTATGAATCTCATTGCGCATGGAATTACTTTCAGCCTATGCGATGCGTGTATTGAAAAAAAATATGAGAAAAGTGTACAAACAGGAGTGAATACTTAGTATGAACGTCACATCTTATTTAGTTAAATATCTTCCTGAATTTTGTTTGTATTTTATTTCGTTTGTTCGTATTGGTACATTCTGATATCTGCCATATTTTGTCCAACAATTTGTACTTAAATAAAATAAAATGTCCCATAAAAATATCATGTTTGATAATTTTGTTTGATACATATTTCCTAGAGTTGTCATTGGAGACTGCTAATACCTTAAGCTAAGTTCTTCTCATGACGTAATAAACAATTACAAATTAAGACAGTTTCATAGCTTTATGTTCACGAAACAGAGCATTGTTAGAGTCTTCATTTCCCGATAATATGGCTTGGATCGGGTGTTGTTGTTGCCACTGTTGCCTGACAGTTGAAGTCGTCCCCGACCATTATATTTCCAGAGTGATCACACAACGTAAAGTAGCACCAGTTTCCTATCTGTCCTTGGCTTATCATCACACCGGGGTTATACCAATGACCGTTGTAAAAGCAGCCCACTCGTGTGGTTTCAAAGAGAAATGGAGTTGGTCCAAAATTAATTGGAAATCCAGCTACCAAAGGCAACACCAATAAGGACAAAGAACATATCATGTTTGATGGAACGACTGGAAAGAAATAATAATAATAATAATAATAATAATAATAATAATAATAATAATAATTGTAATACACATTAGTTTTGTTGGACAGACCGTTTACAACCGGTTGTTTGAGCGTGCTGGACAGAACGAACCGAACATATTGTGTTCCGTTGACAGAATATGCCAAGTATGTATTGGGAAGAACATGCTTATCAGTTTGGATTCTGTTAAACAGAATGTACAGACAGTGTAGAATGTATTATCAGGGAGTTTGGTGTATTACATATTTGCTATACCGCGGAAATGTGTACATGTACAGTGATGTTATATGCGGTTTGTGCGACTGAAGTTCCTTTGTACTTAGATTGCACTAATCGAATTGATGCTGGCGACAGGCTGGACTGCATGAATTGAGCATATTTTGCCGGAACTCAAGTTTGCAAAGTTACCTTACATAGTCCGTTCACACCACGCAGCTCGCATACTGTCCGGACTAGCTTCCTGCAGTCTTAGAACATCTGAGTCACCTTTCTCACATATGGACATAGACCACAATTAATTTTACTATATGTTCTCTACATATATTTCTCAGTACTGACCTTTCCACAGTGTGACAATCAATACAAATCATATGTTAATCCAAAATACCTCCAAAGATGACTTCACGGTGAAAATCTTGTCAGGGGTTGATCGGCATTTTTTTGAGCTGCTGCACTGTAAACAGAGCAGCATGTAAACAGAACACATATTTCACTTCCGGATCATCACCAAGGCCTTATTACTCCATTTGCACTGTCGCCAAATTACACACTGACAACCACTCTCTCTGCTCATATTCTCAAGAATAAACAATTACCTTTAAATCCCTACCAAATATGGATCAATATAACTCTTCTATCACCACCAAAATGAGAGAGGAAAAAATGTTCTAAAAATAGACTGGAACTACATTCGTGGGTACTGAACTGGAAGTATTAATTGTGGTGCGATTCCATATAGCTCGGCGAGTTTTATTTCCAAAACCAAGCGGCGTGCGCTTGCCGAACATTAATAATTTAGTGCTCCGTATTTATCTTATATTTCTTTATTAATGATCGACGAGGATTAATTCAATTAAAACATATTTGTACATGTTATAAAAACCGCGTTGGTCTTGTTCTTCATATCTTCGAAATTAAAATTAATCACACTCAGTGACTTTATTTTAACAGGAGAAATAAAGACAGTTCAAAAATATTGTTACGTGCTTAGGCTCGAATATACAGTAACATAGAAAGAGTGAAAAAAAGAAGCTTGTAAAAACTTAATAAACAATTTATTGAGCACAAATATTTTCCAGAACAGAAAAAATAAACTTACTGTTTTAAGAATCAATTCCAAAATTAACCCAAAAATAATTCAAAATATAATCCACTAGTGAAATTGCAAAAGTCCTGGTAATAAAATGTCCTAACACGTCCCAGTTCGAATCTTAGTAAAGCATCCAAGATGGAAGACGATGTCACGTGATGAAGTCAGTTCTGGTCTTATGAAATTCAATGAGCAAAATTATTTTCCAGAAAAATAACAAAATAAATCCTTTTGATCCAAACGAATTGAAATAATTTCCAATACAGGGTAATTTAAAATAACTCAAAACAATGCAACTTAATATTCTATCAGTCCAACTTCTACCAAATAGTTCGTTCCAAAACATAATTTATATATCTGTTGTTACGTAAACAAGGAAGGGGTCACATGATCTTCTAGAATCTTTAGAACAAATTTACGTTCAAAAAATCTCGTGCACTCCGTATGACCCAACTAAAAATAGAAAGATGTTTACAACAAAGCTCCATAATGTCCTTGGAATCAACCAATCATTTTAAAACTTGTTTACAACTCTGGAGCTAGATCAGAAATGAGGTCAACATCTGGTGTTTATTTGTAAAGTACAGGTCATCTCCCAAGGAATGAATCTTAAACTTAAAATGTCAAATTTGAATCTGACAAACAAACAATAAAAATAAAAATAAATGACTTAAATCAAATATACGTAACACCTTTCCCCCAAAAAATAAAAAGAAAGGTTTATATGATAAAACTTTCTTTTTACCACAAACCAATTTACACCTGAGGTTAAAAGAACTCGCATAAATTACAAAGTGTATATGATATAATATATTGTTATACACGGGAAAGAGCGTCTGCTATTAAATTATCTTTTCCCTTGATGTACCGGATGTCAAGATTATATTCCTGTAATAACAAATTCCACCTTAGTAATCTTTGATTTTTATTTTTCATTTTGCCGATGAAAGTAAGGGGGTTGTGGTCATTAAAAACTATAATCGAAGAAGGAGCTGAACTAAGATAAACTTCAAAATGTTGTAAAGCCAAAATCAATGCCAAACATTCCTTCTCGAAAGTTGATTAATTTCTCTTGTGCTTATTTAATTTCTTTGAAAAATAACACACTGGATGTTCAATACCATTGTAGTCTTCTTGAATTAAAACTGCTCCATCATCAACATCACTTGCATCTACAGATAATTTAAAAGACTGACTGAAATTTGGAGCTGCAAGAACTGGTGCAGTTTCAAGTATGGCTTTTAACTTGTCAAAAGCCTCCTGACATTTTTCAGTCCAAACGAACTTGTTCTTCATCTGTAATAAATTTGTCAGGAGTTCTGAAATTATAGAAAAATTTGAACAAAATAGTATCCGGCCATACCTAAAAATCGCATCAGTTGCTTTCTATTTTTAGATACAGGGAATTTAGAAATAACCTCAACCTTAGCATCTATTGGTTTAACTTGTCCATGTCCCACAATATGTCCTAAGACAGTCACATTAGCACGGCAGAACTCACTTTTAGATAAATTAACTGTCAAACATGCATCAGTGAGTCTGTCAAAGAATTTTCGAATTGTTGCTAGATGTTCTATCTAGGTGTCGTTGTAGATAATGCTGTCATCTATATAGGCATCACTATTTTCTGGATCAGAGGTGATCATATTCATGAGACGTTGAAATGTACTTGTTGACCCTTTCATCCCGAATGGCATTACTTTATATTGGTAAAGTCCATCTGGAGTCACAAATGCCGAGATTTCCTTTGCTCTTTCCGTTAGTGGAATCTGCCAAAATCCTTTCAGAAGGTCAAATTTGGTGACATACTTGGCATTCCCGATTTTATCAATACAATCGTCAATTCTTAGTAATGGGAATGAATCTGTTTTTGTCATACTGTTCACCTTCCTATAATCAGTGCACATACAGAAAGTTTTATCTGGTTTTGGAACAAGTATGCATGGTGAACTCCAATCACTTTTACTGCGCTCGATAAAATCATTCTCCAGCAAATATTGAATTTATCTTTTATAAGTATTCCTGTTTGAGTGGATTCATCCTGTATAGATGTTGTTTGACAGGTTTGGAATTTACAAATTCAACGTCATGAAATATTTTGTTTGTCCTTGTAGGAACATCTGGAAATAAGTGCTCATATTAAAATGATAATTGTTTCAGTTCATTTCTTTCTTGCACTTGCAAATGTGAAAGTTTCTGGTCTAGATCTTTCATAATTTCTGAATTACAAAGATTCGTCATTTCATTATCAGTAGAATCTGATGATTTTCCTTCACTGAGTGGGACAGGTACAACTAAATTAATTACATGTTTAACGTGGCTATCTCTTTCAATATACTCTATTAGCATGTTTATATGGCAGAGTTGTTTTTGTTTGCGCCTCCCATGAGTATTTATGATGTAATGTAAGTCATTAATTTTCCTGTCAACTGTGTAGGGGCCATAATATTTGGCATGGTCTGAAGAGGATTTTGTGTCATTGGTAAGAGAGCCAGGACTCTATCACTAGGCTGAAAACTTCTTTTCTTCGATTATTTATCATATCTTGATTTCATTTTAGATTGAGCAGAGTGCAGATTTGCTCTTGCGACCTCACAAGCCTTTGACAACTTGTATCTAAAATCGGAAACATAATCAAGAAGATTGATCTCAGAATCTTCATTAGAGAGAAGTTTCTCTTTCACTAACTTCAATGGTCCACGCACAGTGTGTCCAAAAACCAGTTCAAAGGGACTGAAGCCTAAAGTTTCTTGAACTGATTCTCTAACAGAAAACAATAGTAAATGAATGCCTTCATCCCAATCTTTATTTGTATCCAAACAATACGATCTGGTCATATTTTTCAAAGTCTGATGGAATCTTTCTAATGCCCATTGGCTCTCAGTGTGATAGGCAGAAGATTTGAATTGCTGAATGCCTAATTCATACATAACTTGTTGGAAAATTCCAGACATGAAGTTTGAACCTTGATCAGACTGAACAGATTTGGGAAGGCCATACTGAGTAAAAACTTTATCAAAGCTTTCACTATTGTTTTAGATTTTATATTCCTCAACGGAATTACCTCTGGAAACCTTGTTGACGTACACATGTTCAACAGGTATTGGTTACCTGACTTGGTCTTGGATAAGAGACCTACACAATCTACCATAATTCTACTGAATGGTTCGTCAAAGGCAGGAATAGGTTGTAGATGAGCCTTAGGTATCTTCTGATTGGGTTTTCCTACCATTTGACAGGTATGACAAGATCTACAGTATTTGGCAATATCACTTTTGATTTTTTGCCAATAGAAGTGAGTCAAGATCTTGTGATAAGTTTTATTAATCCCTAAATAACCAGCCAAAGGAGTTTCATGGGCCAAATAAGGTATTTCCTGTCTGTAAGGTTTTGGAACTACTATTTGATAGTTCTCCGACCACTCATCACCAGCAGGTACCTGGGAAGGTCTCCATTTTCCCATAAGAATTCCATTTTTGATGAAATAACAGACAGGAACTTCAGTGGCTTCAGTCTCACTTATGGCCCTTTGAAACAACAGGAGATCTCAGGATCTTTTTCCTGTTCGACAAGTAACTCTGGTTTATCACCCTGATTAAAATAAAGAGAATGAGTTGTTAAAAGAGAATCACTATGATCAATACCTTCTGACTGATCCAAACAAGGAGTAAAAGTGACCTCATCAAAAGCCTGACCTATACACGTGTTAGCTAAAGGAATACTGGCCTCATCAGCAACATTCTCAAGAGCTTTTTTTGCCATAGCTCTGGTAACTGCACAATTGGATCAACTTTCTGATCCAAATCTGGCTTGTCAGTTACAAGTGGATTAACCACAACCTTGTCTCCAGCTAAGTCGTTGCCTAGCAATAAATGAATGCACTCAACGAGTAAAACCGAGAGTATTCCGAGAATTATGCGAGGTGCTGAGTATAGGACCAACAACAGACTGGTCAGATTGATTTTTAATAAAAGAATTGTTTCCCATTCAGCACAAGCGTCCGAAGACCACCTGGGCATCGTTCAATACAGCAAGACTGTAAGATGCGTACTAAAAACTCGATTCATAGAAATACTTGACGAGAATCAATCTCAAGGCCAAAACACCGCAGGCTTATGTCAGCTATGAGAGATGGTGTCAATTTAAGATCGTCGGCACAGAAACAGCAAGGATCATTCTAGGATCCAAGACTACGTGAATAAGAAAAAGCATAAGTAGAATGGCACGATGACAGATGTTCCACCTCCATTGCAAAGAAGTTAAAACACCTCAAGCGACACGCCAAGAAAGAAACTGCGCATATAAGAAAGAAACAATCTGAAAAAGAAGGCTGAAGAAATTACAGCACTATAATATACCCACAACTGTAGACAGTTCTTTTGTTTATTGAAAACTGATTATGGCTCTTTCAAGACCAGGATCCACACTTTTGCTCGCTGCAGCCGGATCGACGCCGATTAAAGGCCAGGACCAGCTGAGAAATAACTGAGTGATGCACTTCAGTTGGCTGCTAAACACGTCATCCTCTCTCAAACACACAGCTCTCTAACAGATTCCCAACAGTCAGTCCGTTAGGAACTCGATCTATCACCTTCGGCGGATGAAATCAAGAAGGTAACTATCCAGATGAAATCGGACAAAGTGCATAATTAAACTGAAATTTACAAAGCAGCATGACCCGCTGATATCGAAGCTTTCAATGATATACATGACCATCACAATATTACCCATTCCACCAGTTTGAAGATAGTTAACGAAAATGTTCTCACCTCCCTGACATACGACGGTGAGACTAGGACTATGTGTAGCAGACACATCAAGTAGCCGGAAACAAAAGCTGTCAGAATAATTGGCAACCGCTTGCTGAAACAAATCTCCTTTGGGAACAATCACATGGCCTAAGAAACAATGGCTGACCATGGAAACGCTAGAGAGACACCCCTGAATACAGTCAAAGGTGGTGCAACCTCAGACTATCAGAGCTAGAATGAACAGCACAGGTCCGACCCAGCTGGCATGCTATCACCCGAAAAGCACCACTTGACCTTGAAAATGAACGCTGAAGCCAGACATAGGCAGTAAGAGCAAATAGCCACAGGCCAGTCTCGATCTTTGTAATTACAACGGATTTCCAATATTTCATCTGACATCGACAATGCAAGTCAGGAATGTGAGTAGAGCGCCATCCTGGTGCTCTGAGATGATTTCACTGAACCCGTCTCCTTCTAACACGAATGATTACTTTTATTATTATTATTATTATTATTATTATTATTATTATTATTATTATTATTATTATTATCCCTTTCGTCCGTAACATACATAAAAATTCTGCCGTCAATTTTAATAACCTGGTTCAAATTCCACTTAAATCGTCAACCGTTGTGTCAACTGTCCCAGGGATACCACTACGTATTGCATTATTCAACGCTCAATCAGTAGGATCACCGGAAAAGCGCACAGAAATAGTTAATTTTATCAACGACCAGAATATCGACGTCTTCTTCCTGATAGAAACATGGTAACGATCGTCAGGCGATACACCTAAACGTGCGGATTTAACACCCAGCGATTACTCCATCAAGTCGTTCCCCCGCAACTCTGGCGGAGGTGGAATTGCCGTAATTACAAAGAATTCCATGATCAAATGCCTTAAGTACAACACAACCTTGAATTTCTGCCACACATCGTTTGAACTAGTCCAAACAACGCTCACACTGGAACAAAGGTCAGTCCATTTTTTCTGTATCTACCGCCCTCCTCCTAGTAGAAAAAAACATGCTGACTGAATCTCTCTTTTTGGAGCAGTTTCCAAATCTGGAGAATGGAAATTCGATAGGTGGTAACCTAAACAACTTTCACTTTGTCCTGGAAACCCATACACGTCAATACTCCTAGATTCCATTCATGTTTTCAATCTTAAACAGTCAGTTAACCAACCAACCCATAAACTTGGTCACATTTTAGACTGGTTTCTTTATAGACTTGATGATAATATTCTGCAATCCACCCTTGTATCCCACGAACTTGCATCAGATCACCTCTGCATTGTATGCCATCTCAACGTATGGAACGCACTTGGTTGCATACGCGATTGATCCACGTGCAATTGTTTATTTCGATTCATATGTATTATCCCCGCCGAAGGAATTTATGCGTTATATAAATCGCTTAAAAACTTTTCCAAAAATCAAAGATTTTCTAAAAATGAAGACTTGGTATTCTACGCTACCAACACAACAAATGAATGACCCACCAATATGCGGCAGCGAAGTATTAAATGGCCTTGACGCTATTTCAACATCTGGAAAACCACCACATGTTGTCGTAAATGAATACACTAGTAATCGCTTTTTAGAGAGAGATTATATAAAATACCATGATTGATATTTGGGGGAGATCTTTATCAGCGCTGAAGAAACCAACCACAGAAATGTCTGCAACCGGTGATATAAAAAAATAATCGAAAATGAAATAGCTGAGACGTTAAACTTAGCAAGTGTTGATCCTAATGAAATAGTTGTATTTCAAGATTCTCAGGGTAAATTGAAAACCAGTAATGTTTCTCTGGATGATATTTTAGTTAAACAACGAGACGCAATCGAGAACACCGTATCGTTATTTTCCGATCAGGGTAAACTCAAACCGGGTGTACTTATTTCGACGATTACAGATAGATTAAAAACTCTCAACAATGAGTTAAAATTCATACAAAGTTTTTTTGGTAATCCAGCGACAACATCACCGAAGCTCACAGAGATAAAAAATTTTATGTTGGAACTAGCAACACTTCAATCTAAAATTGATGATAACGGAAAATAGTTTTCAGTTTTTCTTAAAAATATCATCGAGAAATTTATTGGAACCGCGTTGGATAAAATTGAAATAAAACTCCCGGATATTAAAATATCTATCGATGAGACGAAAAACTTCATCGAGGCAATCAAAATTGATTTTCCGAGGATGATAACAATCATTGAAAAAACAAATATTCCTCATGAGAAAACCAACAACGTAGTATACACGATCCAACACGGATCATTTGCGTAGACTCCTACAGACAATATACTAAGTATCACTGCAACCGTCAAAGGCATTTATCGATTAACACTAGTAACACCGAATCAGTTTAATATATCATCGTCGAGTTCATCTGGGATCAATAATGCAATATCAACGATCATCGACAAGGATACAACCGAACAATTCACGATAGTATCCACTGATAAAAATTTGGTTAGGGTTTCAGTAACATGGTATATGGAATTCGTAGCTGATTTGAGTAAATAACTAAATTGAAATCGTAAACTGATTTGGAAATAAAATGTCGTCATCAACGGTACCTTTGGTATCTCAATATCGCTATGATAAGGCCAGAGAGTTTCAGACTAAGCTCAAAACACTCACTGAGGAGTATCAAACAAAAATGAAAAAATACCGACGAAGAATCACCGCAGTTGATGTTACCGTGTACTCTGTGAGAGGTGTAATCACCGGAGCTGGTATAATACTATCTTCGGTGACAATGATTGCTCCGATAGCTGTTCCAATTTGTATATCCGCGACGACAACAATCGCGGGAATAATTTCGATAATAACAAAAAAAATATCATCATGCAGCCAGAGTAAACTGCAAGACGACATAATTAAATTTCATGTTGTATCAACCGAGTACTCCCAATTGTCCTCGTTGATATCGTCGTCGCTCGATGATACATTTATATCCGATAGTGAGTTCTCAGCGATGGTAAGTATTTATGATTCCGTGATGTGAAAATTAGAAATACAACATGAGTATAATAACAATGACAACACCGCAGGAACTACTTCAACAGATAGTGGAGAACACAAACCCAGTACAAACCAGCATGATCTCAATAACATCAACCAATCCTGAATTCAGTGTGAATTTCCCTTTTCCGATTCCCGTGAAGGAGATAGCGCTTGCAAAACTACGAGTGTATCACAGTTGGCCTAATATTAGGTCAGTAGCATTTGGCGGTCAACAACCGAATAACAGCTTAGTATTTGTGAATAAGAATCGCGAAGACGGGACTCCAGACTGGAACGTTGTTTCAATACAAACCGGATCATACCAAATCGAACAAATCAATGCTGAATTCCAGCGTAGAATAAAATCATACTGGAGCAGAATCAAAAATCGCTCTAACGGTTCATGAGCCGACGTTATCATCCGTGACTGAGATAAACTCGCCTAGTTATGTCGTAGATATCTATCAGAGTTCTATAAGGACAATACTAGGATGGCCTGAAAGTCCACCTCGGGGAGAAACCGTTAATTTACCACCTGAACCACAAAAATCTGATTATATCACCGACAGGATAAAACCCGATAATCCAGTAAAAAGCTATAGCGGTTACACCAAATTGAATTTTTTCACTGGAATAATGGAAAATCGCGTTAATAGATTCACAACTCGACAGGATAAAATCACTGAAAATTTCACAGAGATGAATAATGATATTTCACTGTTGTTAATATCTCTTAAATCCGGTACTCTCACCCGAGATGAATTTATCAGCGTCGTAGAAACATGTAACAAAATCATCGACATGGAAATATTTCATTTGCAAATCATTCAAGAGGTATTAGGTGACACTAATCCTAAAACGAGAACAGAGTTTGCGACAATGTATAATATACGCGTAGAAGATATCCCAACATTCAAACTACACGGATATAATATCTTAGAATTACAAAAATCTCTCAATGATGCCATCGATGAAGGTTTCAAAAAAATCCATGAGGCATGAAAAAATTTAACAGAAACACAAACAACCATCCTCAAACATAATAATGACCCAGACGGAGGCGGAAGACATATTACTCCTCAAAATGTGAATATATCCTTAGTGATTGCATTGAATATAGTATGTGATGTTATCGAGGGAAGTTATCAAATAAATCTTGAGCGATCAAATCAAGTTCAGCAGGGATATATTCTATATTCATTTGCACCAACAGCTCCACCCGGATTTCTAATAATTGAGGACCCTACTAATCCAAGTCTATATGAGATGTCATAATAATTCGCTAACGAGAATTAATTTCAGACTCACTGACCAGTCTAATAATCTGATTGATCTACAATGTGAATTTCTACAAATTAGTCTGTTTGTAAAATCCTAAATGATTTTCATCGTAAAAGAATTGTTAACCCATAGCAGCAGAGAGGGTGAATGACAATGGCGTCTTCGAGGAATTTACCGAATCGACGCTTTTTCTTTACGCTTTTCGAGGAAGGCTCCATTGGCAAAAGGAGACTTAAAATATTTTGCTTAAACCCTAGAGGTTTTGAGAAACCCCTTATTTGACAAATAGGGCTTTAAAATCGTTAAGGCTCCATTTGGCAAAAGGAGACTTAAAATGTTTTGCTTAACATCTACCCCAATTAGAGATGTTCGATTCGCTCCCTCTGCTGCTGGTTTCCATATAAGTTAACCCCAAGAAAAGGATGACCCTTTCCTGTGTTTTCAAAGTATTATTATTTAATCAGTTTAAATAACATTGATTAAAAGAAGTCAAACGTGTACTAATATGTTACGCGTAACATTTTTGTAACATTATATTTCTAGTCTTCAATCAATGCGCACGTTTCCGTTTATCGATCGTGTAATAATTATATATTTACATTATCTTTCTAGTTTTCAATCAATCCACCCATTTCCTATTATCGGTCAATCAAGTTGCTGTAGAGTTAAGATATATAATATTGATCTCTCCATTATGACATCTGCGCATTCCTGCGGGTTCACCTTTTAGTGTCTCTCTCTCTCTCTCTCTCTCTCTCTCTCTCTCTCTCTCTCTCTCTCCAAACATACACACACACAAAAAAAACTGTTTTCTTATCCATATTTGAAATGAGGAAAAAAACCGGAATAAAGGAAGCGAATATAAAATTCCGATTGAATACATTTTTATGGGTTTTTTATTATTTCAAACGTATTTAACAGATAACAAGAAAATAGGCATTGTACTTCAACAAAATACTAATGTATTCAACACTCCTGGCGTTTGTACATGTCATTTCGTACACGTATACAAAGTTTGGTGTTGAAAGATGGATAATGTCTCAAATCTTAAGAGAAAAACTTATTGCAAGTAACATGGCTGCAGAAACATTCCACCATTTCCTATTATCGGTCAATCAAGTTGTTGTAGAGTTAAGATATAGAATATTGATCTCTCCATTAAGACATTTGCGTATTCCTGCGGGTGAGGTGATTCCGAATTTAATGGCTGACGTCACATTGGATTATTGGTGGATCGTTGATATGGACTCTCTCTTGATCTTTTTCAAGAGTATTTACTTCTCCATTTTTTCCATCTGCAATAATAATAATAATAATAATAATAATAATAATAATAATAATGGTAAGTCGTCGAAAAAAACAACAACTATTGTTCAAAACTTTTTTCAAGCTTCTCGGGTTGAGATCTGTTAAGTTTATTAAAGTGTGTAACAAGAGGAGTATGGACGGGCTATTTGCTAAAATGAAGACACGTGTGTTTGATGAGTTATGAGGCTGAACTAATGCAGAAATACTGAATGAATTATGAATTAAATTTGGGTAAATTTCAATTTAGTTCCCCGATTTTTATAAAAAAAAATAACAACTGGATTATGGCACGGATGATTTCAATTACATAATTATTGTCATGGGCAATTAAAAGTTGTTGTTTTGGCTTTAACGACATTTCTCAGCGCAAGATAAGTGATACATGACAACCATTATAACTGGTGGACGAAGAATCGTGGAAAACCCTAGTAAGAACCACTGACCCAGGGAAAGCTGCAGACATGCATCTTCGCACACACATTTTGACCTAAAGCGAGACTTAAACCCATGCATACTTATACGCACACCCATTTTGATCTAAAGCGAGACTTAAACCCATTCATACTTCTACGCACACCCATTTTGACATAAAGCGAGACTTAAACCCATTCATACTTATACGCACACCCATTTTGATCTAAAACGAGACTTAAACCCATGCATACTTCTACACACACCCATTTTGACCTAAAGCGAGACTTAAACCCATGCATACTTCTACACACACCCATTCTGATCTAAAGCGAGACTTAAACCCATTCATACTTCTACGCACACCCATTTTGACATAAAGCGAGACTTAAACCCATTCATACTTATACGCACACCCATTTTGATCTAAAACGAGACTTAAACCCATTCATACTTATACGCACACCCATTTTGATCTAAAACGAGACTTAAACCCATGCATACTTCTACGCACACCCATTTTGATCTAAAACGAGACTTAAACCCATGCATGCTTATACGCACACCCATTTTGACCTTGACCGAGCAAGAGGTGAGATAGCAGTGACCAATCAAAAGTACTGTTTTAATATTAATGTTTTTGTTTCATATTTTACTTACAATAAACTTGAGATGACCATGTAGATTATTAAAAGAAACTTATGAATTATCGTTTGTACATAAACCATTATCAGCATTGATTTTTAGCTCTTCTCTGTTGTTAATGATGAACATTTCTTTCCCCGAATAGTTTAAGAGAAAAGAGAATATATAAACTACTTACTGTTTGAATGAGAGGGGATGGACTAGACTTGTTTGTTACGTCGTCATCATTCATAGAAGCAAACCATCTAATAATAATGATATTAATAATAATTATTAATAATAATAATAAAAATAATTCTAGTTATCCTTAATTCTTATCAAACTTTTCACCATAACAAACATTATCAGTGTCAAACTTTATCCGGACATTAAACAGTATATGTATTACATTGAAATAATGAGAGACTAAACATTCTTCTCCATTCTTTCGACTTTTTATTTTATTTGTTATGTTTCCTTGTTTATTCTTAAAAGAGCATTGATTCCGATATTTCTTTTATTGCCTATGGGAAATAATTCTTGCATCTTTACTATAATCTGTTAATTTGTTGTTACCGTTCTTACATTAAAAATGCTAACCATACAAAGATCGTTACGTACTGAGTGCAAAAACAGGTTGGAGTGTTTTGTTGATTTGTTAAACATTGTTTAAACTTTTAACAGCTTTTCATAATACTATTTGTTAAAGCGAGAAGAGGAAATCGAAGCACAATGACATTAATATGCTTTTGATCTCGGCTGGGATTTTCAGATATCAAAGACACGACAAGTTCATTCTACGGACTGAGATACTTAAGAACTAGGAAATAATGCAAATTATGTGTGGTAAATATAGACTCAATAACAACTGGTGTTAAAAAAGTTTTCTTGATTCTTATATATCAAAAACAGATCTGGCGATATTGTACACATTTTAAATTTTCTTTTCTTTAATCATATTAACTTTTTGTTATAATATGTATTATATTGAACATAAACTTAACTGAGGTTAAATATGTGAGAAATTATTGACACTTACCGATCCCTGTATATATTACTCAGGTAGGGGCCCAGTCCTAACCTCTTCTCAGCTCTTTTCCTGAAGAATATATATAAATATATATATATATATATATATATATATATATATATATATATATATATATATATATATATATATATATATATATATATATATATATATATATATGGCAAGGACATGTGATAAGTTGTTGAAAGATCACACGCCTGTAATAAAACCAATTGTGCAATTGTGTTAGATTTCAATATGTACATATGAGAAAGGAATGAATTATGATGTAATATGAATCGAGGATTTTTCAATTTGATAGGAGTGTTAAAAGGAACCCAACAAAATAGAAGCAAAACACAGTTAAAGAATTTTCATCGAACCAGTTTTATCTTTAAATAAATAATTAAATGCGTTCGAAAATCGTTTTTTGCTATATGTACATAAAAACGATCTGCCATAAAAATTAACGTATATAAAAGTTCATATAAGAATTTGAGAGCGTTTAATTTTCTTTGATGCGGGTTAAAATGGTATTGATACCGCCTAGTTTTACGTGATGTGTTTTGAAAGCGATAAATACATATAGCTACTCACTCTAAACATTGGTAGATAAACATCTCAGCATGCAGACTGAAATCCAAATTGTATTCTGGTTCATATTCCAGGTTGATAAGGTCTTCTTTCGTTCGGAAAGGATACCTGCGAGAAAATGGTAGTATAAGCATTAGTAGTAGTAGTAGTAGTAGTAGTAGTAGTAGTAGTAGTATTAGTCGTAGCATCAGCATCAGCAGTGGTATTGATAGTATAGTAGGAACAGTTGTTTTTATCGTGTTATAGAACTTGACCTGGTTACTTTTACTTCCATTTGCTGTCAAATATACTAAATTAAGTTAATTACTTTTGAAGAGTCTTACATTACCATTTTGCTTTCAAATATAATTACCTTTAGCAATACAGAAGGTATAGCGAATTATTTGGTCTACAATTCCAGTTGAAAGATCAGCGACGTCATCGAAAAGGTCGCCGAATCATGGCAACACTGGTATTTTCCAATCTGATATGGTGTATTTGCTGGTTATAGGTACAAAAGTCACGTGTCAAAGTTAGAAAGACACTTTTATCTTTATACATTCATGCGGTCATCTGTGCACTTTGTTAAATCCGGGGCACTCTGCACAGTGATCTTACAAAATGGTGAAAATACAGCCAAGTTTCGCATGCATTTTCATTGTGAAACTACAGATAACTGATACAACTTTCGTAATAAAGTGTATTAAGATCGTGCATTTATTTCGATTTGAGCAAACAAATGCCTTTTTCTAATAACCAAAAAATACGTTATGTATGAATGAATTACACTGGAACTTCTCAGGCTGCCCTTCGTACCATTTTAAAGAACTGGAGTTTATTTTTAAACAGTTACTGTCAATAGTTAGGACTAAAATAGGGATATGATTAATTTTGTTCTCAAAAAGTGGCTTGTGTAAATAGACGATTGTATCTCTCTCTCTCTCTCTCTCTCTCTCTCTCTCTCTCTCTCTCTCTCTCTCTGAGTTTGGTGGGATATTTAAATTTTTTATAATGATTTTAGGGAAACAAAATGTGCCGTAATTCCAGTCTGGACATTGCCATCTATAAGAACTGTGCGCTCTGTAAGAATCAACATACCATGAAAACGGTGAGTCCGCGTCAGTTATGGTTGACATGTCATCTGTAAGGACGGACAGTCAGTGCTCAGAAAGGATCACTATACTTTCATGAAAATGAGCTAGAAGCAAAAATCCAATCAGGACAGTGTCTGTTGTAAACGGTGTGTGCTCTTGAAGGGTATAGATATTGTTATTAATGGTGATCTACAAGCAAAGCCACAGTCCAGACAGTGTCAACTATACTTGATGTGTGTCCAGTTATAACTTGCATATTGTAATAAAAGCTACAAGATATTAATATGTTACCTTCCAGAAATGACAAAGAACGCTACACTTCCCACTGAGAAAATATCACTGGTTCTGTGCATGCAAGGTCCTGTGAGTAGCTCTGGGGAGAAGAATCTGAAGTCGTACTCTTTATCCGCACGTAACTTTCGCATTCCGTTGTACTTGATGGCTGCATTGAGGCCACCCTACAATACCAAAAATCAAAATTTGTACACTGCCCCTCGGTCAGTCTTACAGCTTAATGTACTTTGCTCATAATGATGTGAAAATAGCGATTGCTGTCAAGCGTATGGTTTTTAATTTAGTCAGTAATAATCCAGACAAAGTAAAAAATAATTCAGACAGAATAAAATATATTGTACTTTGTGATTTATAAGTACAGAACAGAAAATCCTCGACGGATTTCGTTTTTGAAGTTTTAATTAGATATCCACAATTGCTTTGTTTTTAATCTCTCTCTCTCTCTCATACACACGCACACACACGCACACACACACACACACACACACATATATATATATATATATATATATATATATATATATATATATATATATATATATATATATATATATATATATATATATATATATATATATATATATATATATTACCAGTACTGACTGCCCTTTGTCGTTGATGTAAATGTTGTTAGGATGGATATTGCCATGGTTAAAGCCTCTGTTGTGAAGATACTGCACCGCTTCTATAAGTCTGATGGTTATGTAACGGGCTGCATTCTCATCGATGATCTTTCTATTTATATATTTATATATATATATATATATATATATATATATATATATATATATATATATAGAGAGAGAGAGAGAGAGAGAGAGAGAGAGATGGAAAATTAAAAATATATACTGTTCAAATGTAATGTGAGGTAAATCGTATATATATTTATTAGCAATCATGTTGACATTAGGATATTTTCGCCTTATTAATCACATAAGATAATACTTTGTCTGATACGAAATTGAAAATTGACAAAGGTTAAATGTATCCACAGAAATTACATACGTTAGCGTTTGAGATATATATATTTGTTTTCATATTGTAGAGTCCGATAGCTAATATTGATTCCTTAAAGACGAACTGAACGCGTAGTATGAGAGCAGTCTATATACATAACATCATAAAGAGTCGATCACATGCCTTATTTTTAACTATGTCTTATGGGGTATGCGCCCCTACTATAGTGTATGACAAGTAATGCTGTGGCCTAACAATTTCGATTTTTTCAAGAGTTTCGGGCTTCATTTTGTCTGAAACACCAATCTACTCAAACATTTGAATCACCAATATTATTCAAAACAGGTTGTGTAAATTTGTCAAATGAAATAAATGTTAATAAAGGCTTCTGCTCTACCTGTTTGGATCTTTTTCCAGCAATGTATTCAAGGATCCATTTGGCCAATTTGTCTTGACAACCCATCTCAACGTTTGATCACCAAACTGGTACTTTCCAGCAAATCTGAAAAAGAATATGTATGCGTATGTTGAAATGCATTTCACAGTATGAGCAATGCATTAAATGCATCAATGAGAGAGAGAGAGAGAGAGAGAGAGAGAGAGAGAGAGAGAGAGAGAGAGAGAGAGTACAGTCAACATTGATTGGAATAAAAACGTGTCTGAAACTCAAACGTAACATGAACATGTGATCTGGATAGAGGAAGAGGGAAAGTGAGAGAAACAGAAAAGAAATACGAGGATTATACATACAACCATCTTATGATGTGCATCTTATACCATGATTCTGACTGATTTGAAAACTCAATTATTACCTGTAAATTGGTAGAATATCATTTCATACAGTATGTGTATGCGATTATTGGATAGTTATTTATCTTGTTGATTGTCAATTTTCCCCATAATATTGTCCCTTACTTGCATTCGATTGGTTAATATAAATATCTTCATTATGATTTTCATATTTATTATTTTGACTGTTAAGTGATAATAGTTTTGTCTTGTCCTAATTATGAACACGTTATTATTTTACATTTACCTTGGAAAGTTATTTCATCTGCTGAAAGAAAATGAACTTCAAAGTGCAAAGCTTTCTAACAGTTGAACCTAAATTTACTTGATCAAAAAGCGATCGTTTTTAATACAGTATTATATACGTACTCTCCCAGGTACGCCGACTCCAGTGTGGACACTGATTTCATACCAGGAACACCAGGCTTACCCTTGTAGGCTCGTAGGTGGACGTTTGACACACCAAAGGTACCCTGTAACATAACAAGACATAGTTTCAATTACCTATTGATTCCTACCACCGTTAAAATTAATGTAATGGATTAATATTAAATATTGTAATAAATTTGGAGCATGCGCATTTGATGGCGCCCCGTTTTCAGCAATTCTTAGATTTATTTGTATGATTATTGGGATTCGGCGCCATGGAAATATTCCTAGCCCGAAATAATTAGCCAATTACTAGGTACAAAAGTGACGGAGTCGAGATTTAGTGAGTTTCAATGATGCCATTGTTTGCTAGTAGTTAATTCAGGTCCAAACCTAATGACTGTCCCTGGAGTAAATAGTCCATATTAAAATCTAATGGCACACAATAGTGGTGTGGCTGAGGTGGCAGTATTTACGGTAGGAAACAATAAGTAGGGACTTTTTGGTAGATACCGTTTATGTGTCCATAGTGGAAAATAGGTGTAGTTATATTAGCGTAATACGCTGGTACAAGTGTATATTGACTGGCCTAAGGTGGCTGAGTTAAATAGTTCCCAGTGATAAAGGCAATACAAGTGTATTTCCTATGGCATAACTGGCTGGCGGTACAGAAATCTGATGATAATAAAGAAAAACCTTGCAAATGTACGGTTGAAGGACTTTGGGGCAAGTTGTTTTATCTGTGGTCTCGAATTGATTAGAGTACAAATTAATATATAAAAATAGACACGTCTGACTTTCCAATTTACAAATTCAAATTGTATGGAAGTCTTTGGAAATTTGGAGAAACATATGACTTCAGCGGGATTCGCGCCAGGGTTTGACACCGCTCGGTCAAGTGATGCCCCTGTGCGTGTAACAATATGTTTTTATTAGGAAAACAAGTATTATTTTAAAAACATTTGGTGAAACGGTTTCTAAAATGAGAATAAGGTATGGTAGTGAGAGGAGAAGGTTCTGCTTTGAAATCGTGAACAGTAGAAACATCATATCCATGTTATCCATGAAAAGATTCGTGGTTAATATTATGATGATGATGATGATGATGATGATGATGGTGATGATGTTACTAGTGACGACGATGATAATGATGGAGATGATGATGCTGACAGTGATGATGATGATAGTGATGATGATGACAGTAGTCTAAGAGGCAGATAATACAGAAACACACCCCTCGTTAGACCAAACAGCTCTTTATTAATTTAAATAATTGACTCCTTATCAACTGAAGCATACACAGAAAACTGGAAGTACATTCTGACGACGATTTCAGGGCTAAATTTTAAATCCGGACACTTATTTCCAAAATGACCTAAACTCGAATTGCCAGCAGCATTTTAAGATTACACCCTTCGAGAGCTTCATTTATGATATTTTTCCTTCTCTCGTTCCCAGACTCCTTGATTATATCCACATCTGTACTTCTTATAAGACACGGTGGAACCATCTGTGCCGTCGACAGTATTTAAAATTATGTGTAATAACTTGTTGAATTGACATATAAGAAATTTATTTGAACACCCATACTTTACAATTAAGCAATAAAGTAGCAGATTTGAATCTAAATATTTGTAATAAAGTGATTTTATTCCAATCCATATTACCTTACGATTGCAGTCAACAGCATTGGTCCAGATATAAGTGCTCACTTTGAGATTTTTCATTTTCTTCGGCTTGCCTTGGTCATGACGCCTAATATGTAAGGTAGTCGGTGGCACTCTGGCTGTTCTAGACACTATCGTTGACTCCATAAAGACAGGTGGTACCGCATTAATCTGACATGTTATAGATGATGTGGAAACTATGCTTGTGGTCGTTTGCATTGTAGAAACCATTGTTATTGGCGACGCCATAAATGTCGCTTGCAAAGTGGTGATTGTTGGCATAGTGCATGCGGACACTGTAGTTGTTTCATTGGCTAAACATTCTGTAAAAACCAAACATGGTGCTGCTGATATTTTGACGATTGGTATTACTATGGTTTCTGTCTGTTCCACAACGGATTGTAGAACCAAAGATGTTTCTGGCACATTTATTTGAGGAACCAACTCTTTTGAAGAGATATTGCTCATTTCAGCTCCATTAACATGAGTAATGGTATCAATATTTGATTCATGAGAAACTTCCATATCAAGATCCACGTACTCGATGTCGTCTTTCTCGATAAGCCTGGCCATCAGGCTTTGGTCATCCAATCCCATAAAATCATTTCCGTGTCCGCATAGTTCCCGTAGACATCTAGTTTCGACCGATACTTCTCGTAGGTAAGAGACATCCTGGATATCTCCTGTAGACATAACCTGAAGAAAATGAAATAATAATAATAATAATAATAATAATAATAATAATAATAATAATAATAATAATATTGACGACTTTGTATTGCGGCTAATCTCTGGAAGCTCCTAGCGCTTTACAATATCTATAATGATATGAATACAACATAAAAAAAAACTAAACAAACAAACACTATGAAATTGGAAAACAAAACATTCTGAAAAGATTTAAGGTAGAAAACAGTTTTAGGTCTTGAAAGGGGTCACTGTGTCGTTGTGTCTAATTTCAATGGGCAATTCATTCCACATTGCTGGCCCTGGTAAACAAAAATAACGTGGTCTATATGGTTTCGTTTTCATAGCTGGAATTATGAGTATACGATTGTCAGAAGTGGCGCGTAATTATCTTGCTGGTGTGTATGCATGGGTAAGGCCAGAGATGTATGCTGGACTGGAGTTCGTCAGTGAAATATAGCACAGAGAACAAATTTTGTGTTTGATTCTGGATCGAATGGATATCCAGTGTAGGGTACACAGCAGTGGGGAGGTGTGTTATAATTGTAATACACTAAAGATGATCCGAGCAGCTGTGTTTATAACTTTCTGAAGTTTCTGGATTAGATTTTGAGATTAACCAGACATAATTGAGTTACAATGGTCTAGTCTTGAATAGTAATGAACGCACAAGTGTTATAGTGGCATCAAATGATATTTGCGAATGGAGTTGATGCGTCACAGCTCAAGAAATGCAGATTTGCATATGTTCATGGCATGTTGGTGAATGTGAGAGGACTGTCCAGAGTAACACATAGGTTTCGTACTGACTGAGTGAATTTAATGCACGAAATTATCTCATTTACTTTGACATGTTCTAGTCTTTTGGTCTGATGGATACGATTTTGCGTGGTGATCTGTTTTAAGCATTAAATTTCACATTTCATGTGAAAATTCGAGTAATTTTGCTTATATAGTGAAATGGTAAACATTTGTATTGTTACGACTCTATGGTCTTAAACTAACTAAACGAAAAGGACGAAAACCAACAAGTTTTGTAAAGTTAAAAAAAATGTATTCACCTTGTATACAAAGTAAAAATCTGAAACGAAACTTATATTATTGGGAATTAAGATCCAAATAGACCTACAACTACCATCACAAATAAAATATTATTAAGTTTTCTTGAATGAATTCCAGTGGTATTCAGAATTCATTTCAATCTTGAATGTGTTGATTTTATCAATAATCTGGAATGTGCCGATGTGCAAACGACCCTGATTTATCAGAATAATATGATCTAAAATGTCACTTAAATGAATTCATAATACTAATCCCAGAATAGTGATCAAGTTTGAAAGTATTAATGAACACTTTGTTTTTCCAATTAATATATTTTTTAAAATCCACTCAAATTATAACTGAAAATAACTATAATACCAATTAAACTTGGCAGATGTTAACATATGACTACATAATTCTAATGTTATAAACCAAAATCACAATAAGAGGACCAGGATGAGGGTCAAAGGTTCATTTTCAGAACACTAAAAATTGTAAATAAGGCCAGGTCTTGTGCTTTAAGTTTAGTAAAGACCATGACAGATATGAGGCAGACTAAGGGGAAAATCAATGTCCTGAATTCAGATTCAATATGTGTAAATACTGACTTTGATCTGGTAGGCCTAAACTTCTACCTTCAATTACAGACAAAGGTATATCACACACTAAAAGTTGAATATACATAACGATATGCTTAGGAGCCATCAATTATAGTTGTAAAACTTATTTATTTATCATGAGATAAGCATTACTCTGTTTTGAGAATGATATTCTTTTGTATTATATGATGAAACAATACATTTTATATAACAATCATAACAACTGGAGAATTTTCACGAGGGGTGGAATAAATGAATGGGTGGGGATGGTGCTTCACGTACGTGTTCAGAAAAATGAAACCTATGCATTTTCTGAGAAATTGAAAAAGGAGAATATTCGAACTCCGAGATATACATCCAGACAATCTCAAAATCAATGTGTTATATATATATATATATATATATATATATATATATATATATATATATATATATATATATATATATATATATATATATGTATATATATATATATATATATATATATATATATATATATATATATATATATGTGTGTGTGTGTGTGTGTGTATGTGTGTGTGTATATGTGTGTGTGTGTGAGAGAGAGAGAGACAGAGAGAGAGAGTGAGAGAGAGAGAGAGAGAGAGAGAGAGAGAGAGAGAGAGTACAGCAAACGGTGAAAATTGATGGAATGGACTATAACAATACTGTGCTGTCAAACTTATCAATTGCGATTTTTTTATATTTTAGAACTGTCACATTGTATATACCACTTGGTGAAAAAATTAATCAGATACCTATTTTTACCATAGACAGTAACCCTTCGAAAAAAAACTGAAGCCGTTTGAATGGTACCCAAGGGAGCCCGAGTGATTCATATGTAATTTATTGGCATCTAACATAATAATTCTCGCCATGCACAATTTGATATTTTCTGCTTTTGGTTTTCATTTTTAAAAAATCAATAAAACAGAAGTTAAATGAAGTTATGTTTTGCGGTTCAAGTGTCTGTACCTTGTGAAAAGAAAGGGCTGGTTTGCAAATATTCTTCTTTTTTACCCTCTCGCCTCTGAGTATAATTTTTATGAGATGATAAAATAAACTATATCTCTAAAAAAAACTCCAACATTAAGAAGGATTTTAGGGTAATCTGGTGTATTATGCTTTGAGTACGACTTGTTTCCGTCGCTTCGCTGCAAGCGAATGAAAGCTATAATTCCTTGAAGTAGTTATTAGGTTTAGTATTATTGTTAAATATTTTTAAGATGCGGACAATGTGGGTATGCGAGAAAGCTTGCTAGTAGCTTCTAGTGGGTCGGTGGTTCTTCTCGGGGATTTCTCGGGTTCTTCCACCACCGTTGATACTGACCGCAATGCATAGCCTATAGTGCGCTGAAAAACGGCGTTAAAACTCACGACAACAAATTACTTTAGTATCACCCGATAGTTGCAACTCTCACACATTGTCCTTAACTAAGTTTGATCGTTTCCATTCTTAAAGGTCTATGTTGAAATCAGTAATCATTTTTTCACACTTACTTTCAATTCTGTTCTTTTTGGTCTATGTCGAAACCATGAATATATTATTTCGTACGCCATGTCACCGATATGATGGAACGTGAAATCTTTTTGTCTTCATATGTCGACATTTGTTCAGGTAAGCATGTAACTACGATGTGATGTGAAGTGACGATACTACGGTATCTACGAGTAGGCGTCGCGTGACGTCATTCATTAGTGACGTTGTATGTGCCATGTGGTTAGTAGATTTTGTCCACGACGTGATATAGAACTTTGGAGTGAAGACAGCTACTTTTTTTTTTTGTTTTGGCAAAAGCATTACTAGAGATTTTTCAACATTTTGATTCGTTTTAGCAATTGGGAGCCAAATGTATTATTTATTTGTTAAAGAACTAAGAAACAAAAGAAATAAAAAAGCGAGTTATTCTTAAATCCTCTTACCAGCAGTTGGTACTGTGCATGATATCATAATGAATTTAGTTCGGTATGACTATTAAAAGCAGTTAATGTGAAACCACGCACTCAGAAAGTAGAACATTGTTAAATGCCATAGTTAATACCTAATGTTTGACATGAAAGAAAAAAGTTTAGCCTGTCAGACTCTTCACATTTTGATCAGATGAAGGCAAATTTAAGCAAGTCGATAGCCGTATTAGGGAAATCGTAATACAATTTGTTTATCTGGACCTTCACATCATCGATTAGACCAGTGCGAAAGAAATCCGATAAAACATGATACAACTGTAAGCTATACAAATATAAATATTATTTCAGATTAAAAGAGATAAACAAAGCATCTATTTTAAGCAGTTTTAACAGAAAAGGTTGAATATCATGCAGACTTCAGTCATTTGAGGAACTTAAATTTCGTGCAAACTGTGTGACCTGAACGCTCTTTGCACATGTTTCATTTTTGTTCTATATTAATCTGTTTTCCTGCTGCACAGTATTTCTTTGTCATTAGATTAATTCTTATAAACATGAGTTAATGAGATAAATAATCAATGGTGATTTTAGAATTCAACCGTCCTTTGTCGATTACTTTGTTTATTCTATTCTGAAATTGTCGTACTCTTCTTATTCGAGAACATTTCTGAAATACTTATAAGTGTCAACGATCGGAGTAGGCCATACTCTTAGAGGTATTTTGGGCAAAAATCGCTCATATGTTTGTAATTCTAACCTTGTATCCCTGTATGAAAACATTTCTAGACCAGCTATATTGTTTAGTGAAAAAGCCTTTAGTCCCTAGACCATTTAAGAAGATTACATGTTGTTGATCCCCATTAAACAAGATGGATTTTATGTGTTGTGTTCAAATTACGGATCCTTTAATCCTTTACCACTGTCATGCACCTATATTAAAAAAAAAACTATCTTCTTTTTCCTTGGCCATGTACCAATCATTACATTATTGAATTTAGTGTGGAAGCAAACATTCTAAGATATACCTAACAATATAAAATCAATATACATCTTTAGACAGTTTTTCATATGCCCCCGATAATGTGAATTCCAATAGAAAATCAATATATGAGGCATCCGTAATAATACATTTATCAATGTTATAACTGATATATATATATATATATATATATATATATATATATATATATATATATATATATATATATGTTTATCGGCGTTTGTGTTGTTTTTTTTATCCCCTATATATATATATATATATATATATATATATATATATATATATATATATATATATATACATACATACATACATACATACATACATACATACATACATACATGAAAACCAAGAAAGTAATCTTACGAAAATTGAGAAAATGTACTGTGTTAGAGTAATCCAAAAGGTTGATGTTCTATAATGAGTTCCAAAGGAAAGATGGTGATATAATGAAGCTGAACTTGTCTGATACAGTTTGTTTTGTACGTGAGTGTTAAACAGGAGTCTTCTATGATAAAATACCTCTAGTGACTTTATAAAGGATAATATATCTGCTTGATTAATTACATTTCGGTTATGAATCTCATTGCGCATGGAATTACTTTCAGCCTATGCGATGCGTGTATTGAAAAAAAATATGAGAAAAGTGTACAAACAGGAGTGAATACTTAGTATAAACGTCACATCGTTTTTAGTTAAATATCTTCCTGAATTTGTTTGTATTTTATTTCGTTTGTTCGCGTTGGTACATTCTGATATCTGCCATATTTTGTCCAGCAATTTGTACTTAAGTAAAGTAAAATCTCCCATAAAAATATCATGTTTGATAATTTTGTTTCATACATATTTCCTAGAGTTGTCATTGGAGACTGCTAATACCTTAAGCTAAGTTCTTCTCATGACGTAATAAACAATTACAAATTAAGACAGTTTCATAGCTTTATGTTCACGAAACATTACAGAGCATTGTTAGAGTCTTCATTTCCCGATAATATGGCTTGGATCGGGTTTTGTTGTTGCCACTGTTGCCTGACAGTTGAAGTTGTCCCCGACCATTATATTTCCAGAGTGATCACACAACGTAAAGTAGCACCAGTTTCCTATCTGTCCTTGGCTTATCATCACACCGGGGCTATACCAATGACCGTTGTAAAAGCAGCCCACTCGTGTGGTTTCAAAGAGAAATGGACAAAGAACATATCATGTTTGATGGAACGACTGGAAAGAAATAATAATAATAATAATAATAATAATAATAATAATAATAATAATAATTGTAATACACATTAGTTTTGTTGGACAGACCGTTTACAACCGGTTGTTTGAGCGTGCTGGACAGAACGAACCGAACATATTGTGTTCCGTTGACAGAATATGCCAAGTATGTATTGGGAAGAACATGCTTATCAGTTTGGATTATGTTAAACAGAATGTACAGACAGTGTAGAATGTGTTATCAGGGAGTTTGGTGTATTACATATTTGCTATACGGCGGAAATGTGTACATGTACAGTGATGTTATATGCGGTTTGTGCGACTGAAGTTCCTTTGTACTTAGACTGCACTATTCGAATTGATGCTGACGACAGGCTGGACTGCATGAATTGAGCATATTTTGCCGGAACTCATCAAGTTTGCAAAGTTACCTTACATAGTCCGTTCACACCACGCAGCTCGCATACTGTCCGGACTAGCTTCCTGCAGTCTTAGAACATCTGAGTCACCTTTCTCACATATAGGTCGGCGAGTTTTATTTCCAAAACCAAGCGGCGTTTATCACCCTGATTAAAATAAAGAGAATGAGTTGTTAAAAGAGAATCACTATGATCAATACCTTCTGACTGATCCAAACAAGGAGTAAAAGTGACCTCATCAAAAGCCTGACCTATACACTTGTCAGCTAAAGGAATACTGGCCCCATCAACAACATTCTCAAGAGCTTTTTTTGCCATAGCTCTGGTAACTGCACAAGCTTGAAATATATCAGAGAATTCTTTTTCAATTGGATCAACTTTCTGATCCAAATCAGCCTTGTCAGTTACAAGTGGATTAACCACAACCTTGTCTCCAGCTAAGTCGTTGCCTAGTAATAAATGAATGCCCTCAACGAGTAAAACCGAGAGTTTTCCGAGAATTATGCGAGGTGCTGAGTATAGGACCAACAACAGACTGGTCAGATTGATTCTTAATATAAGAATTGTTTCCCATTCAGCTCAAGCGTCCGAAGACCACCTGGGCATCGTTCAATACAGCAAGACTGTAATATGCGTACTAAAAACTCGATTCATAGAAATACTTGACGAGAATCAATCTCAAGGCCAAAACACCGCAGGCTTATGTCAGCTATGAGAGATGGTGTCAATTTAAGATCGTCGGCACAGAAACAGCAAGGATCATTCTAGGATCCAAGACTACGTGAATAAGAAAAAGCATAAGTAGAATGGCACGATGACAGATGTTCCACCTCCATTGCAAAGAAGTTCAAACACCTCAAGCGACACGCCAAGAAAGAACTGCGCAATAAGAAAGAAACAATCTGAAAAAGAAGGCTGAAGAATTACAGCACTATAATATACTCACAACTGTAGACAGTTCTTTCGTTTATTGAAAACTGATTATGGCTCTTTCAAGACCAGGATCCACACCTTTGCTCTCAGCAGACGGATCGACGCCGATTAAAGGCCAGGACCAGCTGAGAAATAACTGAGTGATGCACTTCAGTTGGCTGCTAAACACGTTATCCTCTCTCAAACACACAGCTCTCTATAACAGATTCCCAACAGTCAGTCCGTTAGGAACTCGATCTATCACCTTCGGCGGATGAAATCAAGAAGGTAACTATCCAGATGAAATCGGACAAAGTGCATAATTAAACTGAAATTTACAAAGCAGCATGACCCGCTGATATCGAAGCTTTCAATGATATACATGACCATCACAATATTACCCATTCCACCAGTTTGAAGATAGTTAACGAAATTGTTCTCACCTCCCTGACATACGACGGTGAGACAAGGACTGTGTGTAGCAGACACATCAAGTAGCAGGAAACAAAAGCTGTCAGAATGATTGGCAACCGCTTGCTGAAACAAATCTCCTTTGGGAACAATCACATGGCCTAAGAAACAATGGCTGACCATGGAAACGCTAGAGAGACACCCCTGAATACAGTCAAAGGTGGTGCAACCTCAGACTATCAGAGCTAGAATGAACAGCACAGGTCCGACCCAGCTGGCATGCTATCACCCGAAAAGCACCAATTGACCTTGATAATGAACGCTTAAGCCAGACATAGGCAGTAAGAGCAAATAGCCACAGGCCAGTCTCGATCTTTGTAATTACAACGTATTTCCAATATTTCATCTGACATCGAAAATGCAAGTCAGGAATGTGAGTAGAGCGCCATCCTGTTGCTCTCAGATGATTATCCCTTTCGTCCGTAACATACATAAAAATTCTGCCGTCAATTTTAATAACCTGGTTCAAATGCCTCTTAAATCGTCAACCGTTGTGTCAACTGTCCCAGGGATACCACTACGTATTGCATTATTCGACGCTCAATCAGTAGGATCACCGGAAAAGCGCACAGAAATAGTTAATTTTATCAACGACCAGAATATCGACGTCTTCTTCCTGATAGAAACATGGTAACGATCGTCAGGCGATAAACCTAAACGTGCGGATTTAACACCCAGCGATTACTCCATCAAGTCGTTCCCCCGCAACTCTGGCGGAGGTGGAATTGCCGTAATTACAAAGAATTCCATGATCAAATGCCTGAAGTACAACACAACCTTCAATTTCTGCCACACATCGTTTGAACTAGTCCAAACAACGCTCACACTGGAACAAAGGTCAGTCCATTTTTTCTGTATCTACCGCCCTCCTCCTAGTAGAAAAAACATGCTGACTGAATCTCTCTTTTTCGAGCAGTTTCCAAATCTGGAGAATGGAAATTCGATAGGTGGTAACCTAATCAACTTTCACTTTGACTGTCCTGGAAACCCATACACGTCAATACTCCTAGATTCCATTCATGTTTTCAATCTTAAACAGTCAGTTAACCAACCAACCCATAAACTTGGTCACATTTTAGACTGGTTTCTTTATAGACATGATGATAATATTCTGTAATCCACCCTTGTATCCCACGAACTTGCATCAGATCACCTCTGCATTGTATGCCATCTCAACGTATGGAACACACTTGGTTGCATACGCGATTGATCCACGTGCAATTGTTTATTTCGATTCATATGTATTAGCCCCGCCGAAGGAATTTATGCGTTATATAAATCGCTTAATAACTTTTCCCAAAATCAAAGATTTTCTAAAAATGAAGTCTTGGTATTCTACGCTACCAACACAACAAATGAATGACCCACCAATATGAGGCAGCGAAGTATTAAATGTCCTTGACGCTATTTCAACATCTGGAAAACCACCACATGTTGTCGTAAATGAATACACTAGTAATCGCTTTTTAGAGAGAGATTATATAAAATAATATGATTGATATTTGGGGGAGATCTTTATCAGCGCTGAAGAAACCAACCACAGAAACGTCTGCAACCGGTGATATAAAAAAATAATCGAAAATGAAATAGCTGAGACGTTAAACTTAGCAAGTGTTGATCCTAATGAAATAGTTGTATTTCAAGATTCTCAGGGTAAATTGAAAACCAGTAATGTTTCTCTGGATGATATTTTAGTTAAACAACGAGACGCAATCGAGAACACCGTATCGTTATTTTCCGATCAGGGTAAACTCAAACCGGGTGTACTTATTTCGACGATTACAGATAGATTAAAAACTCTCAACAATGAGTTAAAATTCATACAAAGTTTTTTTTTGGTAATCCAGCGACAACATCACCGAAGCTCACAGAGATAAAAAATTATATGTTGGAACTAGCAACACTTCAATCTAAAATTGAAGATAACGGAAAATAGTTTTCAGTTTTTCTTAAAAATATCATCGAGAAATTTATTGGAACCGCGTTAGATAAAATTGAAATAAAACTCCCGGATATTAAAAAATCTATCGATGAGACGAAAAACTTCATCGAGGCAATCAAAATTGATTTTCCGAGGATGATAACAATCATTGAAAAAACAAATATTCCTCATGAGAAAACCAACAACGTAGTATACACGATCCAACACGGATCATTTGCGTGGACTCTTACAGACAATATACTAAGTATCACTGCAACCGTCAAAGGCATTTATCGATTAACACTAGTAACACCGAATCAGTTTAATATATCATCGTCGAGTTCATCTGGGATCAATAATACGATATCAACGATCATCGACAAGGATACAACCGAACAATTCACGATAGCATCCACTGATAAAAATTTGGTTAGGGTTTCAGTAACATGATATATGGAATTCGTAGCTGATTTGAGTAAATAACTAAATTGAAATCGTACACTGATTTGGAAATAAAATGTCGTCATCAACGGTAGCTTCGGTATCTCAATATCGCTATGATCAGGTCAGAGAGTTTCAGACTAAGCTCAAAACACTCACTGAAACAAAAATAAAAAATACCGACGAAGAATCACCGCAGTTGATGTTACCGTGTACTCTGTGAGAGGTGTAATCACCGGAGCTGGTATAATACTATCTTCGGTGACAATGATTGCTCCGATAGCTGTTCCAATTTGTATATCCGCGACGACAACAATCGCGGGAATAATTTCGATAATAACAAAAAATATCATCATGCAGCCAGAGTAAACTGCAAGACCACATAATTAAATTTCATGTTGTATCAACCGAGTACTCGCAATTGTCCTCGTTGATATCGTCGTCGCTCGATGATACATTTATATCAGATAGTGAGTTCTCAGCGATGGTAAATATTTATGATTCCGCGATGTCAAAATTAGAAATACAACATGAGTATAATAACAATGACAACACCGCAGGAACTACTTCAACAGATAGTGGAGAACACAAACCCAGTACAAACCAGCATGATCTCAATAACATCAACCAATCCTGAATTCAGTGTGAATTTTCCTATTCCGATTCCCGTGAAGGAGATAGCGCTAGCAAAACTACGAGTGTATCACAGTTAGCCTAATATTAGGTCGGTAGCATTTGGCGGTCAACAACCGAATAAAAGCTTATTGTTCGCGAATAAAAATCGTGAAGACGGGACTCCAGACTGGAACGTTGTTTCAATACCAACCGGATCATACCAAATCGAACAAATCAATGCTGAATTCCAGAGTAGAATAAAATCAATTACTGGAGCAGAATCAAAAATCGCTAAGACGGTTCATGAGCCGATGTTATCATCCGTGACTGAGATAAACTCGCCTAGTTATGTCGTAGATATCTATCAGAGTTCTATAAGGACAATACTAGGATGGCCTGAAAGTCCACCTCGGGGAGAAACCGTTAATTTACCACCTGAACCACAAAAATCTGATTATATCACCGACAGGATAAAACCCGATAATCCAGTAAAAAGCTATAGCGGTTACACCAAATTGAATTTTTTCACTGGAATAATGGAAAATCGCGTTAATAGATTCACAACTCGACAGGATAAAATTACTGAAAATTTCACAGCGATGAATAATGATATTTCACTGTTGTTAATATCTCTTAAATCCGGTACTCTCACCCGAGATGAATTTATCAGCGTCGTAGAAACATGTAACAAAATCATCGATGACATGGAAATATTTCATTTGCAAATCATTCAAGAGGTATTAGGTGACACTAATCCTAAAATGAGAACAGAGTTTGCGACAATGTATAATATACGCGTAGAAGATATCCCAACATTCAAACTACACGGATATAATATCTTAGAACTACAAAAATCTCTCAATGATGCCATCGATGAAGGTTTCAAAAAAATCCATGAGGCATGAAAATAATTAACAGAACCACAAACAACCATCCTCAAACATAATAATGACCCAGACGGAGGCGGCAGACTTATTGCTCCTCAAAATGTGAATATATCCTTAGTGATTGCATTGAATTTAGTATGTGATGTTATCGAGGGAAGTTATCAAATAAATCTTGAGCGATCAAATCAAGCTCAGCAGGGATATATTCTATATTCATTTGCACCAACAGCTCCACCCGGATTTCTAATAATTGAGGACCCTACTAATCCAAGTCTATATGCGATGTCATAATAATTCGCTAACGAGAATTAATTTCAGACTCACTGACCAGTCTAATAATCTGATTGATCTACAAGGTGAGGTTCTACAAATTAGTCTGTTTGTAAAATCCTAAATGATTTTCATCGTAAAAGAATTGTTAACCCATAGCAGCAGAGAGGGTGAATGACAATGGCGTCTTCGAGGAATTTACCGAATCGACGCTTTTTCTTTACGCTTTTCGAGGAAGGCTCCATTGGCAAAAGGAGACTTAAAATATTTTGCTTAAACCCAAGAGGTTTTTAAAAACCCCTTATTTGACAAATAGGGCTTTAAAATCGTTAAGGCTCCATTTGGCAAAAGGAGACTTAAAATGTTTTGCTTAAAATCTACCCCAATTAGAGATTCGCCCCCTCTGCTGCTGGTTTCCATATAAGTTAACCCCAAGAAAAGGATGACCCTTTCCTGTGTTTTCAAAGTATTATTATTTAATCAGTTTAAATAACATTGATTAAAAGAAGTGTACTAATATGTTACACGTAACATTTTTGTAACATTATATTTCTAGTCTTCAATCAATGCGCACGTTTCCGTTTATCGATCGTGTAATAATTATATATTTACATTATCTTTCTAGTTTTCAATCAATCCACCCATTTCCTATTATCGGTCGTGTAATAATTCTATATTTACATTATCTTTCTAGTTTTCAATCAATCAATCAATCAATCCACCCATTTCCTATTATCGGTCAATCAAGTTGCTGTAGAGTTAAGATATATAATATTGATCTCTCCATTATGACATTTGCGCATTCCTGCGGGTTCACTTTTTAGTCTCTCTCTCTCTCTCTCTCTCTCTCTCTCTCTCTCTCTCTCTCTCTCTCTACACACACAAAACTGTTTTCTTATCCATATTTGAAATGAGGAAAAAAAACCGGAATAAAGGAAGCGAATATAAAATTCCGATTGAATACATTTTTATGGGTTTTTTATTATTTCAAACGTATTTAACAGATAACAAGAAAATAGGCATTGTACTTCAACAAAATACTAATGTATTCAACACTCCTGGCGTTTGTACATGTCATTTCGTACACGTATACAAAGTTTGGTGTTGAAAGATGGATAATGTCTCAAATCTTAAGAGAAAAACTTATTGCAAGTAACATGGCTGCAGAAACATTCCACCATTTCCTATTATCGGTCAATCAAGTTGTTGTAGAGTTAAGATATAGAATATTGATCTCTCCATTAAGACATTTGCGTATTCCTGCGGGTGAGGTGATTCCGAATTTAATGGCTGACGTCACATTGGATTATTGGTGGATCGTTGATATGGACTCTCTCTTGATCTTTTTCAAGAGTATTTACTTCTCCATTTTTTCCATCTGCAATAATAATAATAATAATAATAATAATAAAAATAATAAAAATAATAATGGTAAGTCGTCGAAAAAAAACAACTATTGTTCAAAACTTTTTTCAAGCTTCTCGGGTGGAGATCTGTTAAGTTTTCTAAAGTGTGTAACAAGAGGAGTATGGACGGGCTATTTGCTAAAATGAAGACACGTGTGTTTGATGAGTTATGAGGCTGAACTAATGCAGAAATACTGAAAGAATTATGAATTAAATTTGGGTAAATTTCAATTTAGTTCCCCGATTTTTATTCAAAAAATAACAACTGGATTATGGCACGGATGATTTCAATTACATAATTATTGTCATGGGCAATTAAAAGTTGTTGCTTTGGGTTTAACGCCATTTCTCAGCGCAAGATAAGTGATACATGTCAACCATTATAACTGGTGGACGAAGAATCGTGGAAAACCCTAGTAAGAACCACTGACCCAGGGAAAGCTACAGACATGCATCTTCGCACACCCATTTTGATCTAAAGCGAGACTTAAACCCATGCATACTTCTACGCACATCCATTTTGACCTAAAGCGAGACTTAAACCCATGCATACTACTACGCACACCCATTTTGACCTTGACCGAGTAAGAGGTGAGATAGCAGTGATCAATCAAAAGTACTGTTTTAATATTAATGTTTTTTGTTTCATATTTTACTTACAATAAACTTGAAATGACTATGTAGATTATTAAAAGAAACTTATGAATTATCGTTTGTACATAAACCATTATCAGCATTGATTTTTAACTCTTCTCTGTTGTTAATGATGAACATTTCTTTCCCCGAATAGTTTAAGAGAAAAGAGAATTTATAAACTACTTACTGTTTGAATGAGAGGGGATGGACTAGACTTGTTTGTTACGTCGTCATCATTCATAGTGGCAAACCATCTAATAATAATGATATTAATAATAATTAATAATAATAATAATAAAAATAATTCTAGTTATCCTTAATTCTTATCAAACTTTTCACCATAACAAACATTATCAGTGTCAAACTTTATCCGGACATTAAACAGTATATGTATTACATTGAAATAATGAGAGACTAAACATTCTTCTCCATTCTTTCGACTTTTTATTTTATTTGTTATGTTTCCTTGTTTATTCTTAAAGGAGCATCGATTCCGATATTTCTTTTATTGCCTATGGGAGATAATTCTTGCATCTTTACTATAATCTGTTAATTTGTTGTTACCGTTCTTACATTGAAAATGCTAACGATACAAAGATCGTTACGTACTGCGTGCAAAAACAGGTTGGAGTGTTTTGTTGATTTGTTAAACATTGTTTAAACTTTTAATAGCTTTTCATAATACTATTTGTTAAAGCGAGAAGAGGAAATCGAAGCTAAGATAATTTCACAATGACATTAATATGCTTTTGATCTCGGCTGGGATTTTCAGATATCAAAGACACGACAAGTTCATTCTAAGGACTGAGATACTTAAGAACTAGGAAAGAATGCAAATTATGTGTGGTAAATATAGACTCAATAACAACTCGTGTCAAAAAAGTTTTCTTGATTCTTATATATCCAAAACAGGTCTGGCGATATTGTACACATTTTAAATTTTCTTTTCTTTAATCATATTAACTTTTTGTTATAATATGTATTATATTGAACATAAACTTAACTGAGGTTAAATATGTGAGAAATTATTGACACTTACCGATCCCTGTATATATTACTCAGGTAGGGGCCCAGTCCTAACCTCTTCTCAGCTCTTTTCCTGAAGAATATATATATATATGGCAAGGACATGTGATAAGTTGTTGAATTGTTGAAAAAATCACACGTCAACAATAACACCAATTGGACCAATGGTGTTAGATTTCAATATGTACAAATGATAATTTGTCTCGCTCCACCATTATCTTGTATGTGTTATCATCAATACAACTCTATGCTAATTTCTACGGGGTTAGAAATTTACTTGTCTGTTATCCGTCTGTTTGCTGTCTTGTCTTCTTACCTGCCCTACATATAATACTGCTTATTTATTTTCTTAATTGTAATGTATTTGCTCAGTGAATATTAAGCAATAAATATATTTACATTTAGAAACCAAATACAATTATTAAAGGACTTATGCTTAAAGGAATGAATTATGATGTAATATGAATCGAGCATTTTTCATTTCATAGAAGTGCTAAAAAGAACCCAGCAAAATAGAAGCAAAACACAGTCTAAATATTTTTATCGAACCAGTTTTATCTTTAAATAAATAGCTAAATGCGTTCGAAAATCGTATTTTGCGCTATGTATATAAAAACGATCTGCTATAAAAATTAACGTATATAAAAAGTTCATATAAGAATTTGAGAGCGTTTAATTTTCTTTTGATGTGGGATAAAATGGTATTTATACTGCCTAGTTTTACTTTGATGTTTTTTGAAAGCGATAAATACATATAGCTACTCACTCTAAACATTGGTAGATAAACATCTCAGCATGCAGACTGAAATCCAAATTGTATTCTGGTTCATATTCCAGGTTGATAATGTCTTCTTTCGTTCGGAAAGGGTACCTGCAAGAAAATGGTAGAAGAAACATTACTAGTACTAGTACTAGTAGTAGTAGTAGTAGTAGTAGTAGTAGTAGTAGTAGTAGCAGCAGTAGTAGTAGTAGTAGCAACAGTAGTAGTAGTAGTAGTAGCATCAGCAGCAGTAGTGGTATTGGTAGTAGTAGTAGGAACAGTTATTTTTTATCGTGTTTTAGAACTTGACCTGGTTACTTGTACTTCCATTTGATGTCGAATATACAAAAATTAAGTTAATTACATTTTGAAGAGTCTTACATAACCATCTTGCTTTCAAATATACTAAATTAAGTTAATTACATTTTGAAGAGTCTTACATAACCATCTTGCTTTCAAATATACTAAATTAAGTTAATTACATTTTGAAGAGTCTTACATAACCATTTTGCTTTCAAATATTTTAAATTAAGTTAATTACATTTTGAAGAGTCTTACATAACCATTTTGCTTTCAAATATTTTAAATTAAGTTAATTACTTTTTGAAGAGTCTTACATAACCATTTTGCTTTCAAATATTTTAAATTAAGTTAATTACATTTTGAAGAGTCTTACATTACCATTTTGCTTTCAAATATTTTAAATTAAGTTAATTACATTTTGAAGAGTCTTACATTACCATTTTGCTTTCAAATATTTTAAATTAAGTTAATTATTTTTTAAGAGTCTTACATTACCATTTTGCTTTCAAATATACTAAATTAAGTTAATTACGTTTTGAAGTAATTACCATTTTGCATTAAAATATAACTAAATTAAGTTAATTACGTTTAGAAAAGTCTTACATTACTATTTTCCTGTCAAATATACTAAATTAAGTTAACTACGCTTTGAATTAATTACCATTTTCATTTCAAATATACTAAATTAAGTTAATTACGTTTTGAAGAGTCTTACGTTACCATTTTTCTGTCAAATATACTAAATTAAGTTAATTACGTTTTGAAGTAATTATAATTTTGCTGTCAAATATCCTAAATTAAGTTAATTATTTTTGAAGAGTCTTACATTACCATTTTGCTTTCAAATATACTAAATTAACTTAATTACGTTTTGAAGTAATTACCATTTTGCTTTCAAATATAATTACCTTTAGCAATACAGAAGTTATAGCGAATTATTTGATCTACAATTCCATTTGAACGATCAGCGATGTCATCGAAAAGGTTGCTGAATGATGGCAACACTGGTATTTTCCAATCTGATGTGGTGAATTTGCTGGTTATAGGTACAAAAGTCACGTGTCAAAGTAAGAAAGACACTTTTATCTTTATAGATTCATGCGGTCATCTGTGCACTTTGTTACATCCGGTGCACTCTGCACAGTGATCTTACAGAAAGGTGAAAATATAGCCAAGTTTCGCATGCATTTTCATTGTGAAACTACAGATAACTGATACAACTTTCGTAATAAAGTGTATTAAGATCGTGCATTTATTTCGATTTGAGCAAAAAATTTCCCCTTTCTAATAACCAAATAATACGTTATGTATGAATGAATTACACTCAGGCTGCCCTTCGTACCATTTTAAAGAACTGGAGTTTATTTTTGAACAGTTACTGTCAATAGTTAGGACTAAAATAGGGATATGATTATTTTGTTATCAAAAAGTGGCTTGTGTAAATAGACTGTGATTCTCTCTCTCTCTCTCTCTCTCTCTCTCTCTCTCTCTCTCTCTCTCAGTTTGGTGGGATGTTTAAATTTTTTAAAAATGATTTTAGGGAAACAAAATGTGCCGTAATTCGAGTCTGGACATTGCCATCTATAAGAAATGTGCTCTCTGTAAGAATCAACATACCATGAAAACGGTGAGTCCGCGTCAGTTATGGTTGACATGTCATCTGTAAGGACGGACAGTCTGTGCTCAGAAAGGATCACTATACTTTCATGAAGATTAGCTAGAAGCAAAAATCCAATCAGGACAGTGTCTGTTGTAAACGGTGTGTGCTCTTGAAGGGCATAAATATTGTTATTAATGGTGATCTACAAGCAAAGCCACAGTCCAGACAGTGTCAACTATACTTGATGTGTGTCCAGTAATAACTTGTATATTGTAATAAAAGCTACAAGATATTAATATGTTACCTTCCAGAAATGACAAAGAACGCTACACTTCCCACTGAGAAAATATCACTGGTTCTGTGCATGCAAGGTCCTGTGAGTAGCTCTGGGGAGAAGAATCTGAAGTCGTACTCTTTATCCGCACGTAACTTTCGCATTCCGTTGTACTTGATGGCTGCATTGAGGCCACCCTACAATACCAAAAATCAAAATTTGTACACTCCCCCTCGGTCAGCCTTCCAGCCTAATGTACTTTGTTCATAATGATGTGAAAATAGCGATTGCTGTCAAGCGTATGGTTTTTAATTTAGTCAGTAATAATCCAGGCAAAGTAAAAAATAATTCTGACAGAATAAAATATATTGTACTTTGTGATTTATAAGTACAGAACAGAAAATCCTCGACGGATTTCGTTTTTAAAGTTTTAATTAGATATCTACAGTTGCTTTGTTTTTAATCTCTCTCTCTCTCTCTCACACACACACACACACACAGACATATACATATATATATATATATATATATATATATATATATATATATATATATATATATATATATATATATATATATATATATATATATTACCAGTACTGACTGCCCTTTGTCGTTGATGTAAATGTTGTTAGGATGGATATTGCCATGGTTAAAGCCTCTGTTGTGAAGATACTGCACCGCTTCTATAAGTCTGATGGTTATGTAACGGGCTGCATTCTCATCGATGATCTTTCTATATATATATATATATATATATATATATATATATATATATATATATATATATATATATATATATATATATATATATATATATATATATATATATAGAGAGAGAGAGAGAGAGAGAGAGAGAGAGAGAGAGAGAATTAAAAATATATACTGTCCAAACGTAATGTGAGGTAAATCGTATATATATTTATTAGCAATCATGTTGACATTATCTTATCAATTCTTTATCGGAGTGTTGGCCTTCTGAATGGAGTCTATGGAGGATATTTTCGCCTTATTAATCACATAAGATAATACTTTGTCTGATACGAAATTGAAAATTGACAAAGGTTAAATGTGTCCACATAAATTACATACGTTAGCGTTTGAGATATAGATTTGTTCTCATATTGTAGAGTCCGATTATTTTGTTTGCATATTGTATAGTCCGATTAGATTTGTTTGCATATTGTAGAGTCCGATAACTAATGTTGATTCCTTAAAGACGAACTGAACGCGTAGTATGAGAGCAGTCTATATACATAACATCATAAAGAGTCGATCACATGCCTTATTTTTAACTATGTCTTATGGGGTATGCGCCCCTACTATAGCATATGACAAGTAATGCTGTGGCCTAACAAAGTTTAACAAGAGTTTCGGGCTTCATTTTGTCTGAAACACCAATCTACTCAAACATTTGAATCACCAATATTATTCAAAACAGGTTGTGTAAATTTGTCAAGTGAAATAAATGTTAATAAAGGCTTCTGCTCTACCTGTTTGGATCTTTTTCCAGCAATGTATTCAAGGATCCATTTGGCCAATTTGTCTTGACAACCCATTTCAACGTTTGATTACCAAACTGGTACTTTCCTGCAAATCTGAAAAAGAATATTTATGCGTTTGTTGAAATCCATTTCACAGTATGAGCAATGCATTAAATGCATCAATGAGAGAGAGAGAGAGAGAGAGAGAGAGAGAGAGAGAGAGAGAGAGAGAGAGTGCAGTCAACATTGATTGGAATAAAAACGTGTCTGAAACTCAAACGTAACATGAACATGTGACCTGGATAGAGGAAGAGGGAAAGTGAGAGAAACAGAAAAAAAATACGAGGATTATACATACAACCATCTTATGATGTAAAATGATTCTGACTGATTTGAAAACTCAATTATTACCTGTAATTTGGTAGAATATCATTTCATACAGTATGTGTATGCGATTATTGGATAGTTATTTATCTTTTTGATTGTCAATTTTCCCCATAATATTGTCCCTTACTTGCATTCGATTTGTTAATATAAATATCTTCATTATGATTTTCATATTTATTATTTTGACTGTTAAGTGATAATAGTTTTGTCTTGTCCTAATTATGAACACGTTATTATTTTACATTTACCTTGGAAAGTTATTTCATCTGCTGAAAGAAAATGAACTTCAAAGTGCAAAGCTTTCTAACAGTTGAACCTAAATTTACTTGATCAAAAAGCGATCGTTTTTAATACAGTATTATATACGTACTCTCCCAGGTACGCCGACTCCAGTGTGGACACTGATTTCATACCAGGAACACCAGGCTTACCCTTGTAGGCTCGTAGGTGGACGTTTGACACACCAAAGGTACCCTGTAACATAACAAGACATAGTTTCAATTACCTATTGATTCCTACCACCGTTAAAATTAACGTAATGGATTAATATTAAATATTATAATAAATTTGGAGTATGCGCATTTGATGGCGCCCCGTTTTCAGCAATTCTTATATTTATTTGTATGATTATTGGGATTCAGCGCCATGGAAATATTCCTAGCCCGAAATAATTAGCCAATTACTAGGTGCAAACGTCACGGAGTCGAGATTTAGTGAGTTTCAATGATGCCATTGTTTGCTAGTAGTGAATTCAGGACCATACCAAATGACTGTCCCTGGAGTAAATAGTCCATATTTAAATCTAGTGGTGCACAATAGTGGTGTGGCTGAGGTGGCAGTATTTACGGTAGGAAACCGGTAAATTACACAATGGAATCAATAAGTAGGGACTTTTTGGTAGATACCATTTATGTGTCCATAGTGGAAAATAGGTGTAGTTATATTAGCGTAATACGCCGGTACAAGTGTATATTGACTGGCCTAAGGTGGCTGAGTTAAATAGTTCTCAGTGATAAAGGCAATACTAGTGTATTTCCTATGGCATAACTGGCTGGCGGTACAGAAATCTGATGATAATAAAGAAAAACCTTGCAAATGTGCGGTTGAAGGACTTTGGGGCAAGTTGTTTTATCTGTGATTTCGAATTGATTAGAGTACAAATTAGTATATAAAAATAGACACATCTGACCTTCCAATTTACAAACTCAAATTGTATGGAAGTCTTTGGAAATTTGGAGAAACATATGACTTCAGCGGGATTCGCGCCAGGGTTTGACACCGCTCGGTCAAGTGATGCCCATGTGCGTGTAACAATATGTTTTTAATAGGAAAACAAGTATTATTTTAAAAACATTTGGTGAAACGGTTTCCAAAATGAGAAAAAGGTATGGTAGTGAGAAGAGAAGGTTCTGCTTTGAAATCGTGAACATGTCCATATTACCTTACGATTGCAGTCAACAGCATTGGTCCAGATATAAGTGCTCACTTTGAGATTTTTCATTTTCTTCGGCTTGCCTTGGTCACGACGCTTAATAGGTAAGGTAGTCGGTGGCACTCTGGCTGTTCTAGACACTATCGTTGACTCCATAAAGACAGGTGGTACCGCATTAATCTGTCTTGTTATAGATGATGTGGAAACTATGCTTGTGGTCGTTTGCATTGTAGAAACCATTGTTATTGGCGACGCCATAAATGTCGCTTGCAAAGTGGTGATTGTTGGCGTAGTGCATGCGGACACTGTAGTTGTTTCATTGGCTAAACATTCTGTAATAACCAAACATGCTACTGCTGATATTTTGACGATTGGTATTACTATGGTTTCTGTCTGTTCCACAACGGATTGTAGAACCAAAGATGTTTCTGGCACATTTATTTGAGGAACCAACTCTTTTGAAGAGATATTGCTCATTTCAACTCTATTAACATGAGTAATGGTATCAATATTTGATTCATGAGAAACTTCCATATCAAGATCCACGTACTCGATGTCGTCTTTCTCGATAAGCCTGGCCATCAGGCTTTGGTCATCCAATCCCATAAAATCATTTCCGTGTCCGCATAGTTCCCGTAGACATCTAGTTTCGACCGACACTTCTCGTAGGTAAGAGACATCCTGGATATCTCCAGTAGAGATAACCTGAAGAAAATGAAATAATAATAATAATAATAATAATAATAATAATAATAATAATAATAATAATAATATTGACGACTTTGTATTGCGGCTAATCTCTGGAAGCTCCTAGCGCTTTACAATATCTATAATGATATGAATACAACATAAAAAAACCAAACAAAAAAACACTATGAAATTGGAAAACAAAACATTCTGAAAAGATTTAAGGTAGAAAACATTTTTAGGTCTTGAAAGGGATCACTGTGTCGTTGTGTCTAATTTCAATGGGCAATTCATTCCACATTGCTGGCCCTAGTAAACAAAAATAACGTGGTCTATATGATTTCGTTTTCATAGCTGGAATTATGAGTATACGATTGTCAGAAGTGGAGCGTAATTATCTTGCTGGTGTGTATGCATGGGTGAGGCCAGAGATGTATGCTGGACTGGAGTCCGTCAGTGAAATATAGCACAGAGAACAAATTTTGTGTTTGATTCTGGATCGAATGAATATCCAGTGTAGGGTACACAGCAGTGGGGAGGTGTGTTATAATCGTAATACACTAAAGATGATCCGAACAGCTGTGTTTATAACTTTTTGAAGTTTCTGGATTAGATATTGAGCTGAAACAGACATAAATGAGTTACAATGGTCTAGTCTTGAAAGTACTAATGAACGCACAAGTGTTATAGTGGCATCAAATGAAAGATATTTGCGAATGGAGTTGATGCGTCACAGCTCAAGAAATGCAGATTTGCATATGTTCATGACATGTTGGTGAATGTTTAGAGGACTGACTGAGTGAATTTAATGCACTAAATTGTCTCATTTACTTTGACATGTTCTAGTCTTTTGGTTTGATGGATACGATTTTGCGTGGTGATCTGTTTTAAGCATTAAATTTCACATTTCATGTGAAAACTCGAGTAATTTTGTTTATATAGTGAAATGGTAAACATTTGTATTGTTACGACTCTATGGTCTTAAACTAACTAAACGAAAAGGACGAAAACCAACAAGTTTTGTAAAGTTAAAAAAAAATGTATTCACCTTGTATACAAAGTAAAAATCTGAAACGAAACTTATATTATTGGGAATTAAGATCCAAATAGACCTTCAACTACCATCACAAGTAAAATATTATTAAGTTGTTTTGAATGAATTCCAGTGGTATTCAGAATTCATTTCAATCTTGAATGTGTTGATTTTATCAATAATCTGGAATGTGCCGATGTGCAAACGACCCTGATTTATCAGAATAATATGATCTAAAATGTCACTTAAATGAATTCATAATACTAATCCCAGAATAGTGATCAAGTTTGAAAGTATTAATGAACACTTTGTATTTCCAATTAATATATTTTTTAAAATCCACTCAAATTAAAACTGAAAATAACTATAATACCAATTAAACTTGGCAGATGTTAACATATGACTACATAATTCTAATGTTATAAACCAAAATCACAATAAGATGACCAGAATGAGGGCCAAAGGTTCATTTTCAGAACACTAAAAATTGTGAATAAGGCCAGGTCTTGTGCTTTAAGTTTAGTAAAGACCATGACAGATATGAGGCAGACTAAGGGGAAAATCAATGTCCTGAATTCAGATTCAATATGTGTAAATACTGACTTTGATCTGGTAGGTCTAAACTTCTACCTTCAATTACAGACAAAGGTATATCACACACTAAAAGTTGAATATACATAACGATATGCTTAGGAGCCATCAATTATAGTTGTAAAACTTATTTATTTATCATGAGATAAGCATTACTCTGTTTTGAGAATGATATTCTTTTGTATTATATGATGAAACAATACATTTTATAAGACAATCATAACAACTGGAGAATTTTCACGAGGGGTGGAATAAATGAATGGGTGGGGATGGTGCTTCACGTACGTGTTCAGAAAAATGAAACCTATGCATTTTCTGAGAAATTGAAAAAGGAGAATATTCGAACTCCGAGATATACATCCAGACAATCTCAAAATCAATGTGTTTTATATATATATATATATATATATATATATATATATATATATATATATATATATATATATATATATATATATATATATATATATATATATATATCTATATATGTGTGTGTGTGTGTGTATGTGTGTGTATATATGTGTGTGTGTGTGTGAGAGAGAGAGAGAGAGAGAGAGAGAGAGAGAGAGAGAGAGAGAGAGAGAGAGAGAGAGAGAGAGAGAGAGAGAGTACAGCAAACGGTGAAAATTGATGGAATGGACTATAACAATACTGTGCTGTCAAACTTATTAATTGCGATTTTTTTATATTTTAGAACTGTCACATTGTATATACCACTTGGTGAAAAAATTAATCAGATACCTATTTTTACCATAGATAGTTACTCTTCGAAAATAAACTGAAGCCGTTTGAATGGTACCCAAAGGAGCCCGAGTGATTCATATGTAATTTATTGGCACCTAACATAATAATTCTCGCCATGCACAATTTGATATTTTCTGCTTTTGGTTTTCATTTTTAAAAAATCAATAAAACAGAAGTTAAATGAAGTTATGTTTTGCGGTTCAAGTGTCTGTACCTTGTGAAAAGAAAGGGCTGGTTTGCAAATATTCTTCTTTTTTACCCTCTCGCCTCTGAGTAAAATTTTTATGAGATGATAAAATAAACTATATCTCTAAAAAAACTCCAACATTAAGAAGGATTTTAGGGTAATCTGGTGTATTATGCTTTGAGTACGACTTGTTTCCGTCGCTTCGCTGCAAGCGAATGAAAGCTATAATTCCTTGAAGTAGTTATTAGGTTTAGTATTATTGTTAAATATTTTTAAGATGCGGACAATGTGGGTATGCGAGAAAGCTTGCTAGTAGCTTCTAGTGGGTCGGTGGTTCTTCTCGGGGATTTCTCGGGTTCTTCCACCACCGTTGATACTGACCGCAATGCATAGCCTATAGTGCGCTGAAAAACGGCGTTAAAACTCACGACAACAAATTACTTTAGTATCACCCGATAGTTGCAACTCTCACACATTGTCCTTAACTAAGTTTGATCGTTTCCATTCTTAAAGGTCTATGTTGAAATCAGTAATCATTATTTCACACTTACTTTCAATTCTGTTCTTTTTGGTCTATGTCGAAACCATGAATATATTATTTCGTACGCCATGTCACCGATATGATGGAACGTGAAATCTTTTTGTCTTCGTATGTCGACATTTGTTCAGGTAAGCATGTAACTACGATGTGATGTGAAGTGACGATACTACGGTATCTACGAGTAGGCGTCGCGTGACGTCATTCATTAGTGACGTTGTATGTGCCATGTGGTTAGTAGATTTTGTCCACGACGTGATATAGAACTTTGGAGTGAAGACAGCTACTTTTTTTTTTCTTTTGGCAAAAGCATTACTAGAGATTTTTCAACATTTTGATTCGTTTTAGCAATTGGGAGCCAAATGTATTATTTATTTGTTAAAGAACTAAGAAACAAAAGAAATAAAAAAGCGAGTTATTCTTAAATCCTCTTACCAGCAGTTGGTACTGTGCATGATATCATAATGAATTTAGTTCGGTATGACTATTAAAAGCAGTTAATGTGAAACCACGCACTCAGAAAGTAGAACATTGTTAAATGCCATAGTTAATACCTAATGTTTGACATGAAAGAAAAAAGTTTAGCCTGTCAGACTGTCTTCACATTTTGATCAGATGAAGGCAAATTTAAGCAAGTCGATAGCCGTATTAGGGAAATCGTAATACAATTTGTTTATCTGGACCTTCACATCATCGATTAGACCAGTGCGAAAGAAATCCGATAAAACATGATACAACTGTAACTATACAAATATAAATATTATTTCAGATTAAAAGAGATAAACAAAGCATCTATTTTAAGCAGTTTTAACAGAAAAGGTTGAATATTATGCAGACTTTAGTCATTTGAGGAACTTAAATTTCGTGCAAACTGTGTGACCTGAACGCTCTTTGCACATGTTTCATTTTTATCTATATTAATCTGTTTTCCTGCTGCACAGTATTTTTTTGTCATTAGATTAATTCTTATAAACATGAGTTAATGAGATAAATAATCAATGGTGGTTTTAGAATTCAACCGTCCTTTGTCGATTACTTTGTTTTTTTTTATTCTGAAATTGTCGTACTCTTTTTCGAGAACATTTCTGAAATACTTATAAGTGTCAATGATCAGAGTAGGCCATACTCTTAGAGGTATTTTGGGCAAAAATCGCTCATATGTTTGTAATTGATTAGTGGGGGGGGGGGGAGGGGGCATCTGTCTGGTGCCCCCCCCCCCAAGAAAAAAACAAAAAAACAAAACAACAAGCAGCAGAGAGGATGAACCCTACAACTTTCCGAGCATCGATTCGGAAATCTGAGGCTTCTACCAAATAGTAAAAAAAAATGGCGTCTATTCGATAAAATAAGATTTCCTTATATACGCCAACGTCGTTGTCACCCACCCTCTCTGCTGCTATGGGTTAATAATTCTTTTACGAGCTCAACCAAATATTTGATCCAGTCCTTAGGATCTCACAAACAGACTAATCGCTAACACCTCCTCTTGTAGATCAATTAGATTATTGGACTGATCTGTGAGTTTGAAATTAATTCTGGTTAATGAATCATTATGACACCGCATATAGACTGGATTAACCGGAGACTCGATTATTAAAAATCCTGGAGGGGCTATTGGTGCAAACGAATAAAGAATATATCCTTGCTGAGCTTGATTTGATCGTTCGAGATTAATTTGATAGCTTCCTTCGATAACATCGCATACTAAATTGAGCGCAATCACTGAGGATATATTCACGTTGAACGGAGCGATATGCCTACCGCCACCGTTTGGGTCATTATTATGTTTGAGGATTTTTATTTCCTGTGATGCTGTTTTTCTCCATGCATCATGAATTATTCTAAAACCAACATCGATGGTGTCATTGAGAAGTTTTTTTAGTTTTGGTACGTTATATCCGGGTAGTTTGAATGTGGGGATATCTTTGACGGGGATTTTATATTCTGATGCAAATCTTGTTCTCGATAGGGGATTATCGTCATCTAGTATATCCTGAATAATTTTCAAATTAAATGTTTCCATATCGTCGATAATTTTGTTGCATGTTTCTACGACGCTGATAAATTCATCTCGGGTGAGAGAGCCGGATTTAAGAGATATTAACAACAGTGAAAAATCATTATTCATCGCTGTGAAATTTTCGATAATTTTAGGTTCGTTAACAAAATGATGTCCCTTTATTCTCTCCCCTGGCTTCTCGTTTCCAGTTGGTTGATATCCGAGACCAAAAAACTCTATAGTGATTGTGTAATCTTTATAACTTTTTATTGGATTATCAGGTTTTATTTTGTCTGTGATATAATTAATTTTTTGTGGTTCTGGTAAATCAACGGTTTTCCCCACTGGTGGTAATTCAGGCCATCCTAGTACGGTTCTAATAGAACTCTGATAGATATCTACGACGTATCCTTCTGTGCTTATCTCAATTGCGGATGATAGCGTCGGCTCATGAACCGTTTTAGCGATTTTTGATTCTGCTCCAGTAATGGATTTTATTCTACGCGCGAATTCATTATTGATTTGTTCGATTTGGTATGACCCTGTTGGTACTGAAACAACGTTCCAGTCTGGGGTACCGTCTTCGCGATTCTTATTCGCAAATACCAGTGAATTATTCGGTTGTTGACCACCGAATGCTACCGATCTGATATTAGGCCAACTGTGATACACTCGTAGTTTTGCTAGCGCTATCTCCTTCACGGGGACTGGGCTAGGGAAATTCACACTGAATTCAGGATTCGTTGATGTTATTGATATCATGCTTGTTTGTACTGGGTTCGTGTTCTCCACTATTCGTTGAAGTAATTCCATCGGTGTCGTCATCGTTGCTATACTCATGTTGTCGCTCTAATTTTGATATCGCTGAATCGTGAATACTGACCATCACTGAGAACTCACTCTCTGATATCGTTGAGGTTATTGAGATCATTCTGGTTTTCGGGTTCGTGTTTTCTATTTCCATCGGTGTTGTCATCGTTGCTATACTGTTGTTGTCGCTCTAATTTCGATATAGCGGAATCGTAAATACTGACCATCGCTGAGAACTCACTGTCTGATATAATCGTATTATCGAGTGATGACGATATCATCGAGGATAATTGCGAGTATGCGGTTGATACAATATGAAATTTAATCGAGTAATCTTGCAGTTTACTCTGGCTGCACGATGATATCCTTTTTGTTATTGCGGTTGATATACCCGCGATTGTAGCTGCCGCAGAAATGCAAATTGGAATTACGACCGGGGCAATCATTGTAACCGATGCAAGTATTATTCCGGCGCCAGCGAGAACGCCTGACACCGAGTACACAGTAATATCAATTGCGGTGATTCTTCGTCGGTATTTTTTCATTTTTATATGATACTCCTCGGCGAACGCTTTGAGTCTAGTTTGAAATTCTCTGACCCGATCATAGCGATATTGCGATGATGAAATCATCAGTGATGTCATTTTATTCCCAAATCAGTTTACGATATCAATTGAAATCACTCTTATATCCGCTACGAATTCTACATACCATATTACTGGAGCCTTAACTAAATTTTTATCAGTAGATGTTATCGTGAACTTTTCAGTTGTATCCTTGTCGATGATCGTTGAAATCGTATTGTTGACCCCGGATGAAATCGACGATGAAATATTAAATTGAATCGTTGTCACCAGTGTTAATCGATAAATACCCTTGACAGTTGCAGTGATATCTAATTTGTTGTTTGTAGGTGTCCACACAAATGATCCGTGTTGGATCGTGTATACTACGTTGTTGGTTTTCTCATGAGGAATTTTTGTTTTTTCAATGATTGTTATCATCCTCGAAAAATCATTTTTGATGGCTTCGATGAAGGTTTTCGTCTCATCGATGGATTTTTTAATATCAGGGAGTTTTAGTTCAATTTTATCAAATGAGGTTCCAATAAATTTATCAATGATATTTCTACGGAAGGATGTAAACTGTTTTCCGTGTTCTTCAGCTTTAGATTGAAGTGATGATACTTCCAACACGAGAGTTTTTAATCTATCTGTAATAGTCGAAACGAGTACACCCGGTTTGAGTTTACCCTGATCGGAAAATAACGCGATAGTATCCTCGATTGCGTTTCGTTGTTTAACTAAAATATCATCCAATGATACATCACTGCTTTTCAATTTACCCTGGCGATCTTGAAATACAACTATTTCGTTCGGGTCAACACTTGTTAAGTTCAACGTCTCAGCGATTTCATCTTCGATTATTTTTTTTATATCACCCGTCGCAGTGTCATCGGGTTTGGGTTTCAGAGGTCTTCCCCAGATATCAATCATTGTTATTGTAAAACTCTTTCTCTCTCTAAAATCGTTTTTGACGACTTTGTCGTTGCCAGTGATTACTAGTGTATTCATTTACGACAACATGAGGTGGTTTTCCCCTTGGGTTACCCAACGAGTTAGAAATAGCGTCAAGGACATTTAATACTTCGCTGCCGCATATTGGTGGGTCAATCATCGTTTGTGTTGGTAGCGTAGAATACCAAGTCTTCATTGGAAGGGTTTTTATATAACGCATAAACTCTTTCGGCGGGGCTAATCCATATGAATCAAAATAGACAATCCCACGTGGATCAATAGCGTATGCAACCCAGTGAGTTCCAGGTCCGGTGCTGTTATCTAAATTAATGATTCCTGTTTCAGTGTTGTTTGGTTGATGTGGTAATTGATCTTTCATAAAGACACCTCTGAAATCTTTAATCGCTAGTTTTTTAGCAGCATCGAGTAAATCAAAATTGGACACAGGAACCATCGGTTCCTCAATCAAAGACTCTTCAACTAATAAACCGGTCCTAGTCTCAGGCCTTTTCCGCTGTACCATGAATACGGGGTTCCTGGTAGTCTTAGACCCTTTCCGCTGTACCATGAATACGGGGTTCCTGGTAGTCTTAGACCCTTTCCCTTTTTTTTATATCCCTGTCCAGTTGCCTTCTTTAGTGCCATTCCTGCCGCGGTACCAACGGCTCCTAACGCTGCCGCTTTAGCCACCGCTGGGGCTGCTGCTGCAATCAACGCTGGAATCGCAGCTAACAATGGAAATATACCGCCGGTTTTTATCATATTTTTGATAGCAGCCGCAGAAAGAGTAATCTGAACACCCTTTTTTGCTACTAGTGCATCATTGAAGTGTTTTATTTGACGAGTTGTCAGCGACAATTTATTTGCACCACCAGTCATTTGATTAGGTTTCAACGTGATTGTGGTTCCACATTGCTTAGCTGATTTGGATTGTAGTTTTTTTAATTGACCGGGTGTCAAAGACACATTGATATTACTATACGACATTATACAATAACAGATTGATTCTAAATCGTTTATGATTTCAATCAAAGATTTTCCACTGGTGCATCTACCACTCTCATTCTTCCACCACCTTCGAGTAGCATTGATTTATCACTGAGAATGACAGCAACCGCTCTGTAATTAATAATACCACCAGGACGGGTTACACGGGCTCTAAAGTGTATATCAACGACAGATTGTCTCATCAAATCAAGGTGTTCCAATGAAAAGTAATAAATCGGATATAGACTTTTGAAATCCAATTGTGATATTTGCAAACCAGTATCAACATTTTGATCACGTGCCATATACGACAATAGGTTATGATACACGCGTGCAATATGATTTTGACCGTAATCAAGTTGTACGTCTTCAGATGGTTCCTGCTGTCCGTTTATTCTCAGCGAGACTTCTCTAACACCTAACTGATCAAATATCATATGACTACGTTGTTGACTACCAACTCGCTCATTATTCTGTAACGCCACAAATATATGACGTGGAGCTGAAACGCCTTGTCGCGCTGCCAGGTGCCATGTGAATATATCATCGACATTATCAGGTTTAATATCCGTACTCACTGATAACCAACTCAACAACGACTTTCCTCCATGATCCATAAATGATAACAATTTTTCTTCATTTGTGATCGATGGAGTTAACACTGGCATCCACAATGATAGTTTTGTTAAATGGACTTTACCATCGGCAACACCAGCATCACGCCAGATTGCATCATTATCAGTACCCTTTCGTACAAGCGCTACTGTATGCTTCGCTCCATAGATAACTTTTCGGACGTTTCTACAGAATCCAAATATATGATGCAGTGGAATCGCGCATGAAAATTGTCGACGCTGTCCTTGTAACGTTGCTACGCGTGTTGCAAACCCTAGGTTGTAGTTAATGATATTATTTATGACATCAAAATCACCAGCTGGTCTTACATATCCGGCTGGTGCTGGATTAACTGAAGAAGCATGTGTTGCCTTTACTCTAGAATACTGGTTGTGTTCAGGGTGATCAGTGATATCCTTCGCGAACATCATAGATGGACCAGCTGATCTTGTATAATCATCAGAATATCTCGCTAACCCTATGATTGTTGTAGCCACATCAACTTCACGGTCAATGGATTCAATTTCTTTTCCATCAATGAGATATCTAGCGCTTTCAAATAACGCCATGATACCGTTATTGACAAAACCGACTTTGATAGTTGGGTTATTGTCATATGGTGTATTAGCTTCAACATTTGTTACAAGTTCTCCTTGTACTTCAATAAATGCCTCACACGGTAGAAAATATTTACTGGTATCATGAACTTGAAGTTCAATTCGCGATCGGAGATCCGGTTGTGCTGCGTGATAAGAATAAAATTGAAAATCGCGTACGGAATCATTCTTGAGCACTGGGGCATCCATATCAAATGCTGGATCAGGTGACCTTTTGAACATTTTATTCTATTTATCAGAGTCTAAATCGTAAAATCGTAAACGATTTTCACCGTAGGATTTTCATCGTCGTGTTTTTTTAAAGCCACTTCCCGCTATCATGTTTGCTATCATGTTATTTTGGTCACTCGGAGTCACCAATGACGAAGACATCAACGATGCTAATTTTTCGTCTACTGCGTTATTTATAATTTTACTAACACTTGCAGGCATTTCCGCTGTAGACGGTAACGGTATCGGTTTCTTTTTTCGTCTAACTAATGATGTTATTTTATTCTTTGCGGCTGAAAACGCTTTTCCGGCAAGATCTCCAGCGAAATCTCCGATTTTGCTAATACCCTTATCACGAATAACATCAATGGCTTTCATTCCTAGTTGTTTAGCCAACGGCATCACTTTTGGAGCCATTCTCGAAAATAATCCTAAAATGGTATCACCGAGACCATCTCCGTAGTATGCTCTATAAACAGGCAATCGTGAGTTTACCACATAGACGCTAGTTGGTTTGTCATGATTGTAGTGTATGATCATTATTTGAAATCAGAAACAATTTTTCAATTGTAAAAAAATTTATCAATTGTAAATTCAGTCGCTGTGATACCCACTTGATAACTCGCCAATGAAATCTCGATATGTTTTGATATCCATGATACCACCTTGAAATAACCGCCTGCAGATATCAGCTGCCTCATTAATTATTTCCGGTGAGTTATTTCCAGCTCGGAACCCTCCTACAAGAACTTCTAATCGTGATATATCACTGAGAACACTACCAGGACATGAAATCCTTGGATTCTCACTGGAATCTTGCAATCCGCTTCCGCTATAACCCATTGCTTCATCCAGTTTTTCATTCAGTTTTTCTTCATCCGTGGGTTGTAAATAACCAGTAGGATCGTCATCATCATCATCATCAGGTGGTAGTTGTTGTCTTTCAGGCGAGAAAAATATCTTTGCAGGTTGTTGTTTTCCAGGCGAGAAAAACATTTTCTTTGCAGATTGCTGTCGCCGCCTTTGCAATTTTGGCGGTTTTTGTTGTTGTTTTGGTTCTTCAATTTGTTTATACACTATACCCACCGCATTGATATATTCGATGTATGATGCACTATCTGTCTTAATCTGACTTGTTTTAGTTTTGATTTTGTAGAATATATCAGCCCAGTGAGTTATACTTCTAACAAACTTGTGATGTTCTGGTTTCAACATATTTTTCCTGTTTTCATAAGTCGTAACAACAAGCGCAGGAATTTCTGTTGGATCAGTCTTATCAATTGCTGCTAACCCTTCCTCGTTAAATCTCACGCGTAAATCATCTACTGTTCTTTTTGATTCCATTTTTTGTACAGCCTGTTTTGTTTGTTCAGTTTTCGCTGCTATATTTTCGAGTTCACCGATAACAGATTTCCCCGTCTCGGGAACATCTCCCAGTATAGCACGCTCTACCCCTTTCGTTGCTGTGGTTACTGGTTTAAACAATTCTTCAGATCCCGCAGCAAAATCAGTCTGAAGACTCTGTCGTTGTTGCAGTTTATTTCTTACAGAGTCGCGAATTGGTATAAATCTCCTAATTGCATCCAGTCGTTCACGAGCCAATCTAGTTGTTAATGCTTCATTGACCATTATTTGAAATCAGAAACAATTTTTCAATTGTAAAACAATTTTCCCGAACCTGACCTAACAAACGAAAACATTTGACATGTCAGATTCTGAGGGCGAAAACCCGAGGTTTTTTACACAGGATTTTCGAGATTTTTTATCAAAAAGGGCTAAATCAAGCAAATCTTACATGAATTTCAATCAAAAAATGCTAAAAAAAAAATGAAAATCTGATACGAATTATGGCTAAAAAGTGTAATCTGATAAAAAATCTCGAAAATCCTGTGTAAAAAACCTCGGGTTTTCGCCCTCAGAAACCATGAAATGTCTGACCTGTTTGAGCAATTTTATCTTGAAAACTATGTTTTTTTCATCGCGGATGGGTGAGAATACACAAAAATTGTTAAAACTTGAACAGTTTTAACAAAAATAAAAAATTATTACTAACCTGTGAGATGATTTTGACATTCAATCAAAAAATGCTAAAAAAAATGAAAATCTCTTTGAGGGTTGGTCACGGTCAAAATCGTTCATTTTCTTGAATTAACGCTCGTAGGTTTCTAACTTTAGAATTGATATCCTTTTTCAATTCGTATTCGTTACCTAAATCTTTTCGTATTCCTTCTACGATAGTATATAACGGGACGAACACACTTACGTCACTGGAAAATGAAAGAGAGTCTCGAATAGAATTCTGAATTCTCTTGATGAACGCGTATTTCTTGGGTAGCATATACTTGTTAGTGTTAACTCCGTATTCTATATCCTGATAATCAGACATGATTTGATCAGGATTTAACCCATCTGATAGTTTGATATCCTGATTTTTCAATTTTGAAATCTCGGATATAATGCTATTCATATTTTCAGAATTCATATTCTATGGTGATTACATATTTCTAAATGAAAATTATGACGCATCAGACATAAATAAATTGAATTCTCTGTTCGGTCTTTTTTGAAATCGCCGATCGATAAATCCCCTCTGCAACGAATCGTACTGAGGCTCTACAAATACCGAAGTGCCTACTGGCTTCATTCATCGATTGGAATATTTTTTCTTCATTAGTTATTGTATTCAAAGATTTTACGGGTCTCTTCCCAACCGTTTTGCAAGTCCCAGTCTTTCCTCGTTTGATATTCTCACTTTGTGTAACAGCTTGCAGATTTGATAAAGAATTGTTCCTTGGATTAGAATCTTTATGATCAATAACAGAATCATCCTCGATCAATCCATTGAAACATTCATACGCGAAACGATGATTGAGATAAGTTTTCTTTTCTTTTCCCCCACCAACAGTAAACTTCAAATACCCGTGATTACTCACAACACCAACTGGTTTCTTCAGTCTACAGTGTCTGACAGTACCATCACTGGATGCTTCATAATTTGTAATCAAGGGATGCGGTCTGAATTCTTGGTTCATTATATACTATACTATTCTTTGTCTAATTCATTGTTTGGTTTAATAATAAATCTTTCAATATAGTCTTGAGGTGTTCTTATGACTTTATCCTTGACTCTGACAGTGTCAGGGTCAGGGACTTTGTCAGGGACAGAGTCAAGGTCAGAATTTTTGATTGAAAATTCATATGATTTTCCATTTTTGATTCTTTTGTCATAATAACGCTTCAATTCCCTGTATCGTTTGCCACCGCAATTCAAACACAATTGCGATTTTCCCCTGACCCCAACCCCACATCGTATGCAAGGTAACGGACCAAGGCTTCCACGACGAAAACTTTGCATATGATACCCACAGAATTTGCTTCTGCATGATTTGTTACACGGTGTCGTTGATCCAATCATAAGCCATTTGCAGTGATTCATTATATATAAATCTTTCATTTAAATGCTTGTTTTAATTATAGTATGGAGGAGTTCAAGAGATTATCGAAAATTAAGCCCTGGAAAAATGTTAAATTCAATCTCGATACACCAAAGAGTAGAATTCGTGATAGAATTATACTGAAGGAGTTCCAAAGATTATCGAAAATTAAACCCTGGAAAAATGTTAAATTCAATCTCGATAATGAGTTCCAAAGATTATCGAAAATTAAGCCCTGGAAAAATGCTAAATTCAATCTCGATAATGAGTTCCAAAGATTATCGAAAATTAAACCCTGGAAAAATGTTGAATTCAATCTCGATAATGAGTTCCAAAGATTATCGAAAATTAAGCCCTGGAAAAATGCTAAATTCAATCTCGATAAGGAGTTCAAGAGATTATCGAAAATTAAGCCCTGGAAAAATGTTGAATTCAATCTCGATAATGAGTTCCAAAGATTATCGAAAATTAAACCCTGGAAAAATGCTAAATTCAATCTTGATAAGGAGTTCCAAAGATTATCGAAAATTAAGCCCTGGAAAAATACTAAATTCAATCTCGATAGAGTCTCTGATACACCAAAACGTCTAATCGGTGATAGAACTATACTGGGTAAAATCAGGGAGTGTTTTAATGAATTCTACCGAGACGGTGCAGCATACTGTTGGTCGACATTTCGAATTATTGATGAAGATGTCAATGTACCCAACATCGATGCTACTATGAACGATGAAAGAGCAGCTGAGGTGATTTCACACCTTGGCGAGCCAACGGGGGAGAAATCCAAGGGTGTAAAATCCAAAGGATTTTCATGGAAAATCAAAGATTTTCAACAAAGCAATTCTCAACAGAAGTATTTTTTCAGAATAAAATTCATTATCGAAGTCGAAGGCAAATGGATTATCAAGGATAAATTTGAACCAATCCTCAGGAATAAAAAAACTGTCATTGTGAGTAGAGATTCCAAACCAGGAATTCTAACTGGAATTGACAAACCATACTACGAGAGATCTTATCCTGTAACAGCAATCGTTTATGGGATATATCCGTTAAATAATAAACCCGATATCGCAAAACTAGCTCCTATGAAATATTCTAGTTCACTGAATTGTGTAGCAACACGGGTAATGGAACACTTCACAAATGCATCCCGAGGAAATAAACTAACTGATCTGCGACGTAGGAAAATAACCGAATGGGAACTGACAGTGAAACAGCACGGTGCAAATATTTCTGATATAGCTAAATTAGAAACATCATTAAGATTCCCAATAACCGTTATGACGATAACCGGAGAGGTTTTATACGAACCGAAATATAACAAAAATGGAGCGCCAATACAAATTATTGATCATAACAAACACGCGTGGACACCTGCGGTAACAATATTTCCACGAGAACGAATCGTGAGATATATCCCCCAAGAATTCGTCGGGGATGTTTTTTATAATGAGAAATTATTCGATGCTATTCATGCGTTGTGTAAAGATGATCCTGTGTCAGTATGGTTACTTAGAAGTGATGAAGATCCCGAAATAGGATTTGATCAATTTGTAAGACCAAATGGTGAATTATATCGCGTTGAAGAATTAGATAACAGAATGAGAAAAATCGCTAGTGATTTTTCACCGGAGAGTTCCCATGAAAAACTACTCACGGATAGTTTTACTATTCCATCAGTGGTAGCTCACTTCGCAAGAGAAAAAAACTCATGGCGTCCAACACAAAGTGATTTTCTCGAGGACGTTAAATTGAGTTGCGTCGAATTTAGTCATGGAGGACTGTGGAATACAAAATACTCACGTGATGGTATGATTTCAATTGATATATCCGCGTGTTATCCTGGAAGTTTTCTCGGGTATGGGAAATGTGCTGAGTACTTTAAACGATTTGGACACCCCACGCATGAAATGACTCGTGTTGCGATTAATGGACCATTACCTGATTTTGATTTAACCGGATTCGCTCGTGTGATATCATTCGAATTCGCTACAGGGTTACATCCGTGTAGTTATCTTTGGCTTGGTAGACACCTATCTGAAAAGGCCTGGATGCCAATAGTGTTACTACGATATATGATTGATTGTGGTATGCTAATATCGTTGATTGTTTCCGAAGCTATTATATGCTATCGAGCTCAGAAAGAAGTTTGGCTACCACAACCCGATCTAGATCGTATAATTAGTGAACAGCGAAAACAGTTTCCAGATTTCAATGAAGAACAAATCATGAATTGGTCTAAGAAGTTATTTGAAATTAAAAAAGAACAAGCAAAAGATTTTGGACGAAGAATAATCGGTAAATTTACCCAGGGTGGAAGATACGACAATGCAAAATATTCTTCGCGGTTGATCATAGACATCGCTGAATACGATTTTATTGTAACGGATTTAACGAAACAGGGAAAACTTGTAAATCGTAAAGACGCTTTCCTATCCGATGGAAGACGATTAGGTACAATTGTTACCTATTGTGATGGATATATTAAACAATATACGCATTTGAGAAGTTCTATGCTAGCTTATGCTTCTATCAATTTATTTTCGATGATAAATAGATTTCCTAATACCGCAGTTAGAGTAGCCACTGATTCTATGTATATCCACGAGAAATACAAATCAGATGTAGCTAATTTCACAGATCCGGAGGCAAATTGGGGATGTTGGAGATTTAAAAAGGAGACACTACATGAGTATTGTGAATCGGCAGATGTTACCATGGATGAAAAGTACTTAAAGTTTGATGAGATTCAATCCGAATTTTCTAATGCACCACCGGTATCTGATCCAATATGTAGATACAAGACAGTTTATTTAAACGGTTGTGGTGGGTCAGGAAAGACAACTCGTGCAATTGAATTATACCGCGTTTCAAAATCAAACATGATTGTCCTAACACCTACTCACAGACTCGCCAGAGAGATGAAACAACGAGGGGTAAATGCCTATACTTATCATAGTTTCTTTCGATGGAAAGGCGATGAATGGACTCCTGATCGAATGGGCGATAAATTCATTCCTGAAATCATAATTTGGGATGAAATATGCACAGTATCGTTGAAAATATTACAAACCTTTCTTGAGTGGTTGTTATTGAAAAATACAAAAGTCGTCATGTGCGGTGATCATGGCCAACCACCACCATTTGTCGGTGCATCCCCACATGAATGGCTAAAGGGTTTTGTAGACTATTATGAAGAAATTACCACTGATTATAGATCACTTGATGAACAATTACGAGAATTCAAAGCGCTAATTAGATTACAGCCGGATAAAATCCAATGTGAAATAGCGCGTGAAATAATTTCAGAAACTCCCATAAATGATTTTTGGGAAACGTGGAGACCAAACGATTTGATAATTGCAAGTAGAAAAATAGTCAGAGACATACTTCAGATGAAGTTATTTGAATTGCATAAAGAAAAATTTGCAACACTTCCAGTACCGTTGTGTTATAGGCCTTCGGATACACGAAAACAGAATATAGAAGTTGATATTCCAGGACAAAGTGAAAAACAAATTCTCGTGTTAAATGATATTGTGCTGGTTGATATCAGCGTCGTTGAAGATGCATTGCGTGCTAATAAATCCCCATGGACGCTAGGATACGCAGCGACGATACATTCTTCACAGGGATTGACTATATCGGATACAATTGTTTGGATGGTGGATAATCACATCGAATGGTCGTATTTAGTCTATCTTGCAGTATCCAGAGTACGAAAAATAAATCAACTTCGAAGAGTTGTCCTGGATTATAATGACACTACAATGGATGATGCTAGCATCGTTGATGTTAAAGTTATTGATAAAAAACTCTCCGGTTACAAACAACAAGACAAAAAAAAAACAACGAGAATTTGACATTGATGCTGAATTAATAATTACGCTGAAGCAACAACAGAATAATCACTGCGCGAGTTGCAATTGTATAATGCGTTGGCAGTATTCGGATAAAGATCCTCGCCAATTTACCGTAGACAGAAAGAATAGCAGCATTGGTCATATCAGAAACAATGTGATGTTGACTTGTCTTGAGTGCAACAGACGAAGGGGTGCTAGTTAAGACCACACGGTGGTAATTTAGTATCCTCGGGAATTACCTGTAGTTGTTGTCGAGTAAATCCTCGCTGAGGAGCAGTTGAATCCAGTTTATAGATTGGAGGTCTACCAGTAGATCGTGTTATACCGGATATCTTATGCGTAGTGACGCTCCAAATAGGATCGGTAGCTCTTTTTTTACCACCCTCAAGCTCTCCTGGTTCGTATAAATACCTAATAGTGACATTACTACCAAGAATTGGTTCTTTGAAATCTTTTTGTGAAATTCCTTGGATTTCGATTTTTGGTATAGACGCTTTCTTAATCGCGTTGACAGGTTTCATGTTAATTGTTCGAGTAATCTCGTTATTGAGCGCGGTAATCACAGCTGGTAATCTCTTAACCCATTCACGGGATCTTTTATCCTGAATAAACTCCTTCGCGTATTGATATCCAAATAACGAGTCAGCAAGAGTCCGATTAAATCGTTCAACAATTGCCTGATCGCGATGTAGCGCAGTATGCCCTCGTCTGATGGTGACATTGTGATGTTTCATCGCTGATAAAACATCGCCTTGAAATTCCTTACCAGGATCAACCTGCAATAGATTTGGCCAGCGTAGTGGGCCTCGTCGATAAATCCTTTCAAATGCAGAAGCAACTTCAGGTGATGATTTTGTTTTTAACGGTTCTGCTTGTTTGTATCGACTCGCAACGTCAACTACGATTAGCGCGTATTTGTAACCGTTGTCATGTGGTAAAAACAATAAATCAGCTTGATGAACTTCATTGGGTCCGGTAACATCAAAATGCGAGAAATTGATTTGTTTAGGCGGTGGTAGATAAATTTGCCATATAGCCTGTTTGGATAACCAATTAGCCGCAGTGGCCTTTTTCACTTTTGCGGCGTTGGCGAGTTTATTGATTGCAGCGTTACCCCTCCAGTATCCTTTTGGAGAATAATAAATAGATTCCATATTATTAATTACCAGCACCCATCATCAATTTGCCTTTCATAGCTGATTTTACCAACCACGAAGCCAACTTTTCTTTAAAAGATTTATCAGGAATAGCATTTAACGCATAAATTAATTTCACATCCGCGAGATGCCTGTTTTGCAGATTGCTGCTTTTATATGCAACATCATGAGCATGACACGCCTTATCAATAGCGTTTATCGGATACTCGCCGGATCGGGGTTGATTTTGATCATCAAGTCTGATATATAATCGTGTTCCGGGACCACAGTAGCTATATCCTGGAAGGTGCTTTTCTCCCGGGTACTTTGCCCATGGGGTTCCAGGGAGCTTTGCAAATTTGGCTGCGATATCACCTCCTCGTTTTTTTTTAAATCATCATTTCCTGCAGATCTCATAGACACAAATCTAAATTTCTTTGTACCACATTGCACGCATTTACCAGAAAGCGCTGATCGGTTATTTTTAGTTGTAATCGTCGTCACGTCATCTGTGCCAGTACGCGTTTTACACTTCACACAATATAGATCCATAATTTATGTATAGAAATATGGATATAATTGATTTTTCAGCGACTAAAGCAAGAGAACCGGTTAAGCATCATGCAGCGCTACCAAACTCTATCCGCGCAATTATAATCGGGCCATCTGGATCCGGTAAAACGCAATTGTTGCTCAATTTAATAATAAGATGGATGAAATGGGATAAGTTGTATTTAGCTGCTCCTAGCGTAGATGATCAACGATGCTATGAAGTGCTAAAAGATTTTAACGAGAATGCATCAGAAATTAAGGGTGAAAACGCCATTGATTTTATAACTGATATTGACGAGGCGCCATCCGTGGATGACCTTGATGGGAACATTAACAATTTAGTCGTATACGACGATGTGATGTTAGACAATCAAAAAAACCCAGCTAGGATCTTTTCCCGTGGGCGTCACAAAAACACTGACGTGATATATGTCACTCAACGATACACTCAGATTCCAAAAGTGATTAGAGACAACTGTAACTTACTGTGTGTATTTAACGGCGTTGATACTCATACTCTTAGAAATATTTGGCAGACATGGTGCTCTGATATGGACTTCAATCAATTTAAAAATTTCTTTAGTAACGCTCAGTCGACTCCGCACGGATTTATAACAATAAATTTACATGATCCTCGGACACGATATCGTATCGGACTCGATCAAATATTTGGTTGAACTCGTAAAAGAATTATTAACCCAGAACTGAAAGTTCCAGCAGCATAGAGGGTGAATGACAACGACGTTGGCGTATATAAGGAAATCTTATTTTATCGAATAGACGCCATTTTTTTTACTATTTGGTAGAAGCCTCAGATTTCCGAATCGACGCTCGGAAAGTTGTAGGGTTCACCCTCTCTTCTGCTCAACAATACATATGTTTGTAATTCTAACCTTGTATCCCTGTATGATAACATTTCTAGACCAGCTATATTGTTTAGTGAAAAAGCCTTTAGTCCCTAGACCATTTAAGAAGATTACATGTTGTTGATCCCCATTAAACAAGATGGATTTTATGTGTGTTGAAATTACGGATCCTTTAATCCTTTACCACTGTCATGCACCTATATTAAAAAAACTATCTTCATTTTCCTTGGCCATGTACCAATCATTACATTATTGAATTTAGTGGGGAAGCAGACATTCTAAGATATACCTAACAATATAAAATCAATATGCATCTTTATACAGTTTTTCATATGCCTCCGATAATGTGAATTCCAATAGAAAATCAATATATGAGGCATCCGTAATAATACATTTATCAATGTTATAACTGATACATACATACATACATACATACATACATACATACATACATACATACATACATACATACATACATACATACATACATACATACATACATACATACATGAAAACCAAGAAAGTAATCTTACGAAAATTGAGAAAATGTACTGTGTTAGAGTAATCCAAAAGATTGATGTTCTATAATGAGCTCCAAAGGAAAGATGGTGATATAATGAAGCTGAACTTGTCTGATACAGTTTGTTTTGTGCGTGAGTGTTAAACAGGAGTCTTCTATGATAAAATAGTGACTTTATAAAGGATAATATATCTGCTTGATTAATTACATTTCGGTTATGAATCTCATTGCGCATGGAATTACTTTCAGCCTATGCGATGCGTGTATTGAAAAAAAATATGAGAAAAGTGTACAAACAGGAGTGAATACTTAGTATGAACGTCACATCGTATTTAGTTAAATATCTTCCTGAATTTTGTTTGTATTTTATTTCGTTTGTTCGGATTGGTACATTCTGATATCTATCATATTTTGTCCAGCAATTTGTACTTAAATAAAATAAAATGTCCCATAAAAATATCATGTTTGATAATTTTGTTTGATACATATTTCCTAGAGTTGTCATTGGAGACTGCTAATACCTTAAGCTAAGTTCTTCTCATGACGTAATAAACAATTACAAATTAAGACAGTTTCATAGCTTTATGTTCACGAAACAGAGCATTGTTAGAGTCTTCATTTCCCGATAATATGGCTTGGATCGGGTGTTGTGGTTGCCACTGTTGCCTGACAGTTGAAGTTGTCCCCGACCATTATATTTCCAGAGTGGTCACACAACGTAAAGTAGCACCAGTTTCCTATCTGTCCTTGGCTTATCATCACACCGGGGCTATACCAATGACCGTTGTAAAAGCAGCCCACTCGTGTGGTTTCAAAGAGAAATGGAGTTGGTCCAAAATTAATTGGAAATCCAGCTACCAAAGGCAACACCAATAAGGACAACTGGAACGACTGGAAAGAAATAATAATAATAATAATAATAATAATAATAATAATAATAATAATAATAATTGTAATACACATTAGTTTTGTTGGACAGACCGTTTACAACCGGTTGATTGAGCGTGCTGGACAGAACGAACCGAACATATTGTGTTCCGTTGACAGAATATGCCAAGTATGTATTGGGAAGAACATGCTTATCAGTTTGGATTCTGTTAAACAGAATGTACAGACAGTGTAGAATGTGTTATCAGGGAGTTTGGTGTATTACATATTTGCTATACCGCGGAAATGTGTACATGTACAGTGATGTTATATGCGGTTTGTGCGACTGAAGTTCCTTTGTACTTAGACTGCACTAATCGAATTGATGCTGACGACAGGCTGGACTGCATGAATTGAGCATATTTTGCCGGAACTCATCAAGTTTGCAAAGTTACCTTACATAGTCTGTTCACACCACGCAGCTCGCATACTGTCCGGACTAGCTTCCTGCAGTCTTAGAACATCTGAGTCACCTTTCTCACATATAGGTCGGCGAGTTTTATTTCCAAAACCAAGCGGCGTTTATCACCCTGATTAAAATAAAGAGAATGAGTTGTTAAAAGAGAATCACTATGATCAATACCTTCTGACTGATCCAAACAAGGAGTAAAAGTGACCTCATCAAAAGCCTGACCTATACACGTGTCAGCTAAAGGAATACTGGCCTCATCAACAACATTCTCAAGAGCTTTTTTTGCCATAGCTCTGGTAACTGCACAAGCTTGAAATATATCAGAGAATTCTTTTTCAATTGGATCAACTTTCTGATCCAAATCAGGCTTGTCAGTTACAAGTGGATTAACCACAACCTTGTCTCCAGCTAAGTCGTTGCCTAGTAATAAATGAATGCCCTCAACGAGTAAAACCGAGAGTTTTCCGAGAATTATGCGAGGTGCTGAGTATAGGACCAACAACAGACTGGTCAGATTGATTCTTAATATAAGAATTGTTTCCCATTCAGCGCAAGCGTCCGAAGACCACCTGGGCATCGTTCAATACAGCAAGACTGTAATATGCGTACTAAAAACTCGATTCATAGAAATACTTGACGAGAATCAATCTCAAGGCCAAAACACCGCAGGCTTATGTCAGCTATGAGAGATGGTGTCAATTTAAGATCGTCGGCACAGAAACAGCAAGGATCATTCTAGGATCCAAGACTACGTGAATAAGAAAAAGCATAAGTAGAATGGCACGATGACAGATGTTCCACCGCCATTGCAAAGAAGTTCAAACACCTCAAGCGACACGCCAAGAAAGAACTGCGCAATAAGAAAGAAACAATCTGAAAAAGAAGGCTGAAGAATTACAGCACTATAATATACTCACAACTGTAGACAGTTCTTTCGTTTATTGAAAACTGATTATGGCTCTTTCAAGACCAGGATCCACACCTTTGCTCTCAGCAGACGGATCGACGCCGATTAAAGGCCAGGACCAGCTGAGAAATAACTGAGTGATGCACTTCAGTTGGCTGCTAAACACGTCATCCTCTCTCAAACACACAGCTCTCTAACAGATTCCCAACAGTCAGTCCGTTAGGAACTCGATCTATCACCTTCGGCGGATGAAATCAAGAAGGTAACTATCCAGATGAAATCGGACAAAGTGCATAATTAAACTGAAATTTACAAAGCAGCATGACCCGCTGATATCGAAGCTTTCAATGATATACATGACCATCACAATATTACCCATTCCACCAGTTTGAAGATAGTTAACGAAATTGTTCTCACCTCCCTGACATACGACGGTGAGACAAGGACTGTGTGTAGCAGACAGATCAAGTAGCAGGAAACAAAAGCTGTCAGAATGATTGGCAACCGCTTGCTGAAACAAATCTCCTTTGGGAACAATCACATGGCCTAAGAAACAATGGCTGACCATGGAAACGCTAGAGAGACACCCCTGAATACAGTCAAAGGTGGTGCAACCTCAGACTATCAGAGCTAGAATGAACAGCACAGGTCCGACCCAGCTGGCATGCTATCACCCGAAAAGCACCAATTGACCTTGAAAATGAACGCTGAAGCCAGACATAGGCAGTAAGAGCAAATAGCCACAGGCCAGTCTCGATCTTTGTAATTACAACGTATTTCCAATATTTCATCTGACATCGAAAATGCAAGTCAGGAATGTGAGTAGAGCGCCATCCTGGTGCTCTCAGATGATTATCCCTTTCGTCCGTAACATACATAAAAATTCTGCCGTCAATTTTAATAACCTGGTTCAAATGCCTCTTAAATCGTCAACCGTTGTGTCAACTGTCCCAGGGACACCACTACGTATTGCATTATTCAACGCTCAATCAGTAGGATCACCGGAAAAGCGCACAGAAATAGTTAATTTTATCAACGACTAGAATATCGACGTCTTCTTCCTGATAGAAACATGGTAACGATCGTCAGGCGATAAACCTAAACGTGCGGATTTAACACCCAGCGATTACTCCATCAAGTCGTTCCCCCGCAACTCTGGCGGAGGTGGAATTGCCGTAATTACAAAGAATTCCATGATCAAATGCCTGAAGTACAACACAACCTTCAATTTCTGCCACACATCGTTTGAACTAGTCCAAACAACGCTCACACTGGAACAAAGGTCAGTCCATTTTTTCTGTATCTACCGCCCTCCTCCTAGTAGAAAAAACATGCTGACTGAATCTCTCTTTTTCGAGCAGTTTCCAAATCTGGAGAATGGAAATTCGATAGGTGGTAACCTAATCAACTTTCACTTTGACTGTCCTGGAAACCCATACACGTCAATACTCCTAGATTCCATTCATGTTTTCAATCTTAAACAGTCAGTTAACCAACCAACCCATAAACTTGGTCACATTTTAGACTGGTTTCTTTATAGACATGATGATAATATTCTGTAATCCACCCTTGTATCCCACGAACTTGCATCAGATCACCTCTGCATTGTATGCCATCTCAACGTATGGAACACACTTGGTTGCATACGCGATTGATCCACGTGCAATTGTTTTTTTCGATTCATATGTATTAGCCCCGCCGAAGGAATTTATGCGTTATATAAATCGCTTAATAACTTTTCCCAAAATCAAAGATTTTCTAAAAATGAAGTCTTGGTATTCTACGCTACCAACACAACAAATGAATGACCCACCAATATGCGGCAGCGAAGTATTAAATGTCCTTGACGCTATTTCAACATCTGGAAAACCACCACATGTTGTCGTAAATGAATACACTAGTAATCGCTTTTTAGAGAGAGATTATATAAAATAATATGATTGATATTTGGGGGAGATCTTTATCAGCGCTGAAGAAACCAACCACAGAAACGTCTGCAACCGGTGATATAAAAAAATAATCGAAAATGAAATAGCTGAGACGTTAAACTTAGCAAGTGTTGATCCTAATGAAATAGTTGTATTTCAAGATTCTCAGGGTAAATTGAAAACCAGTAATGTTTCTCTGGATGATATTTTAGTTAAACAACGAGACGCAATCGAGAACACCGTATCGTTATTTTCCGATCAGGGTAAACTCAAACCGGGTGTACTTATTTCGACGATTACACATAGATTAAAAACTCTCAACAATGAGTTAAAATTCATACAAAGTTTTTTTTTGGTAATCCAGCGACAACATCACCGAAGCTCAAAGAGATAAAAAATTATATGTTGGAACTAGCAACACTTCAATCTAAAATTGAAGATAACGGAAAATAGTTTTCAGTTTTTCTTAAAAATATCATCGAGAAATTTATTGGAACCGCGTTGGATAAAATTGAAATAAAACTCCCGGATATTAAAAAATCTATCGATGAGACGAAAAACTTCATCGAGGCAATCAAAATTGATTTTCCGAGGATGATAACAATCATTGAAAAAACAAATATTCCTCATGAGAAAACCAACAACGTAGTATACACGATCCAACACGGATCATTTGCGTGGACTCTTACAGACAATATACTAAGTATCACTGCAACCGTCAAAGGCATTTATCGATTAACACTAGTAACACCGAATCAGTTTAATATATCATCGTCGAGTTCATCTGGGATCAATAATACGATATCAACGATCATCGACAAGGATACAACCGAACAATTCACGATAGCATCCACTGATAAAAATTTGGTTAGGGTTTCAGTAACATGATATATGGAATTCGTAGCTGATTTGAGTAAATAACTAAATTGAAATCGTAAACTGATTTGGAAATAAAATGTCGTCATCAACGGTACCTTCGGTATCTCAATATCGCTATGATCAGGTCAGAGAGTTTCAGACTAAGCTCAAAACACTCACTGAAACAAAAATAAAAAATACCGACGAAGAATCACCGCAGTTGATGTTACCGTGTACTCTGTGAGAGGTGTAATCACCGGAGCTGGTATAATACTATCTTCGGTGACAATGATTGCTCCGATAGCTGTTCCAATTTGTATATCCGCGACGACAACAATCGCGGGAATAATTTCGATAATAACAAAAAAAAATATCATCATGCAGCCAGAGTAAACTGCAAGACCACATAATTAAATTTCATGTTGTATCAACCGAGTACTCGCAATTGTCCTCGTTGATATCGTCGTCGCTCGATGATACATTTATATCAGATAGTGAGTTCTCAGCGATGGTAAGTATTTATGATTCTGCGATGTCAAAATTAGAAATACAACATGAGTATAATAACAATGACAACACCGCAGGAACTACTTCAACAGATAGTGGAGAACACAAACCCAGTACAAACCAGCATGATCTCAATAACATCAACCAATCCTGAATTCAGTGTGAATTTCCCTATTCCGATTCCCGTGAAGGAGATAGCGCTAGCAAAACTACGAGTGTATCACAGTTAGCCTAATATTAGGTCGGTAGCATTTGGCGGTCAACAACCGAATAAAAGCTTATTGTTCGCGAATAAAAATCGTGAAGACGGGACTCCAGACTGGAACGTTGTTTCAATACCAACCGGATCATACCAAATCGAACAAATCAATGCTGAATTCCAGAGTAGAATAAAATCAATTACTGGAGCAGAATCAAAAATCGCTAAGACGGTTCATGAGCCGATGTTATCATCCGTGACTGAGATAAACTCGCCTAGTTATGTCGTAGATATCTATCAGAGTTCTATAAGGACAATACTAGGATGGCCTGAAAGTCCACCTCGGGGAGAAACCGTTAATTTACCACCTGAACCACAAAAATCTGATTATATCACCGACAGGATAAAACCCGATAATCCAGTAAAAAGCTATAGCGGTTACACCAAATTGAATTTTTTCACTGGAATAATGGAAAATCGCGTTAATAGATTCACAACTCGACAGGATAAAATCACTGAAAATTTCACAGCGATGAATAATGATACTTCACTGTTGTTAATATCTCTTAAATCCGTAACTCTCACCCGATATGAATTTATCAGCGTCGTAGAAACATGTAACAAAATCATCGATGACATGGAAATATTTCATTTGCAAATCATTCAAGAGGTATTAGGTGACACTAGTCCTAAAACAAGAACAGAGTTTGCGACAATGTATAATATACGCGTAGAAGATATCCCAACATTCAAACTACACGGATATAATATCTTAGAACTACAAAAATCTCTCAATGATGCCATCGATGAAGGTTTCAAAAAAAATCCATGAGGCATGAAAAAAATTAACAGAACCACAAACAACCATCCTCAAACATAATAATGATCCAGACGGAGGCGGCAGACATATTGCTCCTCAAAATGTGAATATATCCTTAGTGATTGCATTGAATTTAGTATGTGATGTTATCGAGGGAAGTTATCAAATAAATCTTGAGCGATCAAATCAAGCTCAGCAGGGATATATTCTATATTCATTTGCACCAACAGCTGCACCCGGATTTCTAATAATTGAGGACCCTACTAATCCAAGTCTATATGCGATGTCATAATTATTCGCTAACGAGAATTAATTTCAGACTCACTGACCAGTCTAATAATCTGATTGATCTACAAGGTGAGGTTCTACAAATTAGTCTGTTTGTAAAATCCTAAATGATTTTCATCGTAAAAGAATTGTTAACACATAGCAGCAGAGAGGGTGAATGACAATGGCGTCTTCGAGGAATTTACCGAATCGACGCTTTTTCTTTACGCTTTTCGAGGAAGGCTCCATTGGCAAAAGGAGACTTAAAATATTTTGCTCAAACCCAAGAGGTTTTGAGAAACCCCTTATTTGACAAATAGGGCTTTAAAATCGTTAAGGCTCCATTTGGCAAAAGGAGACTTAAAATGTTTTGCTTAAAATCTACCCCAATTAGAGACGTCCGATTCGCCCCCTCTGCTGCTGGTTTCCATATAAGTTAACCCCAAGAAAAGTATTATTATTTAATCAGTTTAAATAACATTGATTAAAAGAAGTCAAACGTGTACTAATATGTTACGCGTAACATTTTTGTAACATTGTATTTCTAGTCTTCAATCAATGCGCACGTTTCCGTTTATCGATCGGGTAATAATTATATATTTACATTATCTTTCTAGTTTTCAATCAATCCACCCATTTCCTATTATCGGTCGTGTAATAATTATATATTTACATTATCTTTGTAGTTTTCAATCAATCCACCCATTTCCTATTATCGGTCAATCAAGTTGCTGTAGAGTTAAGATATATAATATTGATCTCTCCATTATGACATTTGCGCATTCCTGCGGGTTCACCTTTTAGTCTCTCTCTCTCTCTCTCTCTCTCTCTCTCTCTCTCTCTCTCTCCACACACACACACACACACACAAACTGTTTTCTTATCCATATTTGAAATGAGGAAAAAAACCGGAATAAAGGAAGCGAATATAAAATTCCGATTGAATACATTTTTATGGGTTTTTTATTATTTCAAACGTATTTAACAGATAACAAGGAAATAGGCATTGTACTTCAACAAAATACTAATGTATTCAACACTCCTGGCGTTTGTACATGTCATTTCGTACACGTATACAAAGTTTGGTGTTGAAAGATGGATAATGTCTCAAATCTTAAGAGAAAAACTTATTGCAAGTAACATGGCTGCAGAAACATTACAAGATCCATACTGAAGATTATGGTATAATCCACCATTTCCTATTATCGGTCAATCAAGTTGTTATAGAGTTAAGATATAGAATATTGATCTCTCCATTAAGACATTTGCATATTCCTGCGGGTGAGGTGATTCCGAATTTAATGGCTGACGTCACATTGGATTCTTGGTGGATCATTGATATGGATTCTCTCTTGATATTTTTCAAGAGTATTTACTTCTCCATTTTTTCCATCTGCAATAATAATAATAATAATAATAATAATAATAATAATAATAATAATAATGGTAAGTCGTCGAAAAAAACCCAACTATTGTTCAAAACTTTTTTCAAGCTTCTCGGGTTGAGATCTGTTAAGTTTATTAAAGTGTGTAACAAGAGGAGTATGGACGGGCTATTTGCTAAAATGAAGACACGTGTGTTTGATGAGTTGTGAGGCTGAATTAATGCAGAAATACTGAATGAATTATGAATTAAATTTGGGTAAATTTCAATTTAGTTCCCCGATTTTTATTTAAAAAAATAACAACTGGATTATGGCACGGATGATTTCAATTACAGAAGTATTGTCATGGGCAATTAAAAGTTGTTGCATTGGGTTTAACGCCATTTCTCAGCGCAAGATAAGTGATACATGTCAACCATTAAAACTGGTGGACGAAGAATCGTGGAAAACCCTAGTAAGAACCACTGACCCAGGGAAAGCTACAAACATGCATCTTCGCACACCCATTTTGATCTAAAGCGAGACTTAAACCCATGCATACTTCTACGCACACCCATTTTGACCTTGACCGAGTAAGAGGTGAGATAGCAGTGACCAATCAAAAGTACTGTTTTAATATTAATGTTTTTTGTTTCATATTTTACTTACAATAAACTTGAAATGATTATGTAGATTATTAAAAGAAACTTATGAATTATCATTTGTACATAAACCATTATCAGCATTGATTTTTAACTCTTCTCTGTTGTTAATGATGAACATTTCTTTCCCCGAATAGTTTAAGAGAAAAGAGAATTTATAAACTACTTACTGTTTGAATGAGAGGGGATGGACTAAACTTGTTTGTTACGTCGTCATCATTCATAGTGGCAAACCATCTAATAATAATGATATTAATAATAATTAATAATAATAATAATAAAAATAATTCTAGTTATCAATATCAAACTTTTCACCATAACAAACATTATCAGTGTCAAACTTTATCCGGACATTAAACAGTATATGTATTACATTGAAATAATGACAGACTAAACATTCTTCTCCATTCTTTCGACTTTTTATTTTATTTGTTATGTTTCCTTGTTTATTCTTAAAGGAGCATTGATTCCGATATTTCTTTTATTGCCTATGGGAGATAATTCTTGCAACTTTACTATAATCTGTTAACTTGTTGTTACCGTTCTTACATTGAAAATGCTAACGATACAAAGATCGTTACGTACTGCGTGCAAAAACAGGTTGGAGTGTTTTGTTGATTTGTTAAACATTGTTTAAACTTTTAACAGTTTTTCATAATACTATTTGTTAAAGCGAGAAGAGGAAATCGAAGCTAAGATAATTTCACAATTACATTAATATGCTTTTGATCTCGGCTGGGATTTTCAGATATCAAAGACACGACAAGTTCATTCTACGGACTGAGATACTTCAGAACTAGGAAAGAATGCAAATTATGTGTGGTAAATATAGACTCAATAACAACTGGTGTCAAAAAAGTTTTCTTGATTCTTATATATCCAAAACAGGTCTGGCGATATTGTACACATTTTAAATTTTCTTTTCTTTAATCATATTAACTTTTTGTTATAATATGTATTATATTGAACATAAACTTAACTGAGGTTAAATATGTGAGAAATTATTGACACTTACCGATCCCTGTATATATTACTCAGGTAGGGGCCCAGTCCTAACCTCTTCTCAGCTCTTTTCCTGAAGAATATATATATATATATATATATATATATATATATATATATATATATATATATATATATATATATATATATATATATGGCAAGGACATGTGATAAGTTGTTGAAAAAATCACACGTCAACAATAACACCTATTGGATCAATGGTGTTAGATTTCAATATGTACAAATGATAATTTGTCTCGCTCCACCATTATCTTGTATGTGTTATCATCAATACAACTCTATGTTAATTTCTACGGGGTTAGAAATTTACTTGTCTGTTATCCGTCTGTTTGCTGTCTTGTCTTCTTACCTGCCCTACATATAATACTGCTTATTTACTTTCTTAATTGTAATGTATTTGCTCAGTGAATATTAAGCAATAAATATATTTACATTTAGAAACCAAATACAATTATTAAAGGACTTATGCTTAAAGGAATGAATTATGATGTAATATGAATCGAGCGTTTTTCATTTCATAGAAGTGTTAAAAAGAACCCAGCAAAATAGAAGCAAAACACAGTCTAAATATTTTTATCGAACCAGTTTTATCTTTAAATAAATAGCTAAATGCGTTCGAAAATCGTTTTTTGCGCTATGTGTATAAAAACGATCTGCCATAAAAATTAACGTATATAAAAAGTTCATATAAGAATTTGAGAGCGTTTAATTTTCTTTTGATGTGGGATAAAATGGTATTGATACTGCCTATTTTTACTTTGATGTTTTTGAAAGCGATAAATACATATAGCTACTCACTCTAAACATTGGTAGATAAACATCTCAGCATGCAGACTGAAATCCAAATTGTATTCTGGTTCATATTCCAGGTTGATAAGGTCTTCTTTCGTTCGGAAAGGGTACCTGCAAGAAAATGGTAGTAGAAACATTACTAGTACTAGCAGTAGTAGTAGGAGTAGTAGTAGTAGTAGTAGTAGCAGCAGCAGCAGCAACAGCAGTAGTAGTAGTAGCAACAGTAGTAGTAGTAGTAGCATCAGCAGCAGTAGTGGTATTGGTAGTAGTAGGAACAGTTATTTTTTATCGTGTTTTAGAACTTGACCTGGTTACTTGTACTTCCATTTGATGTCGAATATACAAAAAATAAGTTAATTACGTTTTGAAGAGTCTTACATAACCATCTTGCTTTCAAATATTTTAAATAAAGTTAATTATTTTTTAAGAGTCTTACATTACCATTTTGCTTTCAAATATACTAAATTAAGTTCATTACGTTTTGAAGTAATTACCATTTTGCATTAAAATATAACTAAATTAAGTTAATTACTTTTGAAGAGTCTTACATTACCATTTTGCTTTCAAATATACTAAATTAACTTAATTACGTTTTGAAGTAATTACCATTTTGCTTTCAAATATAATTACCTTTAGCAATACAGAAGTTATAGCGAATTATTTGATCTACAATTCCATTTGAACGATCAGCGATGTCATCGAAAAGGTTGCTGAATGATGGCAACACTGGTATTTTCCAATCTCATGTGGTGAATTTGCTGGTTATAGGTACAAAAGTCACGTGTCAAAGTAAGAAAGACACTTTTATCTTTATAGATTCATACGGTCATCTGTGCACTTTGTTACATCCGGGGCACTCTGCACAGTGATCTTACAGAAAGTTGAAAATATAGCCAAGTTTCGCATGCATTTTCATTGTGAAACTACAGATAACTGATACAACTTTCGTAATAAAGTGTATTAAGATCGTGCATGTATTTCGATTTGAGCAAACAATTTCCCCTTTCTAATAACCAAATAATACGTTATGTATGAATGAATTACACTCAGGCTGCCCTTCGTACCATTTTAAAGAACTGGAGTTTATTTTTGAACAGTTACTGTCAATTGTTAGGACTAAATTAGGGATATGATTATTTTGTTATCAAAAAGTGGCTTGTGTAAATAGACTGTGATTCTCTCTCTCTCTCTCTCTCTCTCTCTCTCTCTCTCTCTCTCTCTCTCTCTCTCAGTTTGGTGGGATGTTTAAATTTTTTAAAAATGATTTTAGGGAAACAAAATGTGCCGTAATTCGAGTCTTGACATTGCCATCTATAAGAACTGTGCTCTCTGTAAGAATCAACATACCATGAAAACGGTGAGTCCGCGTCAGTTATGGTTGACATGTCATCTGTAAGGACGGACAGTCTGTGCTCAGAAAGGATCACTATACTTTCATGAAGATTAGCTAGAAGCAAAAATCCAATCAGGACAGTGTCTGTTGTAAACGGTGTGTGCTCTTGAAGGGTATAAATATTGTTATTAATGGTGATCTACAAGCAAAGCCACAGTCCAGACAGTGTCAACTATACTTGATGTGTGTCCAGTAATAACTTGTATATTGTAATAAAAGCTACAAGATATTAATATGTTACCTTCCAGAAATGACAAAGAACGCTACACTTCCCACTGAGAAAATATCACTGGTTCTGTGCATGCAAGGTCCTGTGAGTAGCTCTGGGGAGAAGAATCTGAAGTCGTACTCTTTATCCGCACGTAACTTTCGCATTCCGTTGTACTTGATGGCTGCATTGAGGCCACCCTACAATACCAAAAATCAAAATTTGTACACAGCCCCCTCGGTCAGCCTTCCAGCCTAATGTACTTTGTTCATAATGATGTGAAAATAGCGATTGCTGTCAAGAGTATGGTTTTTAATTTAGTCAGTAATAATCCAGACAAAGTAAAAAATAATTCTGACAGAATAAAATATATTGTACTTTGTGATTTATAAGTACAGAACAGAAAATCCTCGACGGATTTCGTTTTTAAAGTTTTAATTAGATATCCACAGTTGCTTTGTTTTTAATCTCTCTCTCTCTCTCTCTCTCTCTCTCTCTCTCTCTCACAGACACACACACACACACACACACACACACACACACAGAGACAGATATATATATATATATATATATATATATATATATATATATATATATATATATATATATATATATATATATATATATATATATATATATATACCAGTACTGACTGCCCTTTGTCGTTGATGTAAATGTTGTTAGGATGGATATTGCCATGGTTAAAGCCTCTGTTGTGAAGATACTGCACCGCTTCTATAAGTCTGATGGTTATGTAGCGGGCTGCATTCTCATCGATGATCTTTCTATTATATATATATATATATATATATATATATATATATATATATATATATATATATATATATATATATATATATATATATATATATATAGAGAGAGAGAGAGAGAGAGAGAGAGAGAGAGAGATGGAAAATTAAAAATATATACTGTCCAAACGTAATGTGAGGTAAATCGTATATATATTTATTAGCAATCATGTTGACATTATCTTATCAATTCTTTATCGGAGTGTTGGCCTTCTGAATGGAGTCTATGGAGGATATTTTCGCCTTATTAATCACATAAGATAATACTTTGTCTGATACGAAATTGAAAATTGACAAAGGTTAAATGTATCCACAGAAATTACATACGTTAGCGTTTGAGATATAGATTTGTTCGCATATTGTAGAGTCCGATTATTTATTTTGCATATTGTAGAGTCCGATAACTAATGTTGATTCCTTAAAGACGAACTGAACGCGTAGTATGAGAGCACTCTATATACATAACATCATAAAGAGTCGATCACATGCCTTATTTTTAACTATGTCTTATGGGGTATGCGCCCCTACTATAGTGTATGACAAGTAATGCTGTGGCCTAACAAAGTTTTTCAAGAGTTTCGGGCTTCATTTTGTCTGAAACACCAATCTACTCAAACATTTGAATCACCAATATTATTCAAAACAGGATGTGTAAATTTGTCAAATGAAATAAATGTTAATAAAGGCTTCTGCTCTACCTGTTTGGATCTTTCTCCAGCAATGTATTCAAGGATCCATTTGGCCAATTTGTCTTGACAACCCATCTCAACGTTTGATCACCAAACTGGTACTTTCCTGCAAATCTGAAAAAGAATATTTATGCGTTTGTTGAATTCCGTTTCACAGTATGAGCAATGCATTAAATGCATCAATGAGAGAGAGAGAGAGAGAGAGAGAGAGAGAGAGAGAGAGAGAGAGAGAGAGAGAGAGAGAGAGAGAGAGAGAGAGAGAGTGCAGTCAACATTGACTGGAATAAAAACGTGTGTCAAACGTAACATGAACATGTGACCTGGATAGAGGAAGAGGGAAAGTGAGAGAAACAGAAAAAAAGAGGATTAAAAATATAACCATCTTATGATGTGTATGTTATACCATGATTCTGACTGATTTGAAAACTCAATTATTACCTGAAATTTGGTAGAATATCATTTCATACAGTATGTGTATGCGATTATTGGATAGTTATTTATCTTTTTGATTGTCAATTTTCCCCATAATATTGTCCCTTACTTGCATTCGATTGGTTAATATAAATATCTTCATTATGATTTTCATATTTATTATTTTGACTGTTAAGTGATAATAGTTTTGTCTTGTCCTAATTATGAACACGTTATTATTTTACATTTACCTTGGAAAGTTATTTCATCTGCAGAAAGAAAATGAACTTCAAAGTGCAAAACTTTCTAACAGTTGAACCTAAACTTATTTGATCAAAAAGCGATCGTTTTTAATACAGTATTATATACGTACTCTCCCAGGTACGCCGACTCCAGTGTGGACACTGATTTCATACCAGGAACACCAGGCTTACCCTTGTAGGCTCGTAGGTGGACGTTTGACACACCAAAGGTACCCTGTAACATAACAAGACATAGTTTCGATTACCTATTGATTCCTACCACCGTTAAAATTAACGTAATGGATTAATATTAAATATTGTAATAAATTTCGAGTATGCGCATTTGATGGCGCCCCGTTTTCAGAAATTCATAGATTTATTTGTATGATTATTGGGATTCGGCGCCATGGAAATATTCCTATCCCGAAAAAATTAGCCAGTTACTAGGTGCAAACATCACGGAGTCGAGATTTAGTGAGTTTCAATGATGCCATTGTTTGCTAGTAGTTAATTCAGGTTCAAACCTAATGACTGTCCCTGGAGTAAATAGTCCATATTAAAATCTAGTGGTACACAACAGTGGTGTGGCTGAGGTGGCAGTATTTACGGTAGGAAACCGGTAAATTACACAATGGAATCAATAAGTAGGGACTTTTTGGTAGATACCATTTATGTCTCCATACTGGAAAATAGGTGTAGTTATATTAGCGTAATACGCCGGTACAAGTGTATATTGACTGGCCTAAAGTGGCTGAGTTAAATAGTTCCCAGTGATAAAGGCAATACTAGTGTATTTCCTATGGCATAACTGGCTGGCGGTACAGAAATCTGATGATAATAAAGAAAAACCTTGCAAATGTACGGTTGAAGGACTTTGGGGCAAGTTGTTTTATCTGTGGTCTCGAATTGATTACAGTTCAAATTAGTATATAAAAATAGAGACGTCTGACCTTCCAATTTACAAACTCAAATTGTATGGAAGTCTTTGGAAATTTGGAGAAACATATGACTTCAGCGGGATTCGCGCCAGGGTTTTGAAATCGTGAACAGTAGAAACATCATATCCATGTTATCTATGAAAAGATTCGTTTTTAATATTATGATGATGATGATGATGATGATGATGTTACTAGTGACGACGACGATGATAACGATGGAGATGATGATGCTGACAGTGATGATGATAGTGGTGATGATGATGACGATAGTGATGATGATGACAGTAGTCTACGAGGCAGCTAATACGGAAACACACCCCTCGTTAGACCATACAGCTCTTTATTAATTAAATAATTGACTCCTTATCAACTGAAGCATACACAGAAAACTGGAAGTACATTCTGACGACGATTTCAGGGCTAAATTTTAAATTCGGACACTTATTTCCAAAATGACCTATACTCGAATTGCCAGCAACATTTTAAGATTACACCCTCCGAGAGCTTCATTTATGATATTTTTCCTTCTCTCGTTCCCAGACTCCTTGATTATGTCCACATCTGTACTTCTTATAAGACACGGTGGAACCATCTGTGCCGTCGACAGTATTTAAAATAATGTGTAATAACTTGTTGAATTGACATATAAGAAATTTATTTGAACACCCATACTTTACAATTAAGCAATAAAGTAGCAGATTTGAATCTAAATATTTGTAATAAAGTGATTTTAATCCAATCCATATTACCTTACGATTGCAGTCAACAGCATTGGTCCAGATATAAGTGCTCACTTTGAGATTTTTCATTTTCTTCGGCTTGCCTTGGTCACGACGCCTAATATGTAAGGTAGTCGGTGGTACTCTGGCTGTTCTAGACACTATCGTTGACTCCATAAAGACAGATGGTACCGCATTAATCTGTCTTGTTATAGATGATGTGGAAACTATGCTTGTGGTCGTTTGCATTGTAGAAACCATTGTTATTGGCGACGCCATAAATGTCGCTTGCACTGTGGTGATTGTTGGCGTAGTGCATGCGGACACTGTAGTTGTTTCATTGGCTAAACATTCTGTAATAACCAAACATGGTGCTGCTGATATTTTGACGATTGGTATTACTATGGTTTCTGTCTGTTCCACAACGGATTGTAGAACCAAAGATGTTTCTGGCACATTTATTTGAGGAACCAACTCTTTTGAAGAGATATTGCTCATTTCAGCTCCATTAACATGAGTAATGGTATCAATATTTGATTCATGAGAAACTTCCATATCAAGATCCACGTACTCGATGTCGTCTTTCTCTATAAGCCTGGCCATCAGGCTTTGCTCATCCAATCCCATAAAATCATTTCCGTGTCCGCATAGTTCCCGTAGACATCTAGTTTCGACCGATACTTCTCGTAGGTAAGAGACATCCTGGATATCTCCTGTAGAGATAACCTGAAGAAAATGAAATAATAATAATAATAATAATAATAATAATAATAATAATAATAATAATAATAATAATAATAATATTGACGACTTTGTATTGCGGCTAATCTCTGGAAGCTCCTAGTGCTTTACAATATCTATAATGATATGAATACAACATAAAAAAAAACAAACAAACAAACACTATGAAATTGGAAAACAAAACATTCTGAAAAGATTTAAGGTAGAAAACATTTTTAGGTCTTGAAAGGGATCATTGTGTCGTTGTGTCTAATTTCAATGGGCAATTCATTCCACATTGCTGGCCCTAGTAAACAAAAATAACGTGGTCTATATGATTTCGTTTTCATAGCTGGAATTATGAGTATACGATTGTCAGAAGTGGAGCGTAATTATCTTGCTGGTGTGTATGCATGGGTGAGGCCAGAGATGTATGCTGGACTGGAGTCCGTCAGTGAAATATAGCACAGAGAACAAATTTTGTGTTTGATTCTGGATCGAATGAATATCCAGTGTAGGGTACACAGCAGTGGGGAGGTGTGTTATAATCGTAATACACTAAAGATGATCCGAGCAGCTGTGTTTATAACTTTTTGAAGTTTCTGGATTAGATATTGAGCTGAAACAGACATAAATGAGTTACAATGGTCTAGTTTTGAAAGTACTAATGAACGCACAAGTGTTATAGTGGCATCAAATGAAAGATATTTGCGAATGGAGTTGATGCGTCACAGCTCAAGAAATGCAGATTTGCATATGTTCATGACATGTTGGTGAATGTGAGAGGACTGTCCAGAGTAACACATAGGTTTCGTACTGACTGAGTGAATTTAATGCACGAAATTGTCTCATTTACTTTGACATGTTCTAGTCTTTTGGTCTGATGGATACGATTTTGCGTGGTGATCTGTTTTAAGCATTAAATTTCACATTTCATGTGAAAACTCGAGTAATTTTGCTTATATAGTGAAATGATAAACATTTGTATTGTTACGACTCTATGGTGTTAAACTAACTAAACGAAAAGGACGAAAATCAACAAGTTTTGTAAAGTTAAAAAAAAATGTATTCACCTTGTATACAAAGTAAAAATCTGAAACGAAACTTATATTATTGGGAATTAAGATCCAAATAGACCTACAACTACCATCACAAGTAAAATATTATTAAGTTTTTTTGAATGAATTCCAGTGGTATTCAGAATTCATTTCAATCTTGAATGTGTTGATTTTATCAATAATCTGGAATGTGCCGATGTGCAAACGACCCTGATTTATCAGAATAATATGATCTAAAATGTCACTTAAATGAATTCGTAATACTAATCCCAGAATAGTGATCAAGTTTGAAAGTATTAATGAACACTTTGTATTTCCAATTAATATATTTTTTAAAATCCACTCAAATTATAACTGAAAATAACTATAATACCAATTAAACTTGGCAGATGTTAACATATGACTACATAATTCTAATGTTATAAACCAAAATCACAATAAGAGGACCAGGATGAGGGTCAAAGGTTCATTTTCAGAACACTAAAAATTGTAAATAAGGCCAGGTCTTGTGCTTTAAGTTTAGTAAAGACCATGACAGATATGAGGCAGACTATATATATATATATATATATATATATATATATATATATATATATATATATATATATATATATATATATATATATATATATATATATATATATATATATATATATATATATGTATATATATATATATATATATATGTAATGTATGTATGTATGTGTGAGAGAGAGAGAGAGAGAGAGAGAGAGAGAGAGAGAGAGAGAGAGAGAGAGAGAGAGAGAGAGAGAGAGAGAGAGAGAGAGAGAGAGAGAGAGTACAGCAAACGGTGAAAATTGATGGAAAGGACTATGACAATACTGTGCTGTCAAACTTATCAATTGCGATTTTTTTATATTTTAGAACTGTCACATTGTATATACCACTTGGTGAAAAAATTAATCAGATACCTATTTTTACCATAGACAGTAACTCTTCGAAAATAAACTGAAGCCGTTTGAATGGTACCCAAGGGAGCCCGAGTGATTCATATGTAATTTATTGGCACCTAACATAATAATTCTCGCCATGCACAATTTGATATTTTCTGCTTTTGGTTTTCATTTTTAAAAAATCAATAAAACAGAAGTTAAATGAAGTTATGTTTTGCGGTTCAATTGTCTGTACCTTGTGAAAAGAAAGGGCTGATTTGCAAATATTATTTTTTACCCTCTCGCCTCTGAGTATAATTTTTATGAGATGATAAAATAAACTATATCTCTAAAAAAAATCCAACATTAAGAAGGATTTTAGGGTAATCTGGTGTATTATGCTTTGAGTACGACTTGTTTCCGTCGCTTCGCTGCAAGCGAATGAAATCTATAATTCCTTGAAGTAGTTATTAGGTTTAGTATTACTGTTAAATATTTTTAAGATGCGGACAATGTGGGTATGCGAGAAAGCTTGCTAGTAGCTTCTAGTGGGTCGGTGGTTCTTCTCGGGGATTTCTCGGGTTCTTCCACCACCGTTGATACTGGCCGCAATGCATAGCCTATAGTGCGCTGAAAAACGGCGTTAAAACTCACGACAACAAATTACTTTAGTATCACCCGATAGTTGCAACTCTCACACATTGTCCTTAACTAAGTTTGATCGTTTCCATTCTTAAAGGTCTATGTTGAAATCAGTAATCATTATTTCACACTTACTTTCAATTCTGTTCTTTTTGGTCTATGTCGAAACCATGAATATATTATTTCGTACGCCATGTCACCGATATGATGGAACGTGAAATCTTTTTGTCTTCATATGTCGACATTTGTTCAGGTAAGCATGTAACTACGATGTGATGTGAAGTGACGATACTACGGTATCTACGAGTAGGCGTCGCGTGACGTCGCGTGACGTCATTCATTAGTGAGGTTGTATGTGCCATGTGGTTAGTAGATTTTGTCCACGACGTGATATAGAACTTTGGAGTGAAGACAGCTACTTTTTTTTTTGTTTTGGCAAAAGCATTACTAGAGATTTTTCAACATTTTGATTCGTTTTTACAATTGGGAGCCAAATGTATTATTTATTTGTTAAAGAACTAAGAAACAAAAGAAATAAAAAAGCGAGTTATTCTTAAATCCTCTTACCAGCAGTTGGTACTGTGCATGATATCATAATGAATTTAGTTCGGTATGACTATTAAAAGCAGTTAATGTGAAACCACGCACTCAGAAAGTAGAACATTGTTAAATGCCATAGTTAATACCTAATGTTTGACATGAAAGAAAAAAGTTTAGCCTGTCAGACTGTCTTCACATTTTGAACAGATGAAGGCAAATTTAAGCAAGTCGATAGCCGTATTAGGGAAATCGTAATACAATTTGTTTATCTGGACCTTCACATCATCGATTATACCAGTGCGAAAGAAATCCGATAAAACATGATACAACTGTAAGCTATACAAATATAAATATTATTTCAGATTAAAAGAGATAAACAAAGCATCTATTTTAAGCAGTTTTAACAGAAAAGGTTGAATATCATGCAGACTTCAGTCATTTGAGGAACTTAAATTTCGTGCAAACTGTGTGACCTGAACTCTCTTTGCACATCTTTCATTTTTATCTATATTAATCTGTTTTCCTGCTGCACAGTATTTCTTTGTCATTAGATTAATTCTTATAAACATGAGTTAATGAGATAAATAATCAATGGTGGTTTTATAATTCAACCGTCCTTTGTCGATTACTTTGTTTTTTTTTTTCTATTCTGAAATTGTCGTACTCTTATTCGAGAACATTTCTGAAATACTTATAAGTGTCAATGATCAGAGTAGGCCATACTCTTAGAGGTATTTTGGGCAAATATCGCTCATATGTTTGTAATTCTAACCGTGTATCCCTGTATGATAACATTTCTAGACCAGCTATATTGTTTAGTGAAAAAGTCTTTAGTCCCTAGACCATTTAAGAAGATTACATGTTGTTGATCCCCATTAAACAAGATGGATTTTATGTGTGTTGAAATTACGGATCCTTTAATCCTTTACCACTGTCATGCACCTATATTAAAAAAAAAACTATCTTCTTTTTCTTTGGCCATGTACCAATCATTACATTATTGAATTTAGTGTGGAAGCAAACATTCTAAGATATACCTAACAATATAAAATCAATATACATCTTTATACAGTTTTTCATATGCCACCGATAATGTGAATTCCAATAGAAAATCAATATATGTAGCATCCGTAATAATACATTTATCAATGTTATAACTGATATAACATACATACATACATACATACATACATACATACATACATACATACATACATACATACATACATACATACATACATGCATACTAAGAAAATACTCTTACGAAAATTGAGAAAATGTACTATGTTAGAGTAATCCAAAAGGTTGATGTTCTATAATGAGCTCCAAAGGAAAGATGGTGATATAATGAAGCTGAACTTGTCTGATACAGTTTGTTTTGTGCGTGAGTGTTAAACAGGAGTCTTCTATGATAAAATACCTCTAGTGACTTTATAAAGGATAATATATCTGCTTGATTAATTACATTTCGGTTATGAATCTCATTGCGCATGGAATTACTTTCAGCCTATGCGATGCGTGTATTGAAAAAAGTATGAGAAAAGTGTACAAACAGGAGTGAATACTTAGTATGAACGTCACATCTTATTTAGTTAAATATCTTCCTGAATTTTGTTTGTATTTTATTTCGTTTGTTCGTATTGGTACATTCTGATATCTGCCATATTTTGTCCAGCAATTTGTACTTAAGTAAAGTAAAATCTCTCTCATAAAAATATCATGTTTGATAATTTTGTTTCATACATATTTCCTAGAGTTGTCATTGGAGACTGCTAATACCTTAAGCTAAGTTCTTCTCATGACGTAATAAACAATTACAAATTAAGACAGTTTCATAGCTTTATGTTCACGAAACATTACAGAGCATTGTTAGAGTCTTCATTTCCCGATAATATGGCTTGGATCGGGTGTTGTTGTTGCCACTGTTGCCTGACAGCTGAAGTCGTCCCCGACCATTATATTTCCAGAGTGGTCACACAACGTAAAGTAGCACCAGTTTCCTATCTGTCCTTGGCTTATCATCACACCGGGGCTATACCAATGACCGTTGTAAAAGCAGCCCACTCGTGTGGTTTCAAAGAGAAATGGAGTTGGTCCAAAATTAATTGGAAATCCAGCTACCAAAGCAACACCAATAAGGACAAAGAACATATCATGTTTGATGGAACGACTGGAAAGAAATAATAATAATAATAATAATAATAATAATAATAATAATAATAATAATAATAATAATAATAATTGTAATACACATTAGTTTTGTTGGACAGACCGTTTACAACCGGTTGTTTGAGCGTGCTGGACAGAACGAACCGAACACATTGTGTTCCGTTGACAGAATATGCCAAGTATGTATTGGGAAGAACATGCTTATCAGTTTGGATTCTGTTAAACAGAAATTACAGACAGTGTAGAATGTATTATCAGGGAGTTTGGTGTATTACATATTTGCTATACCGCGGAAATGTGTACATGTACAGTGATGTTATATGCGGTTTGTGCGACTGAAGTTCCTTTGTACTTAGATTGCACTAGTCGAATTGATGCTGACGACAGGCTGGACTGCATGAATTGAGCATATTTTGCCGGAACTCATCAAGTTTGCAAAGTTACCTTACATAGTCCGTTCACACCACGCAGCTCGCATACTGTCCGGACTATCTTCCTGCAGTCTTAGAACATCTGAGTCACCTTTCTCACATATAGGTCGGCGAGTTTTATTTCCAAAACCAAGCGGCGTGCGCTTGCCGAACATTAATAATTTAGTGCTCCGTGTTTATCTTATATTTCTTTATTAATGATCGACGAGGATTAATTCAATTAAAACATATTTGTACATGTTATAAAAACCGCATTGGTCTTGTTCTTCATATCTTCGAAATTAAAATTAATCACACTCAGTGACTTTATTTTAACAGGAGAAATAAAGACAGTTAAAAAATATTGTTACGTGCTTAGGCTCGAAATACAGTAACATAGAAAGAGTGAAAAAAAGAAGCTTGTGAGAACTTAATAAACAATTTATTGAGCACAAATATTTTCCAGAACAGAAAGAATAAACTTACTGTTTTAAGAATCAATTCCAAAATTAACCCAAAAATAATTCAAAATATAATCCACTAGTGAAATTGCAAAAGTCCTGGTAATAAAATGTCCTAACACGTCCCAGTTCGAATCTTAGTGAAGCATCCAAGATGGAAGACAATGTCACGTGATGAAGTCAGTCCTGGTCTTATGAAATTCAATGAGCAAAATTATTTTCCAGAAAAATAACAAAATAAGACCTTTAGATCCAAACGAATTGAAATAATTTCCAATACAGGGTAATTTAAAATAACTCAAAACAATGCAACTTAATATTCTATCAGTCCAACTTCTACCAAATAGTTCGTTCCAAAACATAATTTATATACCTGTTGTTACGTAAACAAGAAAGGGGTCACATGATCTTCTAGAATCTTTAGAACAAATTTACGTTCAAAAAATCTCGTGCACACCGTATGACCCAACTAAAAATAGAAAGATGTTTATAACAAAGCTCCATAATGTCCTTGGAATCAACCAATCATTTTAAAACTTGTTTACAACTCTGGAGCTAGATCAGAAATGAGGTCAACATCTGGTGTTTATTTGTAAAGTACAGGTCATCTCCCAAGGAATGAATCTTAAACTTAAAATGTCAAATTTGAATCTGACAAACAAACAATAAAAGTAAAAATAAATGACTTAAATCAAATATACATAACACCTTTCCCCAAAAAATAAAAAGAAAGGTTTATATCATAAAACTTTCTTTTTACCACAAACCAATTTACACCTGAGGTTAAAAGAACTCGTATAAATTACAAAGTGTATATGATATAATATATTGTTATACACGGGAAGGAGCGTCTGCTATTAAATTATCTTTTCTCTTGATGTACCGGATGTCAAGATTATATTCCTGTAATAACAAACTCCACCTTAGTAATCTTTGATTTTTATTTTTCATTTCGCCGATGAAAGTAAGGGGGTTGTGGTCATTAAAAACTATAATCAAAGAAGGAGCTGAACTAAGATAAACTTCAAAATGTTGTAAAGCCAAAATCAATGCCAAACATTCCTTCTCGAAAGTTGAATAATTTCTCTTGTGCTTATTTAATTGCTTTGAAAAATATTACACTGGATGTTCAATACCATTGTTGTCTTCTTGAATTAAAACTGCTCCATCATCAGCATCACTTGCATCTACAGATAATTTAAAAGACTGACTGAAATTTGGAGCTGCAAGAACTGGTGCTGTTTCAAGTATGGCTTTTAACTTGTCAAAAGCCTCCTGACATTTTTCAGTCCAAACGAACTTGTTCTTCATCTGTAATAAATTTGTCAGGAGTTCTGCAATTATAGAAAAATTTGAACAAAATAGTATCCGGTCATACCTAAAAATCGCATCAGTTGCTTTCTATTTTTAGGTACAGGGAATTTAGAAATAACCTCAACCTTAGCATCTATTGGTTTAACTTGTCCATGTCCCCCAACATGTCCTAAGACAGTCACACTAGCACGGCAGAACTCACGTTTAGATAAATTAACTGTCAAACATGCATCAGTGAGTCTGTCAAAGAATTTTCGAATTGTTGCTAGATGTTCTATCTAGGTGTCGTTGTAGATAATGCCGTCATCTATATAGGCATCACAATTTTCTGGACCAGAGGTGATCATATTCATGAGACGTTGAAATGTACTTGTTGACCCTTTCATCCCGAATGGCATTACTTTATGTTGGTAAAGTCCATCTGGAGTCACAAATGCCGAGATTTCCTTTGCTCTTTCCGTTAGTGGAATCTGCCAAAATCCTTTCAGAAGGTCAAATTTGGTGACATACTTGGCATTCCCGATTTTATCAATACAATCGTCAATTCTTAGTAATGGGAATGAATCTGTTTTTGTCATACTGTTCACCTTCCTATAATCAGTGCACATACGGAAAGTTTTATCTGGTTTTGGAACAAGTATGCATGGTGAACTCCAATCACTTTTACTGTGCTAGATAAAATCATTCTCCAGCAAATATTGAATTTATCTTTTATAAGTATTCCTGTTTGAGTGGATTCATCCTGTATAGATGTTGTTTGACAGGTTTGGAATTTACAATTTCAACGTCATGAAAAATTTTGTTTGTCCTTGTAGGAACATCTGGAAATAAGTGCTCATATTAAAATGATAATTGTTTCAGTTCATTTCTTTCTTGCACTTGCAAATGTGAAAGTTTCTGGTCTAGATCTTTCATAATTTCTGAATTACAAAGATTCGTCATTTCATTATCAGTAGAATCTGATGATTTTCCTTCACTGAGTGGGACAGGTACAACTAAATTAATTACATGTTTAACGTGGCTATCTCTTTCAATATACTCTTTTAGCATGTTTATATGGCAGAGTTGTTTTTGTTTGCGCCTCCCATGAGTATTTATGATGTAATGTAAGTCATTAATTTTCCTGTCAACTGTGTAGGGGCCATAATATTTGGCATGGTCTGAAGAGGATTTTGTGTCATTGGTAAGAGAGCCAGGACTCTATCACTAGGCTGAAAACTTCTTTTCTTCGATTATTTATCATATCTTGATTTCATTTTAGATTGAGCAGAGTGCAGATTTGCTCTTGCGACCTCACAAGCCTTTGACAACTTGTATCTAAAATCGGAAACATAATCAAGAAGATTGATCTCAGAATCTTCATTAGAGAGAAGTTTCTCTTTCACTAACTTCAATGGTCCACGCACAGTGTGTCCAAAAACCAGTTCAAAGGGACTGAATCCTAAAGATTCTTGAACTGATTCTCTAACAGAAAACAATAGTAAATGAATGCCTTCATCCCAATCTTTATTTGTATCCAAACAATACGATCGGGTCATATTTTTCAAAGTCTGATAGAATCTTTCTAATGCCCATTGGCTCTCAGGGTGATAGGCAGAAGATTTGAATTGCTGAATGCCTAATTCATACATAACTTGTTGGAAAATTCCAGACATGAAGTTTGAACCTTGATCAGACTGAACAGATTTGGGAAGGCCATACTGAGTAAAAACTTTATCAAAGCTTTCACTATTGTTTTAGATTTTATACTCCTCAACGGAATTACCTCTGGAAACCTTGTTGACGTACACATGTTCAACAGGTATTAGTTACCTGACTTGGTCTTGGATAAGAGACCTACACAATCTACCATAATTCTACTGAATGGTTCGTCAAAGGCAGGAATAGGTTGTAGATGAGCCTTAAGTATCTTCTGATTGGGTTTTCCTACCATTTGACAGGTATAACAAGATCTACAGTATTTGGCAATATCACTTTTGATTTTTTGCCAATAGAAGTGAGTCAAGATCTTGTGATAAGTTTTATTAATCCCTAAATAACCAGCCAAAGGAGTTTCATGGGCCAAATAAGGTATTTCCTGTCTGTAAGGTTTTGAAACTACTATTTGATAGTTCACCGACTACTCATCACCAGCAGGTACCTGGGAAGGTCTCCATTTTCCCATAAGAATTCCATTTTTGATGAAATAACAGACAGGAACTTCAGTGGCTTCAGTCTCACTTATGGCCCTTTGAAACAACAGGAGATCTCAGAATCTTTTTCCTGTTCGACAAGTAACTCTCGTTTATCACCCTGATTAAAATAAAGAGAATGAGTTGTTTAAAGAGAATCACTATGATCAATACCTTCTGACTGATCCAAACAAGGAGTAAAAGTGACCTCATCAAAAGCCTGACCTATACACGTGTTAGCTAAAGGAATACTGGCCTCATCAACAACATTCTCAAGAGCTTTTTTTTGCCATAGCTCTGGTAACTGCACAAGCTTGAAATATATCAGAGAATTCTTTTTCAATTGGATCAACTTTCTGATCCAAATCTGGCTTGTCAGTTACAAGTGGATTAACCACAACCTTGTCTCCAGCTAAGTCGTTGCCTAGCAATAAATGAATGCACTCAACGAGTAAAACCGAGAGTATTCCGAGAATTATGCGAGGTGCTGAGTATAGGACCAACAACAGACTGGTCAGATTGATTTTTAATAAAAGAATTGTTTCCCATTCAGCACAAGCGTCCGAAGACCACCTGGGCATCGTTCAATACAGCAAGAATGTAAGATGCGTACTAAAAACTCGATTCATAGAAATACTTGACGAGAATCAATCTCAAGGCCAAAACACCGCATACTTATGTCAGCTATGAGAGATGGTGTCAATTTAAGATCGTCGGCACAGAAACAGCAAGGATCATTCTAGGATCCAAGACTACGTGAATAAGAAAAAGCATAAGTAGAATGGCACGATGACAGATGTTCCACCTCCATTGCAAAGAAGTTCAAACACCTCAAGCGACACACCAAGAAAGAACTGCGCAATAAGAAAGAAACAATCTGAAAAAGAAGGCTGAAGAATTACAGCACTATAATATACCCACAACTGTAGACAGTTCTTTTGTTTATTGAAAACTGATTATGGCTCTTTCAAGACCAGGATCCACACTTTTGCTCGCTGCAGCCGGATCGACGCCGATTAAAGGCCAGGACCAGCTGAGAAATAACTGAGTGATGCACTTCAGTTGGCTGCTAAACACGTCATCCTCTCTCAAACACACAGCTCTCTAACAGATTCCCAACAGTCAGTCCCTTAGGAACTCGATCTATCACCTTCGGCGGATGAAATCAAGAAGGTAACTATCCAGATGAAATCGGACAAAGTGCATAATTAAACTGAAATTTTCAAAGCAGCATGACCCGTTGATATCGAAGCTTTCCATGATATACATGACCATCATAATATTACCCATTCCACCAGTTTGAAGATAGTTAACGAAAATGTTCTCACCTCCCTGACATACGACGGTGAGACAAGGACTGTGTGTAGCAGACACATCAAGTAGCCGGAAACAAAAGCTGTCAGAATAATTGGCAACCGCTTGCTGAAACAAATCTCCTTTGGGAACAATCACATGGCCTAAGAAACAATGGCTGACCATGGAAACGCTAGAGAGATACCCCTGAATACAGTCAAAGGTGGTGCAACCTCAGACTATCAGAGCTAGAATGAACAGCACAGGTCCGACCCAGCTGGCATGCTATCACCCGAAAAGCACCAATTGACCTTGAAAATGAACGCTGAAGCCAGACATAGGCAGTAAGAGCAAATAGCCACAGGCCAGTCTCGATCTTTGTAATTACAACGGATTTCCAATATTTCATCTGACATCGACAATGCAAGTCAGGAATGTGAGTAGAGCGCCATCCTGGTGCTCTGAGATGATTTCACTGAACCCGTCTTCTTCTAACACGAATGATTACTTTTATTATTATTATTATTATTATTATTCCTGATAGAAACATGGTAACGATCGTCAGGCGATACACCTAAACGTGCGGATTTAACACCCAGCGATTACTCCATCAAGTCGTTCCCCCGCAACTCTGGCGGAGGTGGAATTGCCGTAATTACAAAGAATTCCATGATCAAATGCCTTAAGTACAAACCAACCTTGAATTTCTGCCACACATCGTTTGAACTAGTCCAAACAACGCTCACACTGGAACAAAGGTCAGTCCATTTTTTCTGTATCTACCGCCCTCCTCCTAGTAGAAAAAACATGCTGACTGAATCTCTCTTTTTGGAGCAGTTTCCAAATCTGGAGAATGGAAATTCGATAGGTGGTAACCTAATCAACTTTCACTTTGACTGTCCTGGAAACCCATACACGTCAATACTCCTAGATTCCATTCATGTTTTCAATCTTAAACAGTCAGTTAACCAACCAACCCATAAACTTGGTCACATTTTAGACTGGTTTCTTTATAGACTTGAAGATAATATTCTGCAATCCACCCTTGTATCCCACGAACTTGCATCAGATCACCTCTGCATTGTATGCCATCTCAACGTATGGAACGCACTTGGTTGCATACGCAATTGATCCACGTGCAATTGTTTATTTCGATTCATATGTATTTATGCGTTATATAAATCGCTTAAAAACTTTTCCAAAAATCAAAGATTTTCTAAAAATGAAGACTTGGTATTCTACGCTACCAACACAACAAATGAATGACCCACCAATATGCGGCAGCGAAGTATTAAATGGCCTTGACGCTATTTCAACATCTGGAAAACCACCACATGTTGTCGTGAATGAATACACTAGTAATCGCTTTTTAGAGAGAGATTATATAAAATACCATGATTGATATTTGGGGGAGATCTTTATCAGCGCTGAAGAAACCAACCACAGAAATGTCTGCAACCGGTGATATAAAAAAATAATCGAAAATGAAATAGCTGAGACGTTAAACTTAGCAAGTGTTGATCCTAATGAAATAGTTTTATTTCAAGATTCTCAGGGTAAATTGAAAACCAGTAATGTTTCTCTGGATGATATTTTAGTTAAACAACGAGACGCAATCGAGAACACCGTATCGTTATTTTCCGATCAGGGTAAACTCAAACCGGGTGTACTTATTTCGACGATTACAGATAGATTAAAAACTCTCAACAATGAGTTAAAATTCATACAAAGTTTTTTTGGTAATCCAGCGACAACATCACCGAAGCTCACAGAGATAAAAAATTCTATGTTGGAACTAGCAACACTTCAATCTAAAATTGATGATAACGGAAAATAGTTTTCAGTTTTTCTTAAAAATATCATCGAGAAATTTATTGGAACCGCGTTGGATAAAATTGAAATAAAACTCCCGGATATTAAAATATCTATCGATGAGACGAAAAACTTCATCGAGGCAATCAAAATTGATTTTCCGAGGATGATAACAATCATTGAAAAAACAAATATTCCTCATGAGAAAACCAACAACGTAGTATACACGATCCAACACGGATCATTTGCGTGGACTCCTACAGACAATATACTAAGTCTCACTGCAACCGTCTAAGGCATTTATCGATTAACACTAGTAACACCGAATCAGTTTAATATATCATCGTCGAGTTCATCTGGGATCAATAATACAATATCAACGATCATCGACAAGGATACAACCGAACAATTCACGATAGCATCCACTGATAAAAATTTGGTTAGGGTTTCAGTAACATGATATATGGAATTCGTAGCTGATTTGAGTAAATAACTAAACTGAAATCGTAAACTGATTTGGAAATAAAATGTCGTCATCAACGGTACCTTCGGTATCTCAATATCGCTATGATCAGGTCAGAGAGTTTCAGACTAAGCTCAAAACACTCATTGAGGAGTATCAAAAAAAAATAAAAAAAATACCGACGAAGAATCACCGCAGTTGATGTTACCGTGTACTCTGTGAGAGGTGTAATCACCAGAGCTGGTATAATACTATCTTCGGTGACAATGATTGCTCCGATAGCTGTTCCAATTTGTATATCCGCGACGACAACAATCGCGGGAATAATTTCGATAATAACATAAAAAATATCATCATGCAGCCAGAGTAAACTGCAAGACCACATAATTAAATTTCATGTTGTATCAACCGAGTACTCGCAATTGTCCTCGTTGATATCGTCGTCGCTCGATGATACATTTATATCAGATAGTGAGTTCTCAGCGATGGTAAGTATTTATGATTCCGTGATGTCAAAATTAGAAATACAACATGAGTATAATAACAATGACAACACCGCAGGAACTACTTCAACAGATAGTGGAGAACACAAACCCAGTACAAACCAGCATGATCTCAATAACATCAACCAATCCTGAATTCAGTGTGAATTTCCCTATTCCGATTCCAGTGAAGGAGATAGCGCTAGCAAAACTACGAGTGTATCACAGTTGGCCTAATTTTAGGTCGGTAGCATTTGGCGGTCAACAACCGAATAACAGCTTATTGTTCGCGAATAAAAATCGTGAAGACGGGACTCCAGACTGGAACGTTGTTTCAATACCAACAGGATCATACCAAATCGAACAAATCAATGCTGAATTCCAGCGTAGAATAAAATCAATTACTGGAGCAGAATCAAAAATCGCTATAACGGTTCATGAGCCGACGTTATCATCCGTGACTGAGATAAACTCGCCTAGTTATGTCGTAGATATCTATCGGAGTTCTATAAGGACAATACTAGGATGGCCTGAAAGTCCACCTCGGGGAGAAACCGTTAATTTACCACCTGAACCACAAAAATCTGATTATATCACCGACAGGATAAAACACGATAATCCAGTAAAAAGCTATAGCGGTTACACCAGATTGAATTTTTTCACTGGAATAATGGAAATTCGCGTTAATAGATTCACAACTCGACAGGATAAAATCACTGAAAATTTCACAGAGATGAATAATGATATTTCACTGTTGTTAATATCTCTTAAATCCGGTACTCTCACCCGAGATGAATTTATCAGCGTCGTAGAAACATGTAACAAAATCATAGATGACATGGAAATATTTCATTTGCAAATCATTCAAGAGGTATTAGGTGACACTAATCCTAAAACGAGAACAGAGTTTGCGACAATGTATAATATACGCGTAGAAGATATCCCAACATTCAAACTACACGGATATAATATCTTAGAACTACAAAAATCTCTCAATGATGCCATCGATGAAGATTTCAAAAAAATCCATGAGGCATGAAAAAAATTAACAGAACCACAAACAACCATCCTCAAACATATTAATGACCCAGACGGAGGCGGCAGACATATTGCTCCTCAAAATGTGAATATATCCTTAGTGATTGCATTGAATATAGTATGTGATGTTATCGAGGGAAGTTATCAAATAAATCTTGAGCGATCAAATCAAGCTCAGCAGGGATATATTCTATATTCATTTGCACCAACAGCTCCACCCGGATTTCTAATAATTGAGGACCCTACTAATCCAAGTCTATATGCGATATCATAATAATTCGCTAACGAGAATTAATTTCAGACTCACTGACCAGTCTAATAATCTGATTGATCTACAAGGTGAGGTTCTACAAATTAGTCTGTTTGTAAAATCCTAAATGATTTTCATCGTAAAAGAATTGTTAACCCATAGTAGCAGAGAGGGTGAATGACAATGGCGTCTTCGAGGAATTTACCGAATCGACGCTTTTTCTTTACGCTTTTCGAGGAAGGCTACATTGGCAAAAGGAGACTTAAAATATTTTGCTCAAACCCAAGAGGTTTTGAAAAACCCCTTATTTGACAAATAGGGCTTTAAAATCGTTAAGGCTCCATTTGGCAAAAGGAGACTTAAAATGTTTTGCTTAAAATCTACCCCAATTAGAGACGTCCGATTCGCCCCCTCTGCTGCTGGTTTCCATATAAGTTAACCCCAAGAAAAGGATGACCCTTTCATGTGTTTTCAAAGTATTATTATTTAATCAGTTTAAATAACATTGATTAAAAGAAGTCAAACGTGTACTAATATGTTACGCGTAACATTTTTGTAACATTATATTTCTAGTCTTCAATCAATGCGCACGTTTCCGTTTATCGATCGTGTAATAATTATATATTTACATTATCTTTCTAGTTTTCAATCAATCCACCCATTTCCTATTATCGGTCAATCAAGTTGCTGTAGAGTTAAGATATATAATATTGATCTCTCCATTATGACATTTGCGCATTCCTGCGGGTTCACCTTTTAGTGTCTCTCTCTCTATCTCTCTCTCTCTCTCTCTCTCTCTCTCTCTCTCTCTCTCTCTCTCTCTCTCTCTCTCTCTCTCTACACACACACACACAAAAAACTGTTTTCTTATCCATATTTGAAATGAGGAAAAAAACCAGAATAAAGGAAGCGAATATAAAATTCCGATTGAATACATTTTTATTGTTTTTTTTTTATTATTTCAAACGTATTTAACAGATAACAAGAAAATAGGCATTGTACTTCAACAAAATACTAATGTATTCAACACTCCTGGCGTTTGTACATGTCATTTCGTACACGTATACAAAGTTTGGTGTTGAAAGATGGATAATGTCTCAAATCTTAAGAGAAAAACTTATTGCAAGTAACATGACTGCAGAAGCATTACAAGATCCATACTGAAGATTATGGTATAATCCACCATTTCCTATTATCGGTCAATCAAGTTGTTATAGAGTTAAGATATAGAATATTGATCTCTCCATTAAGACATTTGCGTATTCCTGCGGGTGAGGTGATTCCGAATTTAATGGCTGACGTCACATTGGATTATTGGTGGATCGTTGATATGGACTCTCTCTTGATCTTTTTCAAGAGTATTTACTTCTCCATTTTTTCCATCTGCAATAATAATAATAATAATAATAATAATAATAATAATAATGGTAAGTCGTCGAAAAAAACAACAACTATTGTTCAAAACTTTTTTCAAGCTTCTTGGGTTGAGATCTGTTAAGTTTATTAAAGTGTGTAACAAGAGGAGTATGGACGGGCTATTTGCTAAAATGAAGACACGTGTGTTTGATGAGTTATGAGGCTGAACTAATGCAGAAATACTGAATGAATTATGAATTAAATTTGGGTAAATTTCAATTTAGTTCCCCGATTTTTATAAAAAAAAAAATAACAACTGGATTATGGCACGGATGATTTCAATTACATAATTATTGTCATGGGCAATTAAAAGTTGTTGTTTTGGGTTTAACGCCATTTCTCAGCGCAAGATAAGTGATACATGTCAACCATTATAACTGGTGGACGAAGAATCGTGGTAAACCCTAGTAAGAACCACTGACCCAGGGAAAGCTACAGACATGCCTCTTCGCACACCCATTTTGATCTAAAACGAGACTTAAACCCATGCATTCTTCTATGCACACCCATTTTGACCTAAAGCGAGACTTAAACCCATGCATACTTCTTTGCACACCCATTTTGACATAAAGCGAGACTTAAACCCATGCATACTTCTACGCACAACCATTTTGACCTAAAGCGAGATTTAAACCCATGCATACTTATACGCACACCCATTTTGACCTTGACCGAGTAAGAGGTGAGATAGCAGTGACCAATCAAAAGTACTGTTTTAATATTAATGTATTTTGTTTCATATTTTACTTGCAATAAACTTGAAATGACTATGTAGATTATTAAAAGGAACTTATGAATTATCGTTTGTACATAAACCATTATCAGCATTGATTTTTAACTCTTCTCTTTTGTTAATGATGAACATTTCTTTCCCCGAATAGTTTAAGAGAAAAGAGAATTTATAAACTACTTACTGTTTGAATGAGAGGGGATGGACTAGACTTGTTTGTTACGTCGTCATCATTCATAGTGGCAAACCATCTAATAATAATGATATTAATAATAATTAATAATAATAATAATAAAAATAATTCTTGTTATCCTTAATTCTTATCAATCTTTTCACCATAAAAAACATTATCAGTGTCAAACTTTATCCGGACATTAAACAGTATATGTATTACATTGAAATAATGAGAGACTAAACATTCTTCTCCATTCTTTCGACTTTTTATTTTATTTGTTATGTTTCCTTGTTTATTCTTAAAGGAGCATTGATTCCGATAATTCTTTTATGGCCGTTGGGAGATAATTCTTGCATCTTTACTATAATCTGTTAATTTGTTGTTACCGTTCTTACATTGAAGATACTAACGATACAAACAAAGATCGTTATGAACTGAGTGCAAAAACAGGTTGGAGTGTTTTGTTGATTTGTTAAACATTGTTTAAACTTTTAACAGCTTTTCATAATACTTTGTTAAAGCGAGAAGAGGAAATCGAAGCTAAGATAATTTCACAATGACATTAATATGCTTTTGATCTCGGCTGGGATTTTCAGATATCAAAGACACGACAAGTTCATTCTACGGACTGAGATACTTAAGAACTAGGAAAGAATGCAAATTATGTGTGGTAAATATAGACTCAATAACAACTGGTGTCAAAAAAGTTTTCTTGATTCTTATATATCCAAAACAGGTCTGGCGATATTGTACACATTTTAAATTTTCTTTTCGTTAATAATATTAACTTTTTGTTATAATATGTATTATATTGAACATAAACTTAACTGAGGTTAAATATGTGAGAAATTATTGACACTTACCGATCCCTGTATATATTACTCAGGTAGGGACCCAGTCCTAACCTCTTCTCAGCTCTTTTCCTGAATATATATATATATATATATATATATATATATATATATATATATATATATATATATATATATATATATATATATATATATATATATATATATATATATATATATATATATATATATATATATATAATATATATATATATATGGCAAGGACATGTGATAAGTTCTTGAAAAAAATCACACGTCAACAATAACACCAATTGGACCAATGGTGTTAGATTTCAATATGTACAAATGATAATTTGTCTCGCTCCACCATTATCTTGTATGTGTTATCATCAATACAACTCTATGTTAATTTCTACGGGGTTAGAAATTTACTTGTCTGTTATCCGTCTGTTTGCTGTCTTGTCTTCTTACCTGCCCTACATATAATACTGCTTATTTACTTTCTTAATTGTAATGTATTTGCTCAGTGAATATTAAGCAATAAATATATTTACATTTAGAAACCAAATACAATTATTAAAGGACTTATGCTTAAAGGAATGAATTAAGATGTAATATGAATCGCGCATTTTTTCATTTCATAGAAGTGTTAAAAAGAACCCAAAAAAATAGAAGCAAAACACAGTCTAAATATTTTTATCGAACCAGTTTTATCTTTAAATAAATAGCTAAATGCGTTCGAAAATCGTTTTTTGCGCTATGTATATAAAAACGATCTGCCATAAAAATTAACGTATATAAAAAGTTCATATTTTGATGTGGGAAAAATGGTATTGATACTGCCTAGTTTTACTTTGATGTTTTTTGAAAGCGATAAATACATATAGCTACTCACTCTAAACATTGGTAGATAAACATCTCAGCATGCAGACTGAAATCCAAATTGTATTCTGGTTCATATTCCAGGTTGATAAGGTCTTCTTTCGTTCGGAAAGGGTACCTGCAAGAAAATGGTAGTAGAAACATTACTAGTAGTAGTAGCAGTACTAGTAGTAGTAGTAGTAGTAGCAGCAGCAGCAGCAGTAGTAGTATCAACAGTAGTAGTAGTAGCATCAGCAGCAGTAGTGGTATTGGTAGTAGTAGGAACAGTTATTTTTATCGTGTTATAGAACTTGACCTGGTTACTTGTACTTCCATTTGATGTCGAATATACAACAATTAAGTTAATTACGTTTTGAAGAGTCTTACATAACCATTTTGCTTTCAAATATACTAAATTAAGTTAATTACTTATTGAAGAGTCTTACATAACCATTTTGCTTTCAAATATACTAAATTAAGTTAATTACTTTTTGAAGAGTCTTACATTACCATTTTGCTGTCAAATATTTTAAATTAAGTTAATTATTTTTTGAAGAGTCTTACATAACCATTTTGCTTTCAAATATACTAAATTAAGTTAATTACGTTTTGAAGTAATTATCATTTTGCATTAAAATATAACTAAATTAAGTTAATTACGTTTTGAAAAGTCTTATATTACTATTTTCCTGTCAAATATACTAAATTAAGTTAACTACGCTTTGAATTAATTACCGTTTTCATTTCAAATATACTAAATTAAGTTAATTACGTTTTGAAGAGTCTTACATTACCATTTTCCTGTCAAATATACTAAATTAAGTTAATTACGTTTTGAAGCAATTATAATTTTGCTGTCAAATATCCTAAATTAAGTTAATTACTTTTGAAGAGTCTTACATTACCATTTTGCTTTCAAATATACTAAATTAACTTAATTACGTTTTGAAGTAATTACCATTTTGCTTTCAGATATAATTACCTTTAGCAATACAGAAGTTATAGCGAATTATTTGGTCTACAATTCCATTTGAACGATCAGCGATGTCATCGAAAAGGTTGCTGAATGATGGAAACGCTGGTATTTTCCAATCTGATGTGGTGAATTTGCTGGTTATAGGTACCAAAGTCACGTGTCAAAGTTAGAAAGACACTTTTATCTTTATAGATTCATACGGTCATCTGTGCACTTTGTTACATCCGGGGCACTCTGCACAGTGATCTTACAGAAAGGTGAAAACATAGCCAAGTTTCGCATGCATTTTCATTGTGAAACTACAGATAACTGATACAACTTTCGTAATAAAGTGTATTAAGATCGTGCATGTATTTCGATTTGAGCAAACAATTTCCCCTTTCTAATAACCAAATAATACGTTATGTATGAATGAATTACACTGGAACTTCTCAGGCTGCCCTTTGTACCATTTTAAAGAACTGGAGCTTATTTTTGAACAGATACTGTCAATAGTTAGGACTAAAATAGGGATATGATTATTTTGTTATCAAAAGTGGCTTGTGTAAATAGACTGTGATTCTCTCTCTCTCTCTCTCTCTCTCTCTCTCTCTCTCTCTCTCAGTTTTATGGGATGTTTAAATTTTTTTAAAATGATTTTAAGGAAACAAAATGTGCCGTAATTCGAGTCTGGACATTGCCATCTATAAGAACTGTGCTCTCTGTAAGAATCAACATACCATGAAAACGGTGAGTCCGCGTCAGTTAGGGTTGACATGTCATCTGTAAGGACGGACAGTCTGTGCTCAGAAAGGATCACTATACTTTCATGAAGATTAGCTAGAAGCAAAAATCCAATCAGGACAGTGTCTGTTGTAAACGGTGTGTGCTCTTGAAGGGTATAAATATTGTTATTAATGGTGATCTACAAGCAAAGCCACAGTCCAGACAGTGTCAACTATACTTGATGTGTGTCCAGTAATAACTTGTATATTGTAATAAAAGCTACAAGATATTAATATGTTACCTTCCAGAAATGACAAAGAACGCTACACTTCCCACTGAGAAAATATCACTGGTTCTGTGCATGCAAGGTCCTGTGAGTAGCTCTGGGGAAAAGAATCTGAAGTCGTACTCTTTATCCGCACGTAACTTTCGCATTCCGTTGTACTTGATGGCTGCATTGAGGCCACCCTACAATACCAAAAATCAAAATTTGTACACTGCCCCTCGGTCAGCCTTACAGCCTAATGTACTTTGGTCATAATGATGTGAAAATAGCGATTGCTGTCAAGAGTATGGTTTTTAATTTAGTCAGTAATAATCCAGACAAAGTAAAAAATAATTCAGAAAGAATAAAATATATTGTACTTTGTGATTTATAAGTACAGAACAGAAAATCCTCGACGGATTTCGTTTTTGAAGTTTTAATTAGATATCCACAATTGCTTTGTTTTTAATCTCTCTCTCTCACACACACACAATCACACACACACACACACACACACACACACACACACACACACACACACACACATATATATATATATATATATATATATATATATATATATATATATATATATATATATATATATATATATATATATATATATATATATATATATATATATATATATATATATATATATATATATATATATTACCAGTACTGACTGTCCTTTGTCGTTGATGTAAATGTTGTTAGGATGGATATTGCCATGGTTAAAGCCTCTGTTGTGAAGATACTGCACCGCTTCTATAAGTCTGATGGTTATGTAACGGGCTGCATTCTCATCGATGATCTTTCTATATATATATATATATATATATATATATATATATAGAGAGAGAGAGAGAGAGAGAGAGATGGAAAATTAAAAATATATACTGTCCAAACGTAATGTGAGGTAATCGTATATATATTTATTAGCAATCATCTTGACATTATCTTATCAATTCTTTATCGGAGTGTTGGCCTTCTGAATGGAGTCTATGGAGGATATTTTCGCCTTATTAATCACATAAGATAATACTTTGTCTGATACGAAATTGAAAATTGACAAAGGTTAAATGTATCCACAGAAATTACATACGTTAGCGTTTGAGATATAGGTTTGTTCGCATATTGTAGAGTCCGATTATTTTGTTTGCATATTGTAGAGTCCGATTAGATTTGTTTGCATATTGTAGAGTCCGATAACTAATGTTGATTCCTTAAAGACGAACTAAACGCGTAGTATGAGAGCAGTCTATATACATAACATCATAAAGAGTCGATCACATGCCTTATTTTTTACTATGTCTTATGGGGTATGCGCCCCTACTATATTGTATGACAAGTAATGCTGTGGCCTAACAATTTCGATTTTTTTCAAGAGTTTCGGGCTTCATTTTGTCTGAAACACCAATCTACTCAAACATTTGAATCACCAATATTATTCAAAACAGGTTGTGTAAATTTGTCAAATGAAATAAATGTTAATAAAGGCTTCTGCTCTACCTGTTTGGATCTTTTTCCAGGAATGTATTCAAGGATCCATTTGGCCAATTTGTCTTGACAACCCATCTCAACGTTTGATCACCAAACTGGTACTTTCCTGCAAATCTGAAAAAGAATATTTATGCGTTTGTTGAAATCCATTTCACAGTATGAGCAAAATGCATTAAATGCATCAATGAGAGAGAGAGAGAGAGAGAGAGAGAGAGAGAGAGAGAGAGAGAGAGAGAGAGAGTGCAGTCAACATTGATTGGAATAAAAACGTGTCTGAAACTCAATCGTAACATGAACATGTGACCTGGATAGAGGAAGATGGAAAGTGAGAGAAACAGAAAAAAATACGAGGATTATACATACAACCATCTTATGATGTGTATCTTATACCATGATTCTGACTGATTTGAAAACTCAATTATTACCTGTAATTTGGTAGAATATCATTTCATACAGTATGTGTATGCGATTATCGGATAGTTATTTATCTTTTTGATTGTCAATTTTCCCCATAACATTGTCCCTTCCTTGCGTTCGATTGGTTAATATAAATATCTTCATTATGATTTTCATATTTATTATTTTGACTGTTAAGTGATAATAGTTTTGTCTTGTCCTAATTATTATTTTACATTTACCTTGGAAAGTTATTTCATCTGCTGAAAGAAAATGAACTTCAAAGTGCAAAGCTTTCTAACAGTTGAACCTAAATTTACTTGATCAAAAAGCGATCGTTTTTAATACAGTATTATATACGTACTCTCCCAGGTACGCCGACTCCAGTGTGGACACTGATTTCATACCAGGAACACCAGGCTTACCCTTGTAGGCTCGTAGGTGGACGTTTGACACACCAAAGGTACCCTGTAACATAACAAGACATAGTTTCAATTACCTATTGATTCCTACCACCGTTAAAATTAACGTAATGGATTAATATTAAATATTGTAATAAATTTGGAGTATGCGCATTTGATGGCGCCCCGTTTTCAGCAATTCTTATATTTATTTGTATGATTATTGGGATTCGGCGCCATGGAAATATTCCTAGCTCGAAATAATTAGCCAATTACTAGGTGCAAACGTCACGGAGTCGAGATTTAGTGAGTTTCAATGATGCCATTGTTTGCTAGTAGTGAATTCAGGTCCAAACCGAATGACTGTCCCTGGAGTAAGATAGTCCATATTAAAATCTATTGGTGTACAATAGTGGTGTGGCTGAGGTGGCAGTATTTACGGTAGGAAACCGGTAAATTACACAATGGAATCAATAAGTAGGGACTTTTTGGTAGATACCATTTATGTGTCCATAGTGGAAAATAGGTGTAGTTATATTAGCGTAATACGCCGGTAGAAGTGTATATTGACTGGCCTAAGGTGGCTGAGTTAAATAGTTCCCAGTGATAAAGGCAATACTAGTATATTTCCTATGGCATAACTGGCTGGCGGTACAGAAATCTGATGATAATAAAGAAAAACCTTGCAAATGTACGGTTGAAGGACTTTGGGGCAAGTTGTTTTATCTGTGGTATCGAATTGATTAGAGTACAAATTAGTATATAAAAATAGACACATCTGACCTTCCAATTTACAAACTCAAATTGTATGGAAGTCTTTGGAAATTTGGAGAAACATATGACTTCAGCGGGATTCGCGCCAGGGTTTGACACCGCTCGGTTAAGTGATGCCCATGTGCGTGTAACAATATATTTTAAATAGAAAAACAAGTATTATTTTAAAAACATTTGGCGAAACGGTTTCCAAAATGAGAATAAGGTATGGTAGTGAGAAGAGAAGGTTCTGCTTTGAAATCGTGAACATGTCCATATTACCTTACGATTGCAGTCAACAGCATTGGTCCAGATATAAGTTCTCACTTTGAGATTTTTCATTTTCTTCGGCTTGCCTTGGTCACGACGCTTAATAGGTAAGGTAGTCGGTGGCACTCTGGCTGTTCTAGACACTATCGTTGACTCCATAAAGACAGGTGGTACCGCATTAATCTGTCTTGTTATAGATGATGTGGAAATTATGCTTGTGGTCGTTTGCATTGTAGAATCCATTGTTATTTGCGACGCCATAAATGTCGCTTTCAAAGTGGTGATTGTTGGCGTAGTGCATGCGGACACTGTAGTTGTTTCATTGGCTAAACATTCTGTAATAACCAAACATGGTGCTGCTGATATTTTGACGATTGGTATTACTATGGTTTTTGTCTGTTCCACAACGGATTGTAGAACCAAAGATGTTTCTGGCACATTTATTTGAAGAACCAACTCTTTTGAAGAGATATTGCTCATTTCAGCTCCATTAACATGAGTAATGGTATCAATATTTGATTCATGAGAAACTTCCATATCAAGATCCACGTACTCGATGTCATCTTTCTCGATAAGCCTGGCCATCAGGCTTTGGTCATCCAATCCCATAAAATCATTTCCGTGTCCGCATAGTTCCCGTAGACATCTAGTTTCGACCGATACTTCTCGTAGGTAAGAGACATCCTGGATATCTCCTGTAGAGATAACCTGAAGAAAATGAAATAATAATAATAATAATAATAATAATAATAATAATAATAATAATAATAATAATAATAATAATATTGACGACTTTGTATTGCGGCTAATCTCTGGAAGCTCCTAGCGCTTTACAATATCTATAATGATGTGAATACAACATAAAAAAACTAAACAAACAAACACTATGAAATTGGAAAACAAAACATTCTGAAAAGATTTAAGGAAGAAAACAGTTTCAGGTCTTGAAAGGGATCACTGTGTCGTTGTGTCTAATTTCAATGGGCAATTCATTCCACATTGCTGGCCCTGGTAAACAAAAATAACGTGGTCTATATGGTTTCGTTTTCATAGCTGAAATTATGAGTACACGATTGTCAGAAGTGGAGCGTAATTATCTTGCTGGTGTGTATGCATGGGTAAGGCCAGAGATGTATGCTGGACTGGAGTTCGTCAGTGAAATATTATACAGAGAACAAATTTTGTGTTTTATTCTGGATCGAATGGATATCCAGTGTAGGGTACACAGCAGTGGGGAGGTGTGTTATAATCGTAATACACTAAAGATGATCCGAGCAGCTGTGTTTATAACTTTCTGAAGTTTCTGGATTAGATATTGAGATTAACCAGACATAACTGAGTTACAATGGTCTAGTCTTGAAAGTACTAATGAACGCACAAGTGTTATAGTGGCATCAAATGATATTTGCGAATGGAGTTGATGCGTCACAGCTCAAGAAATGCAGATTTGCATATGTTCATGACATGTTGGTGAATATAAGAGGACTGTCCAGAGTAACACATAGGTTTCGTACTGACTGAGTGAATTTAATGCACGAAATTGTCTCATTTACTTTGACATGTTCTAGTATTTTGGTCTGATGGATACGATTTTGCGTGGTGATCTGTTTTAAGCATTAAATTTCACATTTCATGTGAAAACTCGAGTAATTTTGTTTATATAGTGAAATGGTAAACATTTGTATTGTTACAACTCTATGGTGTTAAACTAACTAAACGAAAAGGACGAAAACCAACAAGTTTTGTAAAGTTAAAAAAAATGTATTCACCTTGTATACAAAGTAAAATTCTGAAACGAAACTTATATTATTGGGAATTAAGATCCAAATAGACCTACAACTACCATCACAAGTAAAATATTATTAAGTTTTTTTGAATGAATTCCAGTGGTATTCAGAATTCATTTCAATCTTGAATGTGTTGATTTTATCAATAATCTGGAATGTGCCGATGTGCAAACGACCCTGATTTATCAGAATAATATGATCTAAAATGTCACTTAAATGAATTCATAATACTAATCCCAGAATAGTGATCAAGTTTGAAAGTATTAATGAACACTTTTTATTTCCAATTAATATATTTTTTAAAATCCACTCAAATTATAACTGAAAATAACTATAATACCAATTAAACTTGGCAGATGTTAACATATGACTACATAATTCTAATGTTATAAACCAAAATCACAATAAGAGGACCAGGATGAGGGTCAAAGGTTCATTTTCAGAACACTAAAAATTGTAAATAAGGCCAGGTCTTGTGCTTTAAGTTTAGTAAAGACCATGACAGATATGAGGCAGACTAAGGGGAAAATCAATGTCCTGAATTCAGATTCAATATGTGTAAATACTGACTTTGATCTGGTAGGCCTAAACTTCTACCTTCAATTACAGACAAAGGTATATCACACACTAAAAGTTGAATATACATAACGATATGCTTAGGAGCCATCAATTATAGTTGTAAAACTTATTTATTTATCATGAGATAATCATTACTCTGTTTTGAGAATGATATTTTTTTGTATTATTTGATGAAACAATACATTTTATATAACAATCAAAACAGCTGGAGATTTTCACGAGGGGTGGAATTAAATGAATGGGTGGGGATGGTGCTTCACGTACGTGTTCAGAAAAATGAAACCTATGCATTTTCAGAGAAATTGAAAAAGGAGAATATTCGAACTCCGAGATATACATCCTGACAATCTCAAAATCAATGTGTTATATATATATATATATATATATATATATATATATATATATATATATATATATATATATATATATATATATATATATATATATATATATATATATATATATATGTGTGTGTGTGTGTGTGTGTGTGTGTGTGTGAGAGAGAGAGAGAGAGAGAGAGAGAGAGAGAGAGAGAGAGAGAGAGAGAGAGAGAGAGAGAGAGAGAGAGAGAGAGAGAGAGAGAGAGAGAGAGTACAGCAAACGGTGAAAATTGATGGAAAGGACTATGACAATACTGTGCTGTCAAACTTATCAATTGCGATTTTTTTATATTTTAGAACTGTCACATTGTATATACCACTTGGTGAAAAAAATAATCAGATACCTATTTTTACCATAGACAGTAACTCTTCGAAAATAAACTGAAGCCGTTTGAATGGTACCCAAGGGAGCCCGAGTGATTCATATGTAATTTATTGGCACCTAACATAATAATTCTCGCCATGCACAATTTGATATTTTCTGCTTTTGGTTTTCATTTTTAAAAAATCAATAAAACAGAAGTTAAATGAAGTCATGCTTTGCGGTTCAAGTGTCTGTACCTTGTGAAAAGAAAGGGCTGATTTGCAAATATTCTTCTTTTTTACCCTCTCGCCTCTGAGTATAATGTTTATGAGATGATAAAATAAACTATATCTCTAAAAATAACTCCAACATTAAGAAGGATTTTAGGGTAATCTGGTGTATTATGCTTTGAGTACGACTTGTTTCAGTCGCTTCGCTGCAAGCGAATGAAAGCTATAATTCCTTGAAGTAGTTATTAGGTTTAGTATTGCTGTTAAATATTTGTAAGATGCGGACGATGTGGGTATGCGAGAAAGCTTGCTAGTAGCTTCTAGTGGGTCGGTGGTTCTTCTCGGGGATTTCTCGGGTTCTTCCACCACCGTTGATACTGGCCGCAATGCATAGCCTATCGTGCGCTGAAAAACGGCGTTAAAACTCACGACAACAAATTACTTTAGTATCACCCGATAGTTGCAACTCTCACACATTGTCCTTAACTAAGTTTGATCGTTTCCATTCTTAAAGGTCTATGTTGAAATCAGTAATCATTATTTCACACTTACTTTCAATTCTGTTCTTTTTGGTCTATGTCGAAACCATGAATATATTATTTCGTACGCCATGTCACCGATATGATGGAACGTGAAATCTTTTTGTCTTTATATGTCGACATTTGTTCAGGTAAGCATGTAACTACGATGTGATGTGAAGTGGCGATACTACGGTATCTACGAGTAGGCGTCGCGTGACGTCATTCATTAGTGACATTGTATGTGCCATGTGGTTAGTAGATTTTGTCCACGACGTGATATAGAACTTTGGAGTGAAGACAGCTACTTTTTTTGTTTTGGCAAAAGCATTACTAGAGATTTTTCAACATTTTGATTCGTTTTAGCAATTGGGATTCAATTGTATTATTTATTTGTTAAAGAACTAAGAAACAAAAGAAATAAAAAGCGAGTTATTCTTAAATCCTATTACCAGCAGTTGGTACTGTGCATGATATCATAATGAATTTAGTTCGGTATGACTATTAAAAGCAGTTAATGTGAAACCACGCACTCAGAAAGTAGAACATTGTTGAATGCCATAGTTAATACCTAATGTTTGACATGAAAGAAAAAAGTTTAGCCTGTCAGACTGTCTTCACATTTTGAACAGAAGGCAAATTTAAGCAAGTCGATAGCCGTATTAGGGAAATCGTAATACAATTTGTTTATCTGGACCTTCACATCATCGATTAGACCAGTACGAAAGAAATCCGATAAAACATGATACAACTGTAAGCTATACAAATATAAATATTATTTCAGATTACAAGAGATAAACAAAGCATCTATTTTAAGCAGTTTTAACAGAAAAGGTTGAATATCATGCAGACTTTAGTCATTTGAGGAACTTAAATTTCGTGCAAACTGTGTGACCTGAACGCGCTTTGCACATGTTTTATTTTTATCTGTATTAATCTGTTTTCCTGCTGCACAGTATTTCTTTGTCATTAGATTAATTCTTATAAACATGAGTTAATGAGATAAATAATCAATGGTGGTTTTAGAATTCAACCGTCCTTTGTCGATTACTTTGTTTTTTTTCTATTCTGAAATTGTCGTACTCTTATTCGAGAACATTTCTGAAATACTTATAAGTGTCAATGATCAGAGTAGGCCATACTCTTAGAGGTATTTTGGGCAAAAATCGCTCATATGTTTGTAATTCTAACCGTGTATCCCTCCCTGTATGATAACATTTCTAGACCAGCTATATTGTTTAGTGAAAAAGTCTTTAGTCCCTAGCCCATTTAAGAAGATTAAATGTTGTTGATCCCCATTAAACAAGATGGATTTTATGTGTGTTGAAATTACGGATCCTTTAATCCTTTACCACTGTCATGCACCTATATTAAAAAAAAAACTATCTTCATTTTCCTTGGCCATGTACTAATCATTATATTATTGAATTTAGTGTGGAAGCAAACATTCTAAGATATACCTAACAATATAAAATCAATATACATCTTTATACAGTTTTTCATATGCCTCCCCCCCCCATAATGTGAATTCCAATAGAAAATCAATATATGAGGCATCCGTAATAATACATTTATCAATGTTATAACTGATACATACATACATACATACATACATACATACATACATACATACATACATACATACATACATACATACATACATACATACATACATACATACATACATACATACATACATACATACATACATACATACATACCAAGAAAATACTCTTACGAAAATTGAAAAAATGTACTGTGTTAGAGTAATCCAAAAGGTTGATGTTCTATAATGAGCTCCAAAGGAAAGATGGTGATATAATGAAGCTGAACTTGTCTGATACAGTTTGTTTTGTGCGTGAGTGTTAAAAAGGAGTCTTCTATGATAAAATACCTCTAGTGACTTTATAAAGGATAATATATCTGCTTGATTAATTACATTTCGGTTATGAATCTCATTGCGCATGGAATTACTTTCAGCCTATGCGATGCGTGTATTGAAAAAAAATATGAGAAAAGTGTACAAACAGGAGTGAATACTTAGTATGAACGTCACATCGTATTTAGTTAAATATCTTCCTGAATTTTGTTTGTATTTTATTTCGTTTGTTCGCATTGGTACATTCTGATATCTATCATATTTTGTCCAGCAATTTGTACTTAAATAAAATAAAATGTCCCATAAAAGTATCATGTTTGATAATTTTGTTTGATACATATTTCCTAGAGTTGTCATTGGAGACTGCTAATACCTTAAGCTAAGTTCTTCTCATGACGTAATAAACAATTACAAATTAAGACAGTTTCATAGCTTTATGTTCACGAAACATTACAGAGCATTGTTAGAGTCTTCATTTCCCGATAATATGGCTTGGATCGGGTGTTGTGGTTGCCACTGTTGCCTGACAGTTGAAGTCGTCCCCGACCATTATATTTCCAGAGTGGTCACACAACGTAAAGTAGCACCAGTTTGCTATCTGTCCTTGGCTTATCATCACACCGGGGTTATACCAATGACCGTTGTAAAAGCAGCCCACTCGTGTGGCTTCAAAGAGAAATGGAGTTGGTCCAAAATTAATTGGAAATCCAGCTACCAAAGGCAACACCAATAAGGACAAAGAACATATCATGTTTGATGGAACGACTGGAAAGAAATAATAATAATAATAATAATAATAATAATAATAATAATAATAATAATAATAATAATAATAATAATAATTTTAATACACATTAGTTTTGTTGGACAGACCGTTTACAACCGGTTGTTTGAGCGTGCTGGACAGAACGAACCGAACATATTGTGTTCCGTTGACAGAATATACCAAGTATGTATTGGGAAGAACATTCTTATCAGTTTGGATTCTGTTAAACAGAATGTACAGACAGTGTAGAATGTATTATCAGGGAGTTTGGTGTATTACATATGGTATCACGGTACCAATTGTTTTTCCATAGACCTCAATGCTAATATTTGGAGAGATAACTATATTTTCTATCCTAATTTAGCATGCATCTCACACACTGTTATATTTAACAATGTTAGATTGTCAATTTGACAATGACAAAACCAGGTACTTCATTGCATTTAAGAGAGATAACTCTGTTGGAACTAGACAGGTGTATGAGTTATCTAGTCACAACATACCTATTTTCAGTAATGTGTATTACATTTTCAAAAAATCATAAAAAATACAAAATTTGATCTATTTAGGAATTAGCATAAATTCACATGTTGCCAAGAGGCTAACCTTTTTTTTAAGCCTAACAGAAAGTACAACTCTTACATAATCCACCAATCAAAGCTAGTCTTATTCTTAAGGTCTGAATGGTATGGACCCTATACCTTAAGCTCCACCCACATGGACTTGCGCAATTGGTACCATTATACCATATTTGCTATACCGCGGAAATGTGTACATGTGATGTTATATGCGGTTTGTGCGACTGAAGTTCCTTTGTACTTAGATTGCACTAGTCGAATTGATGCTGACGACAGGCTGGACTGCATGACTTGAGCATATTTTGCCGGAACTCATCAAGTTTGCAAAGTTACCTTACATAGTCCGTTCACACCACGCAGCTCGCATACTGTCCGGACTAGCTTCCTGCAGTCTTTGAAGATCTGAGTCACCTTTCTCACATATAGGTCGGCGAGTTTTATTTCCAAAACCAAGCGGCGTGCGCTTGCCGAACATTAATAATTTAGTGCTCCGTATTTATCTTATATTTCTTTATTAATGATCGACGAGGATTAATTCAATTTAAACGTATTTGTACATGTTATAAAAACCGCGTTGGTCTTGTTCTTCATATCTTCGAAATTAGAATTAATCACACTCAGTGACTTTATTTTAACAGGAGAAATAAAGACAGTTCAAAAATATTGTTACGTGCTTAGGCTCGAAATACAGTAACATAGAAAGAGTGAAAAAAAGAAGCTTGTGAGAACTTAATAAACAATTTATTGAGCACAAATATTTTCCAGAACAGAAAGAATAAACTTACTGTTTTAAGAATCAATTCCAAAATTAACCCAAAAATAATTCAAAATATAATCCACTAGTGAAATTGCAAAAGTCCTGGTAATAAAATGTCCTAACACGTCCCAGTTCGAATCTTAGTGAAGCATCGAAGATGGAAGACGATCACACGTGATGAAGTCAGTTCTGGTCTTATGAAATTCAATGAGCAAAATTATTTTCCAGAAAAATAACAAAATAAGACCTTTAGATCCAAACTAATTGAAATAATTTCCAATACAGGGTAATTTAAAATAACTCAAAACAATGCAACTTAATATTCTATCAGTCCAACTTCTACCAAATAGTTCGTTCCAAAACATAATTTATATACCTGTTGTTACGTAAACAAGAAAGGGGTCACATGATCTTCTAGAATCTTTAGAACAAATTTACGTTCAAAAAATCTCGTGCACACCGTATGACCCAACTAAAAATAGAAAGATGTTTATAACAAAGCTCCATAATGTCCTTGGAATCAACCAATCATTTTAAAACTTGTTTACAACTCTGGAGCTAGATCAGAAATGAGGTCAACATCTGGTGTTTATTTGCAAAGTACAGGTCATCTCCCAAGGAATGAATCTTAAACTTAAAATGTCAAATTTGAATGTGACAAACAAACAATAAAAATAAAAATAAATGACTTAAATCAAATATACGTAACACCTTTCCCCAAAAAATAAAAAGAAAGGTTTATATGATAAAACTTTCTTTTTACCACAAACCAATTTACACCTGAGGTTAAAAGAACTAGTATAAATTACAAAGTGTATATGATATAATATATTGTTATACACGGGAAGGAGCGTCTGCTATTAAATTATCTTTTCCCTTGATGTACCGGATGTCAAGATTATATTCCTGTAGTAACAAACTCCACCTTAGTAATCTTTGATTTTTATTTTTCATTTCGCCGATGAAAGTAAGGGGGTTGTGTTCATTAAAAACTATAATCGAAGAAGGAGCTGAACTAAGATAAACTTCAAAATGTTGTAAAGCCAAAATCAATGCCAAACATTCCTTCTCGAAAGTGGAATAATTTCTCTTGTGCTTATTGAATTTCTTTGAAAAATAGCACACTGGATGTTCAATACCATTGTAGTCTTCTTGAATTAAAACTGCTCCATCATCAGCATCACTTGCATCTACAGATAATTTAAAAGACTGACTGAAATTTGGAGCTGCAAGAACTGGTGCTGTTTCAAGTATGGCTTTTAACTTGTCAAAAGCCTCCTGACATTTTTCAGTCCAAACGAACTTGTTCTTCATCTGTAATAAATTTGTCAGGAGTTCTGCAATTATAGAAAAATTTGAACAAAATAGTATCCGGTCATACCTAAAAATCGCATCAGTTGCTTTCTATTTTTAGGTACAGGGAATTTAGAAATAACCTCAACCTTAGCATCTATTGGTTTAACTTGTCCATGTCCCACAATATGTCCTAAGAAAGTCACACTAGCACGGCAGAACTCACTTTTAGATAAATTAACTGTCAAACATGCATCAGTGAGTCTGTCAAAGAATTTTCGAATTGTTGCTAGATGTTCTATCTAGGTGTCGTTGTAGATAATGCCGTCATCTATATAGGCATCACAATTTTCTGGACCAGAGGTGATCATATTCATGAGACGTTGAAATGTACTTGTTGACCCTTTCATCCCGAATGGCATTACTTTATATTGGTAAAGTCCATCTGGAGTCACAAATGCCGAGATTTCCTTTGCTCTTTCCGTTACTGGAATCTGTCAAAATCCTTTCAGAAGGTCAAATTTGGTGACATACTTGTAATTCCCGATTTTATCAATACAATCGTCAATTCTTAGTAATGGGAATGAATCTGTTTTTGTCATACTGTTCACCTTCCTATAATCAGTGCACATACGGAAAGTTTTATCTGGTTTTGGAACAAGTATGCATGGTGAACTCCAATCACTTTTACTGCGCTCGATAAAATCATTCTCCAGCAAATATTGAATTTATCTTTTATAAGTATTCCTGTTTGAGTGGATTCATCCTGTATAGATGTTGTTTGACAGGTTTGGAATTTACAATTTCAACGTCATGAAAAATTTTGTTTATCCTTGTAGGAACATCTGGAAATAAGTACTCATATTAAAATGATAATTGTTTCAGTTCATTTCTTTCTTGCACTTGCAAATGTGAAAGTTTCTGGTCTAGATCTTTCATAATTTCTGAATTACAAAGATTCGTCATTTCATTATCAGTAGAATCTGATGATTTTCCTTCACTGAGTGGGACAGGTACAACTAAATTAATTACATGTTTAACGTGGCTATCTCTTTCAATATACTCTTTTAGCATGTTTATATGGCAGAGTTGTTTTTGTTTGCGCCTCCCATGAGTATTTATGATGTAATGTAAGTCATTAATTTTCCTGTCAACTGTGTAGGGGCCATAATATTTGGCATGGTCTGAAGAGGATTTTGTGTCATTGGTAAGAGAGCCAGGACTCTATCACCAGGCTGAAAACTTCTTTTCTTCGATTATTTATGATATCTTGATTTCATTTTAGATTGAGCAGAGTGCAGATTTGCTCTTGCGACCTCACAAGCCTTTGACAACTTGTATCTAAAATCGGAAACATAATCAAGAAGATTGATCTCAGAATCTTCATTAGAGAGAAGTTTCTCTTTCACTAACTTCAATGGTCCACGCACAGTGTGTCCAAAAACCAGTTCAAAGGGACTGAAGCCTAAAGATTCTTGAACTGATTCTCTAACAGAAAACAATAGTAAATGAATGCCTTCATCCCAATCTTTATTTGTATCCAAACAATACGATCGGGTCATATTTTTCAAAGTCTGACGGAATCTTTCTAATGCCCATTGGCTCTCAGGGTGATAGGCAGAAAATTTGAATTGCTGAATGCCTAATTCATACATAACTTGTTGGAAAATTCCAGACATGAAGTTTGAACCTTGATCAGACTGAACAGATTTGGGAAGGCCATACTGAGTAAAAACTTTATCAAAGCTTTCACTATTGTTTTAGATTTTATATTCCTCAACGGAATTACCTCTGGAAACCTTGTTGACGTACACATGTTCAACAGGTATTGGTTACCTGACTTGGTCTTGGATAAGAGACCTACACAATCTACCATAATTCTACTGAATGGTTCGTCAAAGGCAGGGATAGGTTGTAGATGAGCCTTAGGTATCTTCTGATTGGGTTTTCCTACCATTTGACAGGTATGACAAGATCTACAGTATTTGGCAATATCACTTTTTATTTTTTGCCAATAGAAGTGAGTCAAGATCTTGTGATAAGTTTTATTAATCCCTAAATAACCATCCAAAGGAGTTTCATGGGCCAAATAAGGTATTTCCTGTCTGTAAGGTTTTGGAACTACTATTTGATAGTTCACCGACCACTCATCACCAGCAGGTACCTGGGAAGGTCTCCATTTTCCCATAAGAATTCCATTTTTGATGCAATAACAGACAGGAACTTCAGTGGCTTCAGTCTCACTTATGGCCCTTTGAAACAACAGGAGATCTCAGGATCTTTTTCCTGTTCGACAAGTAAGTGTCGTTTATCACCCTGATTAAAATAAAGAGAATGAGTAGTTAAAAGAGAATCACTATGATCAATACCTTCTGACTGATCCAAACAAGGAGTAAAAGTGACCTCATCAAAAGCCTGACCTATACACGTGTTAGCTAAAGGAATACTGGCTTCATCAACAACATTCTCAATAGCTTTTTTGCCATAGCTCTGGTAACTGCACAAGCTTGAAATATATCAGAGAATTCTTTTTCAATTGGATCAACTTTCTGATCCAAATCTGGCTTGTCAGTTACAAGTGGATTAACCACAACCTTGTCTCCAGCTAAGTCGTTGCCTAGCAATAAATGAATGCACTCAACGAGTAAAACCGAGAGTATTCCGAGAATTATGCGAGGTGCTGAGTATAGGACCAACAAAAGACTGGTCAGATTGATTTTTAATAAAAGAATTGTTTCCCATTCAGCACAAGCGTCCAAAGACCACCTGGGCATCGTTCAATACAGCAAGACTGTAAGATGCGTACTAAAAACTCGATTCATAGAAATACTTGACGAGAATCAATCTCAAGGCCAAAACACTGCAGGCTTATGTCAGCTATGAGAGATGGTGTCAATTTAAGATCGTCGGCACAGAAACAGCAAGGATCATTCTAGGATCCAAGACTACGTGAATAAGAAAAAGCATAAGTAGAATGGCACGATGACAGATGTTCCACCTCCATTGCAAAGAAGTTCAAACACCTCAAGCGACACGCCAAGAAAGAAACTGCGCAATAAGAAAGAAACAATCTGAAAAAGAAGGCTGAAGAATTACAGCACTATAATATACCCACAACTGTAAACAGTTCTTTCGTTTATTGAAAACTGATTATGGCTCTTTCAAGACCAGGATCCACACTTTTGCTCGCTGCAGCCGGATCGACGCCGATTAAAGGCCAGGACCAGCTGAGAAATAACTGAGTGATGCACTTCAGTTGGCTGCTAAACACGTCATCCTCTCTCAAACACACATCTCTCTAACAGATTCCCAACAGTCAGTCCGTTAGGAACTCGATCTATCACCTTCGGCGGATGAAATCAAGAAGGTAACTATCCAGATGAAATCGGACAAAGTGCATAATTAAACTGAAATTTACAAAGCAGCATGACCCGCTGATATCGAAGCTTTCCATGATATACATGACCATCACAATATTACCCATTCCACCAGTTTGAAGATAGTTAACGAAAATGTTCTCACCTCCCTGACATACGACGGTGAGACTAGGACTGTGTGTAGCAGACACATCAAGTAGCCGGAAACAAAAGCTGTCAGAATAATTGGCAACCGCTTGCTGAAACAAATCTCCTTTGGGAACAATCACATGGCCTAAGAAACAATGGCTGACCATGGAAACGGTAGAGAGACACCCCTGAATACAGTCAAAGGTGGTGCAACCTCAGACTATCAGAGCTAGAATGAACAGCACAGGTCCGACCCAGCTGGCATGCTATCACCCGAAAAGCACCACTTGACCTTGAAAATGAACGCTGGAGCCAGACATAGGCAGTAAGAGCAAATAGCCACAGGCCAGTCTCGATCTTTGTAATTACAACGGATTTCCAATATTTCATCTGACATCGACAATGCAAGTCAGGAATGTGAGTAGAGCGCCATCCTGGTGCTCTGAGATGATTTCACTGAACCCGTCTTCTTCTAACACGAATGATTACTTTTATTATTATTATTATTATTATTATTATTATTATTATTATTATTATTATTATTATCCCTTTCGTCCGTAACATACATAAAAATTCTGCCGTCAATTTTAATAACCTGGTTCAAATTCCTCTTAAATCGTCAACCGTTGTGTCAACTGTCCCAGGGATACCACTACGTATTGCATTATTCAACGCTCAATCAGTAGGATCACTGGAAAAGCGCACAGAAATAGTTAATTTTATCAACGACCAGAATATCGACGTCTTCTTCCTGATAGAAACATGGTAACGATCGTCAGGCGATACACCTAAACGTGCGGATTTAACACCCAGCGATTACTCCATCAAGTCGTTCCCCCGCAACTCTGGCGGAGGTGGAATTGCCGTAATTACAAAGAATTCCATGATCAAATGCCTTAAGTACAACACAACCTTGAATTTCTGCCACACATCGTTTGAACTAGTCCAAACAACGCTCACACTGGAACAAAGGTCAGTCCATTTTTTCTGTATCTACCGCCCTCCTCCTAGTAGAAAAAAACATGCTGACCGAATCTCTCTTTTTGGAGCAGTTTCCAAATCTGGAGAATGGAAATTCGATAGGTGGTAACCTAATCAACTTTCACTTTGACTGTCCTGGAAACCCATACACGTCAATACTCCTAGATTCCATTCATGTTTTCAATCTTAAACAGTCAGTTAACCAACCAACCCATAAACTTGGTCACATTTTAGACTGGTTTCTTTATAGACTTGATGATAATATTCTGCAATCCACCCTTGTATCCCACGAACTTGCATCAGATCACCTCTGCATTGTATGCCATCTCAACGTATGGAACGCACTTGGTTGCATACGCGATTGATCCACGTGCAATTGTTTATTTCGATTCATATGTATTAGCCCCGCCGAAGGAATTTATACGTTATATAAATCGCTTAAAAACTTTTCCAAAAATCAAAGATTTTCTAAAAATGAAGACTTGGTATTCTACGCTACCAACACAACAAATGAATGACCCACCAATATGCGGCAGCGAAGTATTAAATGGCCTTGACGCTATTTCAACATCTGGAAAACCACCACATGTTGTCGTAAATGAATACACTAGACATTATATAAAATACCATGATTGATATTTGGGGGAGATCTTTATCAGCGCTGAAGAAACCAACCACAGAAATGTCTGCAACCGGTGATATAAAAAAATAATCGAAAATGAAATAGCTGAGACGTTAAACTTAGCAAGTGTTGATCCTAATGAAATAGTTGTATTTCAAGATTCTCAGGGTAAATTGAAAACCAGTAATGTTTCTCTGGATGATATTTTAGTTAAACAACGAGACGCAATCGAGAACACCGTATCGTTATTTTCCGATCAGGGTAAACTCAAACCGGGTGTACTTTTTTCGACGATTACAGATAGATTAAAAACTCTCAACAATGAGTTAAAATTCATACAAAGTTTTTTTGGTAATCCAGCGACAACATCACCGAAGCTCACAGAGATAAAAAAATTCTATGTTGGAACTAGCAACACTTCAATCTAAAATTGATGATAACGGAAAATAGTTTTCAGTTTTTCTTAAAAATATCATCGAGAAATTTATTGGAACCGCGTTGGATAAAATTGAAATAAAACTCCCGGATATTAAAATATCTATCGATGAGACGAAAAACTTCATCGAGGCAATCAAAATTGATTTTCCGAGGATGATAACAATCATTGAAAAAACAAATATTCCTCATGAGAAAACCAACAACGTAGTATACACGATCCAACACGGATCATTTGCGTGGACTCCTACAGACAATATACTAAGTCTCACTGCAACCGTCTAAGGCATTTATCGATTAACACTAGTAACACCGAATCAGTTTAATATATCATCGTCGAGTTCATCTGGGATCAATAATACAATATCAACGATCATCGACAAGGATACAACCGAACAATTCACGATAGCATCCACTGATAAAAATTTGGTTAGGGTTTCAGTAACATGATATATGGAATTCGTAGCTGATTTGAGTAAATAACTAAACTGAAATCGTAAACTGATTTGGAAATAAAATGTCGTCATCAACGGTACCTTCGGTATCTCAATATCGCTATGATCAGGTCAGAGAGTTTCAGACTAAGCTCAAAACACTCATTGAGGAGTATCAAAAAAAATAAAAAAAATACCGACGAAGAATCACCGCAGTTGATGTTACCGTGTACTCTGTGAGAGGTGTAATCACCGGAGCTGGTATAATACTATCTTCGGTGACAATGATTGCTGCGATAGGTGTTCCAATTTGTATATCCGCGACGACAACAATCGCGGGAATAATTTCGATAATAACAAAAAAAATATCATCATGCAGCCAGTGTAAACTGCAAGACCACATAATTAAATTTCATGTTGTATCAACCGAGTACTCGCAATTGTCCTCGTTGATATCGTCGTCGCTCGATGATACATTTATATCAAATAGTGAGTTCTCAGCGATGGTAAGTATTTATGATTCCGTGATGTCAAAATTAGAAATACAACATGAGTATAATAACAATGACAACACCGCAGGAACTACTTCAACAGATAGTGGAGAACACAAACCCAGTACAAACCAGCATGCTCTCAATAACATCAACCAATCCTGAATTCAGTGTGAATTTCCCTATTCCGATTCCCGTGAAGGAGATAGCGCTAGCAAAACTACGAGTGTATCACAGTTGGCCTAATTTTAGGTCGGTAGCATTTGGCGGTCAACAACCGAATAACAGCTTATTGTTCGCGAATAAAAATCGTGAAGACGGGACTCCAGACTGGAACGTTGTTTCAATACCAACAGGATCATACCAAATCGAACAAATCAATGCTGAATTCCAGCGTAGAATAAAATCAATTACTGGAGCAGAATCAAAAATCGCTATAACGGTTCATGAGCCGACGTTATCATCCGTGACTGAGATAAACTCGCCTAGTTATGTCGTAGATATCTATCAGAGTTCTATAAGGACAATACTAGGATGGCCTGAAAGTCCACCTCGGGGAGAAACCGTTAATTTACCACCTGAACCAAAAAAATCTGATTATATCACCGACAGGATAAAACCCGATAATCCAGTAAAAAGCTATAGCGGTTACACCAAATTGAATTTTTTCACTGGAATAATGGAAATTCGCGTTAATAGATTCACAACTCGACAGGATAAAATCACTGAAAATTTCACAGCGATGAATAATGATATTTCACTCTTGTTAATATCTCTTAAATCCAGTACTCTCACCCGAGATGAATTTATCAGCGTCGTAGAAACATGTAACAAAATCATAGATGACATGGAAATATTTCATTTGCAAATCATTCAAGAGGTATTAGGTGACACGAATCCTAAAACGAGAACAGAGTTTGCGACAATGTATAATATACGCGTAGAAGATATCCCAACATTCAAACTACACGGATATAATATCTTAGAACTACAAAAATCTCTCAATGATGCCATCGATGAATATTTCATAAAAATCCATGAGGCATGAAAAAAATTAACAGAACCACAAACAACCATCCTCAAACATAATAATGACCCAGACGGAGGCGGCAGACATATTGCTCCTCAAAATGTGAATATATCCTTAGTGATTGCATTAAATATAGTATGTGATGTTATCGAGGGAAGTTATCAAATAAATCTTGAGCGATCAAATCAAGCTCAGCAGGGATATCTTCTATATTCATTTGCACCAACAGCTCCACCCGGATTTCTAATAATTGAGGACCCTACTAATCCAAGTCTATATGCGATGTCATAATAATTCGCTAACAAGAATTAATTTCAGACTCACTGACCAGTCTAATAATTTGATTGATCTACAAGGTGAGGTTCTACAAATTAGTCTGTTTGTAAAATCCTAAATGATTTTCATCGTAAAAGAATTGTTAACCCATAGCAGCAGAGAGGGTGAATGACAATGGCGTCTTCGAGGAATTTACCGAATCGACGCTTTTTCTTTACGCTTTTCGAGGAAGACTACATTGGCAAAAGGAGACTTAAAATATTTTGCTTAAACCCAAGAGGTTTTGAAAAACCCCTAATTTGACAAATAGGGCTTTAAAATCGTTAAGGCTCCATTTGGCAAAAGGAGACTTAAAATGTTTTGCTTAAAATCTACCCCAATTAGAGACGTCCGATTCGCCCCCTCTGCTGCTGGTTTCCATATAAGTTAACCCCAAGAAAAGGATGACCCTTTCCTGTGTAATCAAAGTATTATTATTTAATCAGTTTAAATAACATTGATTAAAAGAAGTCAAACGTGTACTAATATGTTACGCGTAACATTTTTGTAACATTATATTTCTAGTCTTCAATCAATGCGCACGTTTCCGTTTATCGATCGTGTAATAATTATATATTTACATTATCTTTCTAGTTTTCAATCAATCCACCCATTTCCTATTATCGGTCAATCAAGTTGCTGTAGAGTTAAGATATATAATATTGATCTCTCCATTATGACATTTGCGCATTCCTGCGGGATCACCTCTCTCTCTCTCTCTCTCTCTCTCTCTCTCTCTCTCTCTCTCTCTCTCTCTCTCTCTACACACACACACACACACACACAAAACTGTTTTCTTATCCATATTTGAAATGAGGAAAAAAACCAGAATAAAGGAAGCGAATATAAAATTCCGATTGAATACATTTTTATGGGTTTTTTATTATTTCAAACGTATTTAACAGATAACAAGAAAATAGGCATTGTACTTCAACAAAATACTAATGTATTCAACACTCCTGGCGTTTGTACATGTCATTTCGTACACGTATACAAAGTTTGGTGTTGAAAGACGGATAATGTCTCAAATCTTAAGAGAAAAACTTATTGCAAGTAACATGACTGCAGAAGCATTACAAGATCCATACTGAAGATTATGGTATAATCCACCATTTCTTATTATCGGTCAATCAAGTTGTTATAGAGTTAAGATATAGAATATTGATCTCTCCATTAAGACATTTGCGTATTCCTGCGGGTGAGGTGATTCCGAATTTAATGGCTGACGTCACATTGGATTATTGGTGGATCGTTGATATGGACTCTCTCTTGATCTTTTTCAAGAGTATTTACTTCTCCATTTTTTCCATCTGCAATAATAATAATAATAATAATAATAATAATAATAATAATAATGGTAAGTCGTCGAAAAAAAACAACTATTGTTCAAAACTTTTTTCAAGCTTCTCGGGTTGAGATCTGTTAAGTTTATTAAAGTGTGTAACAAGAGGAGTATGGACGGGCTATTTGCTAAAATGAAGACACGTGTGTTTGATGAGTTATGAGGATGAACTAATGCAGAAAGACTGAATGAATTATCAATTAAATTTGGGTAAATTTCAATTTAGTTCCCCGATTTTTATAATAAAAAAAAATAACAACTGGATTATGGCACGGATGATTTCAATTACATAATTATTGTCATGGGCAATTAAAAGTTGTTGTTTTGGGTTTAACGCCATTTCTCAGCGCAAGATAAGTGATACATGTCAACCATTATAACTGGTGGACGAAGAATCGTGGAAAACCCTAGTAAGAACCACTGACCCAGGGAAAGCTACAGACATGCATCTTCGCACACCCATTTTGATCTAAAGCGAGACTTAAACCCATGCATACTTCTACGCACACCTATTTTGACCTTGACCGAGTAAGAGGTGAGATAGCAGTGACCAATCAAAAGTACTGTTTTAATATTAATGTTTTTTGTTTCATATTTTACTTACAATAAACTTGAAATGACTATGTAGATTATTAAAAGAAACTTATGAATTATCGTTTGTACATAAACCATTATCAGCATTGATTTTTAACTCTTCTCTGTTGTTAATGATGAACATTTCTTTCCCCGAATAGTTTAAGAGAAAAGAGAATTTATAAACTACTTACTGTTTGAATGAGAGGGGATGGACTAGACTTGTTTGTTACGTCGTCATCATTCATAGTGGCAAACCATCTAATAATAATGATATTAATAATAATTAATAACAATAATAAAAATAATTCTAGTTATCCTTAATTCTTATCAAACTTTTCACCATAACAAACATTATCAGTGTCAAACTTTATCCGGACATTAAACAGTATATGTATTACATTGAAATAATGAGAGACTAAACATTCTTCTCCATTCTTTCGACTTTTTATTTTATTTGTTATGTTTCCTTGTTTTTTCTTAAAGGAGCATTGATTCCGATATTTCTTTTATTGCCTATGGGAGATAATTCTTGCATCTTTACTATAATCTGTTAATTTGTTGTTACCGTTCTTACATTGAAAATGCTAACGATACAAAGATCGTTACGTACTGCGTGCAAAAACAGGTTGGAGTGTTTTATTGATTTGTTAAACATTGTTTAAACTTTTAACAGCTTTTCATAATACTATTTGTTAAAGCGAGAAGAGGAAATCGAAGCTAAGATAATTTCACAATGACATTAATATGCTTTTGATCTCAGCTGGGATTTTCAGATATCAAAGACACGACAAGTTCATTCTACGGACTGAGATACTTAAGAACTAGGAAAGAATGCAAATTATGTGTGGTAAATATAGACTCAATAACAACTGGTGTCAAAAAGTTTTCTTGATTCTTATATATCCAAAACAGATCTGGCGATATTGTACACATTTTAAATTTTCTTTTCTTTAATCATATTAACTTTTTGTTATAATATGTATTATATTGAACATAAACTTAATTGAGGTTAAATATGTGAGAAATTATTGACACTCACCGATCCCTGTATATATTACTCAGGTAGGGGCCCAGTCCTAACCTCTTCTCAGCTCTTTTCCTGAAGAAGATATATATATATATATATATATATATATATATATATATATATATATATATATATATATATATATATATATATATATATATATATATATATATATATATATATATATATATATATATATATATGGCAAGGACATGTGATAAGTTGTTGAAAGATCACACGCCTGTAATAAAACCAATTGTTAGATTTCAATATGTACATATGAGAAAGGAATGAATTATGATGTAATATGAATCGAGCATTTTTTAATTTGATAGGAGTGTTAAAAGGAACCCAACAAAATATAAGCAAAACACAGTCGAAATATTTTCATCGAACCAGTTTTATCTTTAAATAAATAGCTAAATGCGTTCGAAAATCGTTTTTTTGCTATATGTACATAAAAACGATCTGCCATAAAAATTAACGTATATAAAAGTTCATATAAGAATTTGAGAGCGTTTAATTTTCTTTGATGCGGGTTAAAATGGTATTGATACCGCCTAGTTTTACGTGATGTGTTTTGAAAGCGATAAATACATATAGCTACTCACTCTAAACATTGGTAGATAAACATCTCAGCATGCAGACTGAAATCCAAATTGTATTCTGGTTCATATTCCAGGTTGATAAGGTCTTCTTTCGTTCGGAAAGGATACCTGCGAGAAAATGGTAGTATAAGCATTAATAGTAGTAGTAGTAGTAGTAGTAGTAGTAGTAGTAGTAGCAGTAGTCGTAGCATCAGCATCAGCAGTGGTATTGGTAGTAGTAGGAACAGTTGTTTTTATCGTGTTATAGAACTTGACCTGGTTACTTTTACTTCCATTTGCTGTCAAATATACTAAATTAAGTTAATTACTTTTGAAGAGTCTCACATTACCATTTTGCTTTCAAATATAATTACCTTTAGCAATACAGAAGGTATAGCGAATTATTTGGTCAAAATTCCATTTGAAAGATCAGCTACATCATCGAAAAGGTCGCCGAATCATGGCAACACTGGTATTTTCCAATCTGATGTGGTGTATTTGCTGGTTATAGGTACAAAAGTCACGTGTCAAAGTTAGAAAGACACTTTTATCTTTATACATTCATGCGGTCATCTGTGCACCTTGTTACATCCCGGGAACTCTGCACAGTGATCTTACAAAATGGTGAAAATACAGCCAAGTTTCGCATGCATTTTCATTGTGAATCTACAGATAACTGATACAACTTTCGTAATAAAGTGTATTAAGATCGTGCATTTATTTCGATTTGAGCAAACAAATGCCCTTTTCTAATAACCAAATAATACGTTATGTATGAATGAATTACACTGGAACTTCTCAGGCTGCCCTTCGTACCATTTTAAAGAACTGGAGTTTATTTTTAAACAGTTACTGTCAATAGTTAGGACTAAAATAGGGATATGATTAATTTTGTTCTCAAAAAGTGGCTTGTGTAAATAGACTGTGATTCTCTCTCTCTCTCTCTCTCTCTCTCTCTCTCTCTCTCTCTCTCTCTGAGTTTGGTGGGATATTTAAATTTTTTTATAATGATTTTAGGGAAACAAAATGTGCCGTAATTCCAGTCTGGACATTGCCATCTATAAGAACTGTGCGCTCTGTAAGAATCAACATACCATGAAAACGGTGAGTCCGCGTCAGTTATGGTTGACATGTCATCTGTAAGGACGGACAGTCAGTGCTCAGAAAGGATCACTATACTTTCATGAAAATGAGCTAGAAGCAAAAATCCAATCAGGACAGTGTCTGTTGTAAACGGTGTGTGCTCTTGAAGGGTATAAATATTGTTATTAATGGTGATCTACAAGCAAAGCCACAGTCCAGACAGTGTCAACTATACTTGATGTGTGTCCTGTAATAACTTGCATATTGTAATAAAAGCTACAAGATATTAATATGTTACCTTCCAGAAATGACAAAGAACGCTACACTTCCCACTGAGAAAATATCACTGGTTCTGTGCATGCAAGGTCCTGTGAGTAGCTCTGGGGAGAAGAATCTGAAGTCGTACTCTTTATCCGCACGTAACTTTCGCATTCCGTTGTACTTGATGGCTGCATTGAGGCCACCCTACAATACCAAAAATCAAAATTTGTACACTGCCCCTCGGTCAGCCTTACAGCTTAATGTACTTTGCTCATAATGATGTGAAAATAGCGATTGCTGTCAAGCGTATGGTTTTTAATTTAGTCAGTAATAATCCAGACAAAGTAAAAAATAATTCAGACAGAATAAAATATATTGTACTTTGTGAATTATACGTACAGAACAGAAAATCCTCGACGGATTTCGTTTTTGAAGTTTTAATTAGATATCAACAATTGCTTTGTTTTTAATCTCTCTCTCTCTCTCTCTCTCTCTCTCTCTCTCTCTCACACACACACACACACACACACACACATATATATATATATATATATATATATATATATATATATTACCAGTACTGACTGCCCTTTGTCGTTGATGTAAATATTGTTAGGATGGATATTGCCATGGTTAAAGCCTCTGTTGTGAAGATACTGCACCGCTTCTATAAGTCTGATGGTTATGTAACGAGCTGCATTCTCATCGATGATCTTTCTATATATATATATATATATATATATATATATATATATATATATATATATATATATATATATATATATATATATATAGAGAGAGAGAGAGAGAGAGAGAGAGAGAGAGAGAGAGAGAGAGAGAGAAAATTAAAAATATATACTGTCCAAACGTAATGTGAGGTAAATCGTATATATATTTATTAGCAATCATGTTGACATTATCTTCTCAATTCTTTATCGGAGTGTTGGCCTTCTGAATGGAGTCTATGGAGGATATTTTCGCCTTATTAATCACATAAGATAATACTTTGTCTGATACGAAATTGAAAATTGACAAAGGTTAAATGTATCCACAGAAATTACATACGTTAGCGTTTAAGATATAGATTTGTTCCCATATTGTAGAGTCCGATTATTTTGTTTGCATATTGTATAGTCCGATTAGATTTGTTTGCATATTGTCCGATAACTAATGTTGATTCCTTAAAGACGAACTGAACGCGTAGTATGAGACCAGTCTATATACATAACATAATAAAGAGTCGATCACATGAATTATTTTTAATTATGTCTTATGGGGTATGCGCCCTTACTATAGTGTATGACAAGTAATGCTGTGGCCTAACAATTTCGATTTTTTCAAGAGATTCGGGCTTCATTTTGTCTGAAATACCAATCTACTCAAACATTTGAATCACCAATATTATTCAAAACAGGTTGTGTAAATTTGTCAAATGAAATAAATGTTAAGAAAGGCTTCTGCTCTACCTGTTTGGATCTTTTTCCAGCAATGTATTCAAGGATCCATTTGGCCAATTTGTCTTGACAACCCATTTCAACGTTTGATCACCAAACTGGTACTTTCCTGCAAATCTGAAAAAGAGTATTTATGCGTTTGTTGAAATCCATTTCACAGTATGAGCAATGCATTAAATGCATCAATGAGAGAGAGAGAGAGAGAGAGAGAGAGAGAGAGAGAGAGAGAGAGAGAGAGAGAGAGAGAGCAGTCAACATTGATTGGAATAAAAACGTGTCTGAAACTCAAACGTAACATGAACATGTGACCTGGATAGAGGAAGAGGGAAAGTGAGAGAAACAGAAAAAAATACGAGGATTATACATACAACCATCTTATGATGTGTATCTTATACCATGATTCTGAATGATTTGAAAACTCAATTATTACCTGAAATTTGCTAGAATATCATTCCATACAGTATGTGTATGCGATTATTGGATAGTTATTTATCTCTTTGATTCTCAATTTTCCCCATAATATTGTCCCTTAAATGCATTCGGTTGGTTAATATAAATATCTTCATTATGATTTTCATATTTATTATTTTGACTGTTAATTGATAATAGTTTGGTCTTGTCCTAATTATGAACACGTTATTATTTTACATTTACCTTGGAAAGTTATTTCATCTGCTGAAAGAAAATGAATTTGAAAGTACAAAGCTTTCTAACAGTTGAACCTAAACTTATTTGATCAAAAAGCGATCGTTTTTAATACAGTATTATATACGTACTCTCCCAGGTACGCCGACTCCAGTGTGGACACTGATTTCATACCAGGAACACCAGGCTTACCCTTGTAGGCTCGTAGGTGGACGTTTGACACACCAAAGGTACCCTGTAACATAACAAGACATAGTTTCAATTACCTATTGATTCCTACCACCGTTAAAATTAACGTAATGGATTAATATTAAATATTATAATAAATTTGGAGTATGCGCATTTGATGGCGCCCCGTTTTCAGCAATTCTTAGATTTATTTGTATGATTATTGGGATTCGGCGCCATGGAAATATTCCTAGCCAGAAATAATTAGCCAATTACTATGTGCAAACGTCACGGAGTCGAGAGTTAGTAAGTTTGAATAATGCCATTGTTCGCTAGTATTGAATTCAGGACCAAACCTAATGACTGTCCCTGGAGTAAATAGTCCATATTAAAATCTAGTGGTACACAACAATGGTGTAGCTGAGGTTGCAAATGTACGGTTGAAGGACTTTGGGGCAAGTTGTTTTATCTGTGGTCTCGAATTGATTAGAGTACAAATTAGCATATAAAAATAGACACGTCTGACCTTCCAATTTACAAACTCAAATTGTATGGAAGTCTTTGGAAATTTGGAGAAACATATGACTTCAGCGGGATTCGCTCCATGGTTAGACAAGTGATGCCCCTGTGCGTGTAACAATATGTTTTTAATAGGAAAACAAGTATTATTTTAAAAACATTTGGTGAAACGGTTTCCAAAATGACAATAAGGTATGGTAGTGAGAGGATAAGGTTCTGCTTTGAAATCGTGAACAGTAGAAACATCATATCAATGTTATCCATGAAAAGATTCGTGGTTAATATGATGATGATGATGATGATGATGATGATGATGATGATGATGATGATGATGATGATGGTGATGATGTTACTAGTGACGACGACGATGATAATGATGGAGATGATGATGCTGACAGTGATGATGATGATAGTGGTGATGATGATGACGATAGGGATGATGATGACAGTAGTCTACGAGGAAGCTAATACAGAAACACACCCCTCGTTAGACCATACAGCTCTTTATTAATTAAATAATTGACTCATTATCAACTGAAGCATACACAGAAAACTGGAAGTACATTCTGACGACGATTTCAGGGCTAAATTTTAAATTCGGACACTTATTTCCAAAATGACCTATACTCGAATTGCCAGCAGCATTTTAAGATTACACCCTCCGAGAGCTTCATTTATGATATTTTTCCTTCTCTCGTTCCCAGACTCCTTGATTATGTCCACATCTGTACTTCTTATAAGACACGGTGGAACCATCTGTGCCGTCGACAGTATTTAAAATAATGTGTAATAACTTGTTGAATTGACATATAAGAAATTTATTTGAACACCCATACTTTACAATTAAGCAATAAAGTAGCAGATTTTAATCTAAATATTTGTAATAAAGTGATAAAGTGATTTTATTCCAATCCATATTACCTTACGATTGCAGTCAACAGCATTGGTCCAGATATAAGTGCTCACTTTGAGATTTTTCATTTTCTTCGGCTTGCCTTGGTCACGACGCCTAATATGTAAGGTAGTCGGTGGCACTCTGTTTGTTCTAGACACTATCGTTGACTCCATAAAGACAGGTGGTACCGCATTAATCTGTCTTGTTATAGATGATGTGGAAACTATGCTTGTGGTCATTTGCATTGTAGAAACCATTGTTATTGGCGACGCCATAAATGTCGCTTGCAAAGTGGTGATTGTTGGCGTAGTGCATGCGGACACTGTAGTTGTTTCATTGGCTAAACATTCTGTAATAACCAAACATGGTGCTGCTGATATTTTGACGATTGGTATTACTATGGTTTCTGTCTGTTCCACAACGGATTGTAGAACCAAAGATGTTTCTGGCACATTTATTTGAGGAACCAACTCTTTTGAAGAGATATAGCTCATTTCAGCTCCATTAACATGAGTAATGGTATCAATATTTGATTCATGAGAAACTTCCATATCAAGATCAACGTACTCGATGTCGTCTTTCTCGATAAGCCTGGCCATCAGGCTTTGGTCATCCAATCCCATAAAATCATTTCCGTGTCCGCATAGTTCCCGTAGACATCTAGTTTCGACCGATACTTCTCGTAGGTAAGAGACATCCTGCATATCTCCTGTAGAGATAACCTGAAGAAAATGAAATAATAATAATAATAATAATAATAATAATAATAATAATAATAATAATAATAATAATATTGACGACTTTGTATTGCGGCTAATCTCTGGAAGCTCCTAGCGCTTTACAATATCTATAATGATATGAATACAACATAAAAAAAACCAAACAAACAAACACTATGAAATTGGAAAACAAAACATTCTGAAAAGATTTAAGGTAGAAAACATTTTTAGATCTTGAAAGGGATCACTGTGTCGTTGTGTCTAATTTCAATGGGCAATTCATTCCACATTGCTGGCCCTGGTAAACAAAAATAACGTGGTCTATATGATTTCGTTTTCATAGCTGGAATTATGAGTATACGATTGTCAGAAGTGGAGCGTAATTATCTTACTGGTGTGTATGCATGGGTGAGGCCAGAGATATATGCTGGACTGGAGTCCGTCAGTGAAATATAGCACAGAGAACAAATTTTGTGTTTGATTCTGGATCGAATGGATATCCAGTGTAGGGTACACAGCAGTGGGGAGGTGTGTTATAATCGTAATACACTAAAGATGATCCGAGCAGCTGTGTTTATAACTTTTTGAAGTTTCTGGATTAGATATTGAGATGAAACAGACATAAATGAGTTACATTGGTTTAGTCTTGAAAGTACTAATGAACGCACAAGTGTTATAGTGGCATCAAATGAAAGATATTTGCGAATGGAGTTGATGCGTCACAGCTCAAGAAATGCAGATTTGCATATGTTCATGACATGTTGGTGAATGTGAGAGGACTGTCCAGAGTAACACATAGGTTTCGTACTGACTGAGTGAATTTAATGCACTAAATTGTCTCATTTACTTTGACATGTTCTAGTCTTTTGGTCTGATGGATACGATTTTGCGTGGTGATCTGTTTTAAGCATTAAATTTCACATTTCATGTGAAAACTCGAGTAATTTTGTTTATATAGTGAAATGGTAAACATTTGTATTGTTACGACTCTATGGTCTTAAACTAACTAAACGAAAAGGACGAAAACCAACAAGTTTTGTAAAGTTAAAAAAAAAATGTATTCACCTTGTATACAAAGTAAAAATCTGAAACGAAACTTATATTATTGGGAATTAAGATCCAAATAGACCTACAACTACCATCACAAGTAAAATATTATTAAGTTTTTTTGAATGAATTCCAGTGGTATTCAGAATTCATTTCAATCTTGAATGTGTTGATTTTATCAATAATCTGGAATGTGCCGATGTGCAAACGACCCTGATTTATCAGAATAATATGATCTAAAATGTCACTTAAATGAATTCATAATACTTATCCCAGAATAGTGATCAAGTTTGAAAGTATTAATGAACACTTTGTATTTCCAATTAATATATATTTTTAAAATCCACTCAAATTATAACTGAAAATAACTATAAGACCAATTAAACTTGGCAGATGTTAACATATGACTACATAATTCTAATGTTATAAACCAAAATCACAATAAGAGCACCAGGATGAGGGTCAAAGGTTCATTTTCAGAACACTAAAAATTGTAAATAAAGCCAGGTCTTGTGCTTTAAGTTTAGTAAAGACCATGACAGATATGAGGCAGACTAAGGGGAAAATCAATGTCCTGAATTCAGATTCAATATGTGTAAATACTGACTTTGATCTGGTAGGCCTAAACTTCTACCTTCAATTACAGACAAAGGTATATCACACACTAAAAGTTGAATATACATAACGATATGCTTAGGAGCCATCAATTATAGATGTAAAACTTATTTATTTATCATGAGATAATCATTACTCTGTTTTGAGAATGATATTCTTTGTATTATATGATGAAAAAATACATTTTATATAACAATCAAAACAGCTAGAGAATTTTCACGAGGGGTGGAATAAATGAATGGGTGGGGATGGTGCTTCACGTACGTGTTCAGAAAAATGAAATCTATGCATTTTCTGAGAAATTGAAAAAGGAGAATATTCGAACTCCGAGATATACATCCTGACAATCTCAAAATCAATGTGTTTTATATATATATATATATATATATATATATATATATATATATATATATATATATATATATATATATATATATATATATATATATATGTAGTGTGTGTGTGTGTGTGTGTGTGTGTGTGTGTGTGAGAGAGAGAGAGAGAGAGAGAGAGAGAGAGAGAGAGAGAGAGAGAGAGAGACAGAGAGAGAGAGAGACAGAGAGAGAGAGAGAGAGAGTACAGCAAACGGTGAAAATTGATGGAATGGACTATGACAATACTGTGCTGTCAAACTAATCAATTGCGATTTTTTTATATTTTAGAACTGTCACATTGTATATACCACTTGGTGAAAAAATTAATCAGATACCTATTTTTACCATAGACAGTAGAGGCGCCGAGTGGCCGAGTGGTCTAAAGCGCTGTCCGTTACGGACCACTGCCATCTCGCCTCTGCGTACGTGTTCAGAAAAATGAAACCTATGCATTTTCAGAGAAATTGAAAAAGGAGAATATTCGAACTCTGAGATATACATCCTGATAATCTCAAAATTAATGTTATATATATATATATATATATATATATATATATATATATATATATATATATATATATATATATGTGTGTGTGTGTGTGTGAGTGTGTGTGTGTGTGTGTGTGTGTATAAGAGAGAGAGAGAGAGAGAGAGAGAGAGAGAGAGAGAGAGAGAGAGAGAGAGAGAGAGTACAGCAAACGGTGAAAATTGATGGAAAGGACTATGACAATACTGTGCTGTCAAACTTATCAATTGCGATTTTTTTATATTTTAGAACTGTCACATTGTATATAACACTTGGTGAAAAAATTAATCAGACACCTATTTTTACCATAGACAGTAACTCTTCGAAAATAAACTGAAGCCGTTTGAATGGTACCCAAGGGAGCCCTAGTGATTCATATGTAATTTATTGGCACCTAACATAATAATTCTCGCCATGCACAATTTGATATTTTCTGCTTTTGGTTTTCATTTTTAAAAAATCAATAAAACAGAAGTTAAATGAAGTTATGTTTTGCGGTTCAAGTGTCTGTACCTTGTGAAAGGAAAGGGCTGATTTGCAAATATTCTTCTTTTTTACCCTCTCGCCTCTGAGTATAATTTTTATGAGATGATAAAATAAACTCTATCTCTAAAAAAACTCCAACATTAAGAAGGATTTTAGTATAATCTGGTGTATTATGCTTTGAGTACGACTTGTTTCCGTCGCTTCGCTGCAAGCGAATGAAAGCTATAATTCCTTGAAGTAGTTATTAGGTTTAGTATTACTGTTAAATATTTTTAAGATGCGGACGATGTGGGTATGCGAGAAAGCTTGCTAGTAGCTTCTAGTGGGTCGGTGGTTCTTCTCGGGGATTTCTCGGGTTCTTCCACCACCGTTGATACTGGCCGCAATGCATAGCCTATAGTGCGCTGAAAAACGGCGTTAAAACTCACGACAACAAATTACTTTAGTATCACCCGATAGTTGCAACTCTCACACATTGTCCTTAACTAAGTTTGATCGTTTCCATTCTTAAAGGTCTATGTTGAAATCAGTAATCATTATTTCACACTTACTTTCAATTCTGTTCTTTTTGGTCTATGTCGAAACCATGAATATATTATTTCGTACGCCATGTCACCGATATGATGGAACGTGAAATCTTTTTGTCTTCATATGTCGACATTTGTTCAGGTAAGCAAGTAAATACGATGTGATGTGAAGTGACGATACTACGGTATCTACGAGTAGGCGTCGCGTGACGTCATTCATTAGTGACGTTGTATGTGCCATGTGATTAGTAGATTTTGTCCACGACGTGATATAGAACTTTGGTGTGAAGACAGCTACTTTTTTATTGTTTTGGCAAAAGCATTACTAGAGATTTTTCAACATTTTGATTCGTTTTAGCAATTGGGAGCCAAATGTATTATTTATTTGTTAAAGAACTAAGAAACAAACGAAATAAAAAAGCGAGTTATTCTTAAATCCTCTTACCAGCAGTTGGTACTGTGCATGATATCATAATGAATTTAGTTCGGTATGACTATTAAAAGCAGTTAATGTGAAACCACGCACTCAGAAAGTAGAACATTGTTAAATGCCATAGTTAATACCTAATGTTTGACATGAAAGAAAAAGTTTAGCCTGTCAGATTGTCTTCACATTTTGAACAGAAGGCAAATTTAAGCAAGTCGATAGCCGTATTAGGGAAATCGTAATACAATTTGTTTATCTGGACCTTCACATCATCGATTAGACCAGTGCGAAAGAAATCTGATAAAACATGATACAACTGTAAGCTATACAAATATAAATATTATTTCAGATTAAAAGAGATAAACAAAGCATCTATTTTAAGCAGTTTTAACAGAAAAGGTTGAATATCATGCAGACTTCAGTCATTTGAGGAACTTAAATTTCGTGCAAACTGTGTGACCTGAACGATCTTTGCACATGTTTTATTTTTGTCTATATTAATCTGTTTTCCTGCTGCACATTATTTCTTTGTCATTAGATTAATTCTTATAAACATGAGTTAATGAGATAAATAATCAATGGTGGTTTTAGAATTCAACCGTCCTTTGTCGATTACTTTGTTTTTTCTATTCTGAAATTGTCGTACTCTTATTCGAGAACATTTCTGAAATACTTATAAGTGTCAACGATCGGAGTAGGTCATACTCTTAGAGGTATTTTGGGCAAAAATCGCTCATATGTTTGTAATTCTAACCTTGTATCCCTGTATGAAAACATTTCTAGACCAGCTATATTGTTTAGTGAAAAAGCCTTTAGTCCCTAGACCATTTAAGAAGATTACATGTTGTTGATCCCCATTAAACAAGATGGATTTTATGTGTTGTGTTCAAATTACGGATCCTTTAATCCTTTACCACTATCATGCACCTATATTAAAAAAAACTATCTTCTTTTTCCTTGGCCATGTACCAATCATTACCTTATTGAATTTAGTGTGGAAGCAAACATTCTAAGATATACCTAACAATATAAAATCAATATACATCTTTATACAGTTTTTCATATGCCCCCGATAATGTGAATTCCAATAGAAAATCAATATATGAGGCATCCGTAATAATACATTTATCAATGTTATAACTGATATATATATATATATACACACACATATATATATATATATATATATACATACATACATACGTACATACATACATACATACATACATACATACATACATACATACATACATACATACATACATACATACATACATACATACATACATACATACATACATACATACATGAAAACCAAGAAAATACTCTTACGAAAATTGAAAAAATGTACTATGTTAGAGTAATCCAAAAGGTTGATGTTCTATAATGAGTTCCAAAGGAAAGATGGTGATATAATGAAGCTGAACTTGTCTGATACAGTTTGTTTTGTGCGTGAGTGTTAAACAGGAGTCTTCTATGATAAAATAGTGACTTTATAAAGGATAATATATCTGCTTGATTAATTACATTTCGGTTATGAATCTCATTGCGCATGGAATTACTTTTAAGCCTATGCGATGCGTGTATTGAAAAAAAATATGAGAAAAGTGTACAAACAGGAGTGAATACTTAGTATAAACGTCACATCTTATTTAGTTAAATATCTTCCTGAATTTGTTTGTATTTTATTTCGTTTGTTCGCATTGGTACATTTTGATATCTGCCATATTTTGTCCAGCAATTTGTACTTAAGTAAAGTAAAATCTCCCATAAAAATATCATGTTTGATAATTTTGTTTGATACATATTTCCTAGAGTTGTCATTGGAGACTGCTAATACCTTAAGCTAAGTTCTTCTCATGACGTAATAAACAATTACAAATTAACACAGCTTCATAGCTTTATGTTCACGAAACATTACAGAGCATTGTTAGAGTCTTCATTTCCCGATAATATGGCTTGGATCGGGTGTTGTTGTTGCCACTGTTGCCTGACAGTTGAAGTCGTCCCCGTCCATTATATTTCCAGAGTGATCACACAACGTAAAGTAGCACCAGTTTCCTATCTGTCCTTGGCTTATCATCACACCGGGGCTATACCAATGACCGTTGTAAAAGCAGCCCTCTCGTGTGGTTTCAAAGAGAAATGGAGTTGGTCCAAAATTAATTGGAAATCCAGCTACCAAAGGCAACACCAATAAGGACAAAGAACATATCATGTTTGATGGAACGACTGGAAAGAAATAATAATAATAATAATAATAATAATAATAATAATAATAATAATAATAATAATAATTGTAATACACATTAGTTTTGTTGGACAGACCGTTTACAACCGGTTGTTTGAGCGTGCTGGACAGAACGAACCGAACATATTGTGTTCCGTTGACAGAATATGCCAAGTATGTATTGGGAAGAACTTGCTTATCAGTTTGGATTCTGTTAAACAGAATGTACAGACAGTGTAGAATGTATTATCAGGGAGTTTGGTGTATTACATATTTGCTATACCGCGGAAATGTGTACATGTACAGTGATGTTTTATGCGGTTTGTGCGACTGAAGTTCCTTTGCACTTAGATTGCACTAATCGAATTGATGCTGACGACAGGCTGGACTGCATGAATTGAGCATATTTTGCCGGAACTCATCAAGTTTGCAAAGTTACCTTACATAGTCCGTTCACACCACGCAGCTGCATACTGTCCGGACTAGCTTCCTGCAGTCTTAGAACATCTGAGTCACCTTTCTCACTATAGGTCGGCGAGTTTTATTTCCAAAACCAAGCGGCGTGCGCTTGCCGAACATTAATAATTTAGTGCTCCGTATTTATCTTATATTTCTTTATTAATGATCGACGAGGATTAATTCAATTAAAACATATTTGTACATGTTATAAAAACCGCGTTGGTCTTGTTCTTCATATCTTCGGAATTAGAATTAATCACACTCAGTGACTTTATTTTAACAGGAGAAATAAAGACAGTTCAAAAATATTGTTACGTGCTTAGGCTCGAATATACAGTAACATAAAAAGAGTGAAAATAAGAAGCTTGTAAGAACTTAATAAACAATTTATTGAGCACAAATATTTTCCAGAACAGAAAAATAAACTTACTGTTTTAAGAATCAATTCCAAAATTAACCCAAAAATAATTCAAAATATAATCCACTAGTGAAATTGCAAAAGTCCTGGTAATAAAATGTCCTAATACGTCACAGTTCGAATCTTAGTGAAGCATCCAAGATGGAAGACGATGTCACGTGATGAAGTCAGTTCTGGTCTTATGAAATTCAATGAGCAAAATTATTTTCCAGAAAAATAACAAAATAAATCCTTTTGATCCAAACGAATTGAAATAATTTCCAATACAAGGTAATTTAAAATAACTCAAAACAATACAACTTAATATTCTATCAGTCCAACTTCTACCAAATAGTTCGCTCCAAAACATAATTTATATACCTGTTGTTACGTAAACAAGGAAGGGGTCACATGATCTAGAATCTTTAGAACAAATTTACGTTCAAAAAATCACGAGCACACCGTATGACCCAACTAAAAATAGAAAGATGTTTACAACAAAGCTCCATAATGTCCTTGGAATCAACCAATCATTTTAAAACTTGTTTACAACTCTGGAGCTAGATCAGAAATGAGGTCAACATCTGGTGTTTATTTGTAAAGTACAGGTCATCTCCCAAAGGAATGAATCTTAAACTTAAAATGTCAAATTTGAATCTGACAAACAAACAATAAAAAAAATAAATGACTTAAATCAAATATACGTAACACCTTTCCCCCAAAAAATAAAAAGAAAGGTTTATATGATAAAACTTTCTTTTTACCACAAACCAATTTACACCTGAGGTTAAAAGAACTCGCATAAATTACAAAGTGTATATGATATAATATATTGTTATACACGGGAAAGAGCGTCTGCTATTAAATCATCTTTTCCCTTGATGTGCCGGATGTCAAGATTATATTCCTGTAATAACAAATTCCACCTTAGTAATCTTTGATTTTTATTTTTCATTTTGCCGATGAAAGTAAGGGGGTTGTGGTCATTAAAAGCTATAATCGAAGAAGGAGCTGAACTAAGATAAACTTCAAAATGTTGTAAAGCCAAAATCAATGCCAAACATTCCTTCTCGAAAGTTGATTAATTTCTCTAGTGCTTATTTAATTTCTTTGAAAAATAGCACACTGGATGTTCAATACCATTGTTGTCTTCTTGAATTAAAACTGCTCCATCATCAACATCACTTGCATCTACAGATAATTTAAAAGACTGACTGAAATTTGGAGCTGCAAGAACTGGTGCTGTTTCAAGTATGGCTTTTAACTTGTCAAAAGCCTCCTGACATTTTTCAGTCCAAACGAACTTGTTCTTCATCTGTAATAAATTTGTCAGGAGTTCTGCAATTATAGAAAAATTTGAACAAAATAGTATCCGGCCATACCTAAAAATCGCATCAGTTGCTTTCTATTTTTAGGTACAGGGAATTTTGAAATAACCTCAATCTTAGCATCTATTGGTTTAACTTGTCAATGTCCCACAATATGTCCTAAGACAGTCACATTAGCACGGGAGAACTCACTTTTAGATAAATTAACTGTCAAACATGCATCAGTGAGTCTGTCAAAGAATTTTCGAATTGTTGCTAGATGTTCTATCTAGGTGTCGTTGTAGATGATGGCGTCATCTATATAGGCATCACAATTTTCTGGACCAGAGGTGATCATATTCATGAGACGTTGAAATGTACTTGGTGACCCTTTCATCCCAAATGGCATTACTTTATATTGGTAAAGTCCATCTGGAGTCACAAATGCCGAGATTTCCTTTGCTCTTTCCGTTAGTAGAATCTGCCAAAATCCTTTCAGAAGGTCAAATTTGGTGACATACTTGGCATTCCCGATTTTATCAATACAATCGTCAATTCTTAGTAATGGGAATGAATCTGTTTTTGTCACACTGTTCACCTTCCTATAATCAGTGCACATACGGAAAGTTTTATCTGGTTTTGGAACAAGTATGCATGGTGAACTCCAATCACTTTTACTGGGCTCGATAAAATCATTCTCCAGCAAATATTGAATTTATCTTTTATAAGTATTCCTGTTTGAGTGGATTCATCCTGTATAGATGTTGTTTGACAGGTTTGGAATTTACAATTTCAACGTCATAAAAAATTTTGTGTGTCCTTGTAGGAACATCTGGAAATAAGTGCTCATATTCAAATGATAATTGTTTCAGTTCATTTTTTTCTTGCACTTGCAAATGTGAAAGTTTCTGGTCTAGATCTTTCATAATTTCTGAATTACAAAGATTCGTCATTTCAATATCAGTAGAATCTGAAAATATTATTTCACTGAGTGGGACAGGTACAACTAAATTAATTACATGTTTAACATGGCTATCTCTTTCAATATACTCTTTTAACATGTTTATATGGCAGAGTTGTTTTTGTTTGCGCCTTCCAGGAGCATTTATGATGTAATGTAAGTCATTAATTTTCCTGTCAACTGTGTAGGGATCATAATATTTGGCATGGCCTGAAGAGGATTTTGTGGCATTGGTAAGAGAGCCAGGACTCTATCACCAGGCTGAAAACTTCTTTCCTTCGATTTTTTATCATATCTTGATTTCATTTTAGATTGAGCAGAGTGCAGATTTGCTCTTGTGACCTCACAAGCCTTTGACAACTTGTATCTAAAATCGGAAACATAATCAAGAAGATTGATCTCAGAATCTTCATTAGAGAGAAGTTTCTCTTTCACTAACGTCAATGGTCCACGCACAGTGTGTCCAAAAACCAGTTCAAAGGGACCTAAACCTAAAGATTCTTGAACTGATTCTCTAACAGAAAACAATAGTACATGAATGCCTTCATCCCAATCCTTATTTGTACAAAAACAATACGATCGGATCATATTTTTCAAAGTCTGATGGAATCTTTCTAATGTCCATTGGCTCTCAGGGTGATAGGCAGAAGATTTGAATTGCTGAATGCCTAATTCATACATAACTTGTTGGAAAATTCCAGACATGAAGTTTGAACCTTGATCAGACTAAACAGATTTGGGAAGGCCATACTGAGTAAAAACTTTATCAAAGCTTTTACTATTGTTTTAGATTTTATATTCCTCAACGGAATTACATCTGGAAACCTTGTTGACGTACACATAATGGTCAACAGGTATTAGTTACCTGACTTGGTCTTGGGTAAAGGACTTTCACAATCTACCATAATTCTACTAAATGGTTCGTCAAAGGCAGGAATAGGTTGTAGATGAGCCTTAGGTATCTTCTGATTGGGTTTTCCTACCATTTGACAAGTATGAGAAGATCTACAGTATTTGGCAATATCACTTTTGATTTTTTGCCAATTGAAGTGAGTCAAGGTCTTGTGATAAGTTTTATCAATCCCTAAATAACCAGCCAAAGGAGTTTCATGGGCCAAAGTAAGTATTTCCTGTCTGTAAGGTTTTGGAACTACTATTTGATAGTTCACCGACAATTCATCACCAGCAGGTACCTCGGGAGGTCTCCATTTTCTCATAAGAATTCCATGTTTGATGAAATAACAGACAGGAACTTCAGTGGCTTCAGTCTCACTTATGGCCCTTTGAAACAACAGGAGATCTCAGGATCTTTTTCCTGTTCGACGACAAGTAAGTGTCGTTTATCACCCTGATTAAAATAAAGAGAATGAGTTGTTAAAAGAGAATCACTATGATCAATACCTTTTGATTGATCCAAACAAGGATTAAAAGTGACCTCATCAAAAGCCTGACCAATACACGTGTCAGCTAAAGGAATACTGCCCCCATCAACAACATTCTCAAGAGCTTTTTTTGCCATAGCTCTGGTAACTGCACAAGCTTGAAATACATCAGAGAATTCTTTCTCAATTGGATCAACTTTCTGATCTAAATCAGGCTTGTCAGTTACAAATTGATTAACCACAACCTTGTCTCCAGCTAAGTCGTTGCCTAGCAATAAATAAATGCCCTCAACGAGTAAAACCGAGAGTATTCCGAGAACTATGCGAGGTGCTGAGTATAGGACCAACAACAGACTGGTGAGATTGATTCTTAATTTAAGAATTGTTTCCCATTCAGCGCAAGCGTCCGAAGATCACCTGGGCATCGTTCAATACAGCAAGACTGTAAGATGCGTACTAAAAACTCGATTCATAGAAATACTTGACGAGAATCAATCTCAAGGCCAAAACACCGCAGGCTTATGTCAGCTATGAGAGATGGTGTCAATTTAAGATCGTCGGCACATAAACAGCAAGGATCATTCTAGGATCCAAGACTACGTGAATAAGAAAAAGCATAAGTAGAATGGCACGATGACAGATGTTCCACCTCCATTGCAAAGAAGTTCAAACACCTCAAGCGACACGCCAAGAAAGAACTGCGCAAAAAGAAAGAAACAATCTGAAAAAAGGCTGAAGAATTACAGCACTATAATATACTCACAGCTGTAGACAGTTCATTTGTTTATTGGAAACTGATTATGGCTCTTTCAGGACCAGGATCCACACCTTTGCTCTCAGCAGACGGATCGAAGCCGATTAAAGGCCAGGACCAGCTGACAAATAACTGAGTGATGCACTTCAGTTGGCCGCTAAACACGTCATCCTCTCTCAAACACACAGCTCTCTAACAGATTCCCAACAGTCAGTCCGTTAAGAACTCGATCTATCACCTTCGGCGGATGAAATCAAGAAGGTAACTATCCAGATGAAATCGGACAAAGTGCATAATTAAACTGAAATTTACAAAGCAGCATGACCCGCTGATATCGAAGCTTTCCATGATATACATGACCATCACAATATTACCCATTCCACCAGTTTGAAGATAGTTAACGAAATTGTTCTCACCTCCCTGACATACGACGGTGAGACAAGGACTGTGTAGCAAACACATCAAGTAGCAGGAAACAAAAGCTGTCAGAATGGTTGGCAACCGCTTGCTGAAACAAATCTTCTTTGGGAACAATCACATGTCCTAAGAAACAATGGCTGACCATGGAAACGCTAGAGACACACCCCTGAATACAGTCAAAGGTGGTGCAACCTCAGACTATCAAAGCTAGAATGAACAGCACAGGTCCGACCCAGCTGGCATGCCATCACCCGAAAAGCACCACTTGACCTTGAAAATGAACGCTGGAGCCAGACATAGGCAGTAAGAGCAAATAGCCACAGGCCAGTCTCGATCTTTGTAATTACAACGGATTTCCAATATTTCATCTGACATCGACAATGCAAGTCAGGAATGTGAGTAAAGCGCCATCCTGGTGCTCTCAGATGATTGCACTGAACCCGTCTTCTTCTAACACGAATAATTACTTTTATTATTATTATTATTATTATTATTATTATTATTATTATTATTATTATTATTATTATTATTATCCCTTTCGTCCGTAACAGATAAACAACATAATAATTTAAATTTAATAACCTGGTTCAAATTCCTCTTCAATCGTCAACCGTTGTGTCAACTGTCCTAGGGATACCACTACGTATTGCATTATTCAACGCTCAATCAGTAGGATCACCGGAAAAGCGCACAGAAATAGTTAATTTTATCAACGACTAGAATATCGACGTCTTCTTCCTGATAGAAACATGGTAACGATCGTCAGGCGATAAACCTAAACGTGCGGATTTAACACCCAGCGATTACTCCATCAAGTCGTTCCCCCGCAACTCTGGCGGAGGTGGAATTGCCGTAATTACAAAGAATTCCATGATTTAACACCCAGCGATTACCCCATCAAGTCGTTCCCCCGCAACTCTGGCGGAGGTGGAATTGCTGTAATTACAAAGAATTCCATGATCAAATGCCTTAAGTACAATACAACCTTAAATTTCTGCCACACATCGTTTGAACTAGTCCAAACAACGCTCACACTGGAACAAAGGTCAGTCCATTTTTTCTGTATCTACCGCAATCCTCCTAGTAGAAAAAACATGCTGGCTGAATCTTTCTTTTTGGAGCAGTTTCCAGATCTGGAGAATGGAAATTCGATAGGTGGTAACCTAATCAACTTTCACTTTGACTGTCCTGGAAACCCATACACGTCAATACTCCTAGATTCCATTCAGGTTTTCAATCTTAAACAGTCAGTTAACCAACCAACCCATAAACTTGGTCACATTTTAGACTGGTTTCTTTATAGACTTGATGATAATATTCTGCAATCCACCCTTGTATCCCACGAACTTGCATTAGATCACCTCTGCATTTTATGCCATCTCGACGTATCAGTTCCTAACTCGTCACCCTACATTTATGATGCAGAATTTCAGCGACAACCATTAGGAGCATTTGAACCTGTTTCTATTGATTTAGTACGGACAATCGTGATGAAAATTGCACCAAAGTCTTGTGAACTTGATCCAATTCCGACATCACTGCAGCTTGAGTACTTAGACCCAATATTGCCTTCGCTAACTGATGTTATTAATATCTCTCTCTCTCTCTCTCTCTCTCTCTCTCTCTCTCTCTCTCTCTCTCTCTCTCTCTCTCTCTCATCGGGGGAATTCCCATCAGTTTTCAAAACTGCCATCGTAAAACTTCTGCTGAGGAAACCAAAACCTGACCATAATGATTTAAAGAACTACCGCCCAGTTTCTAATCTCCCATTCATATCAAAAATTTATAAATGGTTGTTCTAACCCAACTCGTATCTCATTTGAATTCAAACAGTCATTTAGCAATTTACAGTCTGCATATCGCCCTTGCCACAGTACGGAAACTACTCTTCTGAAATTATTTAATGATTCTCTGCTTTGGATAGTGGAAAGATTACAGTCCTCACTCTCCTGGATTTATCTGCAGCATTTGACACAATAGACCATGATATATTACTTCACCGTCTCCAGCATGTATTTGGCATTCAGAATATAGTCTTACAGTGGTTTAAGTCCTACTTAGTCAACAGGACACAAACTATATGTGTAAATGGAATACTTTTCAGTGCAGTTAACGTATGTTGTGGTGTTCCACAGGGATCTGTTCTTGGACCTGTTCTTGGACCTGTTCTCTTCATTCTATACACTCAGCCGCTTTCAAGTGTCATAGATCATCACCCAGTGTCGCACCAATTGTATGCTGATGACACCCAAATGTACAAGTCTAGTCACCCAACTGAAGTTGATGCTACCATCCATGGAGTAGAGAGGTGCATTTCTGATGAGAAATCATGGATGAATGTAACAAGATGTATATGAATGATGATAAAACTGAGGCAATTCTGATCACAACACAAACACTTTCTCATTCACATCCTTTACCTCAGACAATAAATATCAGCAACACCAACATTAAATTCTCACGGTCAGTACGAAACCTAGACGTTACTCTAGACAGTGCTCTCACATTGCACCAACATGTCATGAACATATGCAAGGCTGCATATCTTGAACTGAAACGCATCAGTTCCATTCGTAAATATCTTTCAGTTGATGCCACTAAAACACTTGTGTGTTCTTTTGTACTTTCAAGACTGGACTATTGTAACTTAATTCTATCTGATTCGTCACAATATTTACTCCAGAAATTTCAAAAGTTCAAAACACAGCTGCACGGATCATCTTTAGAATACCTCGATCAGAGCACACCTCACCACTGCTCTGTACCCTAAACAAAAATAAATAAATAAATTATTTTAAAATTTGTTCTCTGTGCTATGTTTCAGTGACGGACTCCAGTACAACATACCTATGCAGCCTCACCCATGTGTACACACCAGCTAGATACTTACGCTTTTCTTCTGACAATCGTATACTCATTGTTCCCAAGGTGAAAACAAAGTCATATGGACAACGTCCTTTTGTATACAAGGGCCCGGCGATGTGGAACGAATTGCCAATTGAAATTAGACACAAAGACACAGTGGTCCCTTGTAAGAGTGCTCTTAAAACTCACCTGTTTCGACTGCAGAGACAAACTTAGAGACCTAATCATGTTTTGTATCTTATTAGGTTTCAGCATGTTTTTTATGTTTTCCAATTTCGTTGATTTTGTCATTTGTTGTTCTGTAGTGTAGTCATGTCATTATTAATGGTGTAAAGCGCTGAGAGCTTCGAAAGATTATGCGCTATGCAAAGTCCTCCTCATTATTATTATTATTATTATTATTATTATTATTATTATTATTATTATTATTAATATTTTTATTATTATTATTATTATTATTATTATTATTATTATTATTATTGATTCACCCAAATTGCTTAAATCTACCGAGGAATACATGTGGTGTAATACCACTAAGGTCCTTGAATCTACTGAGAAATACCTTTGTGGTAATTCCTCTAAAGTGTTTACAGCTACCGAAGACTACATATGGGGTAATTTCTCTAAAGTCCTTAAGAGTACAGAGGAATTACACATGTGGGATAATGTATTTAATGTGCTTAAATTTACCGAGGAATACATTTCAGATAATTTATATAATATGATTAAGGGTACCGAGGAATACATATGAGGTAATTTATCTAATTTGCTTGCTTAAGTGTAGCGACGAATACATATGGGATATAATATCTAATTTGCCTGATGGTACCGAGGAATACATGTGGGATAATGTGTAATATGTGCTTAAGGGTACCGAGTAATACATGTGGGATAATTTATCTAATAGGATTAAGGGTACCGAGTAATACATGTGGGATAATTTATCTAATGTGCTTAAGGGTACCGAGTAATACTTGTGGGACAATTTATTTATTTATTTTAAAGTACCGAGGAATACATGTGGGATAATGTGTATAATGTGCTTAAGGGTACCGAGTAATACCAGTGGGATAATGTTTCTAATAGGATTAAGGGTACCGATGAATACCTGTGCGATAATTTTATTTTAAGTGCTTGTTTGCGAAATATTAAAGTATATGTATACGACAAAACTGTTAATTTGAAAATTTATTTTAGTCACAATCATCTTGACATTCAACGTTTGGAAGCAAATTGAACTGAAAATCGATAATGAAGAATTGTTTATCTGAACAACTGTATTTGTTTGTGGGCAGCACGTGCTGAAATGGACCTTGGATGCATGAGTATTCTCCAGCGACAGTGGGAATAGGCAATGTGTTAGAACATTTGAGATAGCTCATTACATCAAGCTGCTAATACCTAAATTAAAATATTTGTGTTATAAGGATTTGAAACTGTAGATGCTAAAGTCTAAAGTGTCAGTCAGCTGCTAGGCTGAACAAAGTCTTGTATAACTATAGCCATAAACATTATACTGGGTCAGCATAGACAGACATCTGATTGGTCAGTTAAGACAGGGTTTCAGTATAATCGTTGTTATGCAACAGCTGGCTAACATATATCCTGACCCGTTAAGGTCAACTGGGAACAACTAAGAATAAGGCCTGACCACAGATGAAATACACCATTCTGTCTAAGATGTAATACACAAACATGTTCTTTTCAGTTTGCACTGTTAATAATATCGGGGTAGTTAACATTCTTTGTTTGAGCGCTTTAAATGATAATCATTAAGTTACTGAATGAAAAATTATGAATTGCTTACAACTGCTATCAGTTAAGAAGGTTTACAAAATATCTTCACAATATCTTAAATATGTATCCCCGCTTCACCTTTCCCACGGAGCAAAGATGTTTGTCACACTTACATTCAGAAGCAAAGATGTTTGTCACACTTACATTCAGAAGCAATCAAAAACAGGTTCTTTGCACTGTCAATCCAAACAATGAAATGTAACATATTACATTATTTCTAAAAGCCGTACTATCACATCTTATCTTCAGCAGTTTAGCGTTATTTAGCGCAAGGTTTATCTTATCTCTACATTTATACTGATTAAGTTACAATGATCATGATGACCGCTAGATCTTTGGCAAAATACATGTAACTACGAATTGACTTAGTTATTTTTTCTCCATCGTGTTCCAAGAACAACTTTTTACTCTGTTTACGCAGCTAAGGAGAAGTAAAGAAGTCTTGACATTATAAAACCATTTAAGACGAACTGAGTGATTTATCACTTCAATGATGTTTCTTTCATTGTTGAGCAATGCACGTACATATCAATAACACATATGAGGAAATCATGCATATAAGATGAAATATTAGTTCAAACTTCGTTGTGTTTTGCAGCAGATGTATTTTATTTATCCCAATATGCATCACCTCTCTCTCTCTCTCTCTCTCTCTCTCTCTCTCTCTCTCTCTCTCCAATATTATTACCATCGGGCGTCATGTTGATGTGGTTGATAAAGGATAGTCTGGTGAGGAATTTCCCATCGGTCACGTATAAAAATATCCAGCGACCATATATGATCTGGTTATTTTATCTATCACCAATTCCTCATATTAATTTGACTTATTTTCAACCACTATACTACCTCTTCCATTATCTTTGACATCCTTACATCACTATCCTTATCTTCTTAACATAGTCCTAACTATATTATTCCATATATTGCTTTCCTTTCACTCCATTGTTAGTGTTGATTTCATCACTGCGACCCCGGGCAGATAAGTACTCTAAGGCACTTGCCTTTATCAATCACGGACATCTCAGCTCTGTCCCTGTGGATTCCTGTTTAAGTTTCGGCGAACATAAGCATTCAAGAAAGGTTGCCACCAAAACGTTACTGTGTGTCTGTGATTCTTCCAGCGGTTTTCCAGAGTTCTTTATTCACGAGATATGATGACAACCATACAGCGTATACTTACAAATATTCATCGATCAGAACGGAAAGTGATATTCCAGGATTAAACAGGAGATTTATTGACGATAATAACAGAAATGTTATATCTACTAATACATAATATCATCATACAAGTTGGGGAACGTTTAATTCGTACTCAACGGAGATTCGAACCCGGGCTTGCGCACAAACGGCACATATTGCCTTGCCCGCACATGTAAATAAAATTCAGCAGACCAAAGAAGTCCAAAAGCCGAATGCGATGTTGTGTCTGTGGTAGCTTATAGAATGCTGCTGTGTCAACAGTTTCTGTGGAATCACATTCCAGTCTCTCTCTCTCTCTCTCTCTCTCTCTCTCTCTCTCTCTCTCTCTCTCTCTGACGTTTATCAGGGCATGTTTGTATTTCCAGAGAAAATAATGACTTGCATACAATAATATGAATGCATAGAATGTCCAGCCGAAAACATGAGAATCGGGACACAACATGGTGTACATACTCGACAGGCCTGCTTGGGCAAGAAGCTCAAACCTAGCTTGACATTTGATGTCGAGGAGTCTTTCGATGAAAGTTGTGGTTCAACTTCTTCGCATGGCCCTAGTACACTGTCCAGGTTTTGCAAGCGTATAGCGTAAGGAACAGCATCGTGCTGTACAACTTCAGCTTTGTCAGTAGATTGATGCCTCTTCTATTCCATACATTGGCTTATAGAACGCCGAAAGTTGCTCTTGCAATCCTGGCAATACCGTTGTCATCGATTACGACCTTCTGGTACCAAGATAGGTGAACATGCTCACTGCGTACAGTTTGTGGCCGTTGACTATGGATTTTAGCTCATAATACGATTTTCCTGGGATTGGTTGATACATTACTTCAGTCTTCTTTGTGTTGATTGTAAGGCAAAAGTTTGTCTAAGCATCAGAGAACATGACGACGCTGTGCAGCATGTCAGCTGTAGACGGTACAGTCATCAGCAAATAATAAGTCTTTGATGATGTCTGTGGTGATCGTAGTTTTTGGTCGAAAAAACTCTTTAGGTTGAACAGTTTGTCACCAATTTAATATCTGATGATGATTCCATTGTCACCATCTCTAAATCAGCGAGCATGGCCGAGAAATACGATTGAAAAGTGTTGAGTCTAGTATACAGCCTTGCTTTACTACGTTCGGAACATGAAAGGGATCAGATTTCTAACCATTGTCCCGGATTATATCTTTCATGCCGTAGTGTAAGTGGTGCACGAATGGGGATGAGCAGCATAGAGTTGAACAGAACTTTGGCTGAAACGTAATTTTTGAAAAAAAAAATGTTTCCTACGTAAATTAATACGACAAGGTCAATAATGCCAAACTAAAACCTCTAACTGACCGAGTGTTTCTTTGATTGGATTAAGTCTTTATTTGTTACTTTATCTTTTGTTGTTTGTAATGTTCAAATGTTGTATGTATGTTTTGTATACTCATCAGGACGTTTCAATGAGGTCTCACCCTCTTCGCAGCTGTGTAATGTTTGAGTAATGTGTGAGTAATATAAAGATATTTACGAGATCTTCAGAGTGATGCTCATCCTGATGACAGAGTTGAAGAAATGTTTGAAGGTATTAATCAAGCTCCTGCTGAAATAAGTCAAATACAAGCATGCAAAGAAGAGATAAAAGTTGAATATGCTGATCAATTTAATGAAAACGATAGCTGATAAATTAAGAGGTTGAAATAAGTAAATTACTTTATACAATAGCAAATAATTATTTTAATAACGATAATACTTTTAAACATAAATTTGTTAACATATATTTCAATAACGCTTCCATCCCACAACTACGTCCTGTACCCTTTCACTTCCTCCATTCCCCTTGTCTGCTTTCAAATTTCTGCGTCCGTTATTCTATCCTGTCCTCTAAAACTCCGCTTAGTCACCGTAGGGTGGTACTCTCGTCTAACCCGAACAACCCAAAACAACAAAGTTTCTCTGTCAATAATAAGGGATATTGTCTAGTCTCTTAAATCCTCGCTCAACCTTTCGTCAGCATAACTATTAAAATTATTTGGTCCGTCATACGCTTGCATCGAAATATTCCATGCATACTTAAATAAAATAAGGCAATACAACAAAAGTGTCCACGATTCTTGATACACATAAATTTCCGTGACAAAAGTACTCAATAAGTCTCAATAAAAGTACAAAAATCACATCAGAGGCAGTCTTTACCTTACAAATCGTAAGAGGTATACATACTGTGCTCAAATACAAATATGCCTCTAATTTATAGTTCAACTACGTATTCAAATTCCAAATTAAAACAGTACAAGTTCCAACAAAATTCAGTAACAAATACAATTCAATACAATGCACAAAAGCAGCAAATTGCACAATTCCGACCAAAGGCTAACAATCCAAGTATTTCAATCATGTATACTAATTTTTCAACAGAACATTATGATAATTAAATAACTCAAATACGTAGGTGAAATTGACTAATTTTTTAAAACTAATAAATCAATTACATTACATATTACATTACATCTATAAGTAATGGTCAACAAAATCCTGACAAGAGTTCTTACCTTTTCAGAAGCTTTTCAAGTATGAATTACCGCTCTCCCTTTTTTATATTCGTAAAATGACTAGTTGTACTAAACTCCGCTCAGATTTGACACTGAGGTCTCGGAACAGCCTGCCTAGTCTCTCAAGAGATTAAAATTTCTCACGCGGTTCGGCCACGTATTGGGTGTAAATAAAGATCCTCTTCCGGTTTTATCAGGTACTTAAAAATGTTTCTTATGAAAATAACCGCCCATGAGTTACCTCCAGTGTCGATTCAAGCCGTAATCTTACGCAACAAAAGGTCGCGCTTAAATTCTCCAACCCACGCAAGTTGTGTACACGAGAACTGTCTTCACAACCTGACTGTCTGTATATATGTATACATTTAGTGGCTTAATTGCAAATTAGTACAAATGGTTATCTAGTCCTGGTTTAATAATAAGTTATAGAAATGAAAAATGTAAAGGTCACAAAAGGAAACAAAACTTCTAGTTCGAAAAGAAATCTCGTTGTCGTGTTTTTTTTTAACATGAATACATTTTCTGCATCATTATATTGCAAGGCCCCTTTTTGGTCCTTAAGGGTTCTACATATATTTGTACATAGGAAAAGAGAGTGACGTGTTATAGACGGTAAAAATTTGGGGTTGGGGCGATGAAAGAGGGCTTATATAATCAACATAAAGGCGAGAACACTTTGACAATGTTTAATGAATTATAAAATTAAATAAATAAATAGGAATTACCTATAGTTATAGTGAACAACCATATTCTGTAATTATAATATAACAGACTGTATGGGGGGAAGGGCTGTCAGGTGTGGTGGGAGACAACTATTACAATCTATTTTTCATGCAACAAATCTATTATTCTTGTTCATTCAATGTTGTAATATACTATTCTTAAATATCCAAATGTACTCACTCGACGCTTTGTTCTGACACTTTGCTCTGACAATTCGAATTCTGGCGCCGACTGTAATCGTCAGTTGTCTGCTCTACAATGACAGCACTCCCCTATTTATAACCTTCCCCCAGACACCACATGAGACAATTTAGCCAATCGCAGAATGCATGGTAATCCATGTAACCAATCAGTGTCTTGTATGGTGTGTCATGCATTGCACTGTAAACAATACAGTTTTGTATGGTATACAATGTCAACATTATAGACACATAAATTACATTATAATAAGTAATTGAATGCAGTAGGGCTTGTCTATGAAACGAATAAGAATAGTTTTTGAGCTCGTGTTTATGTGAAATCAAACTTTATGATGATAACTTAAGTCTTGTATAATAGAGTCGATTCATATAGACGCGGATTCTACACTTTTTGCAGACGACAGCTATTGTCACATCAAAACATGAATTGCATACATCGATACAAAGGTATTGCAATGATGTTATCACTAAAACATGCAAATTACTTTATTAGTAGTACCCTACTGTCATTAGAGAGAATAGTCACAAATGTCAGAATATAGAGTTTCGAAATACGAAACTCATGCAAATCCAAAATGGCGGACATCGTGATACAGTGATATACGTGGACAAATAGTAATAGTATAAGAGCATAATATGTGTATCAGATAAGCTAAATAGTACGCTCTGAAAACACTTTATGACAGACCTTCAAAGATGATTTACCGAAATAACCTCTACCTCGAAATTAGGTTGCACATGTTAAGATACGTTGCCAGGATTGACTGTTAGTTTGACCTACCATATACATTATAGATATATATCGTTTATATGCTTTGTAAATGAACATTATAATTCATATTCATATGTACCATATTTATAAAAACAACTTAATAGAAGCAAAGACTGAACATTGTTTCCGAGTCAGTGACTCTAAACATGGTCATTACAATATTTTACAATGTCAGCTCCAGACTACAGCATACTTCGATGAAACAGGTTATGCAATGATACAGTCTGAATTAAAATCCTAGTACGCATGGTTATTATATTAAAACTGGGTACATTGCGAGCAAATACGATAAAATATCCCTATAAAAAGTAATGTTTTATAATTTGTTTTATACAAGTTACCAACAGATGTGTGAGAATGCCAAACACCTTATTCAAATCCTTTCGATGATTGTATCGAGAATTAAAATTAAAAGACATTCCGACTTTTTTTTATTTTACACATGTCCATGTAACGTGCATTTAACATTTTGTGGGTGTTCATTGTCCGACAGTAGAGTTCACGTATGATGTTAACGCTGTTGCCATCGTTGTTGTGCAGTTCCAGTCTCTCTCTTCTATTATCTGTCCGGAGGGGTCACAAAACTTCCGGTAGCAATAATTTTCTGTATGGCCATGGCTTATTTCCTCTCTGGGAGCGTACCATTGACCGTTCGCAAAACAACTATGTGATGATGTTGAGGTTGTTTGGCAGTCGAAGTCGTCACTGATAACTATTTTTCCAGATTCGTCGCAAATCATAAGAGAGCAAAAGTTTTCCGTCTTTCAACTTTTAATCTCCATTCCGCGCGGATACAACTTGCCTTCGTATAAACAATCCCCTGGTGTTGTTTGAATGTGAAATGGAGTAGTGTCCATTATTGTATTGCAGTTCCAGTTGTCCACGTAGACTATCTGTCAGTAGTTGTTACAAAACGACCAGCTGCACATGTGTCCAGTCTACCCATAGCTTACATTCTCTCCGGGTCTATACCAACGATCCTTGTGAAAACATCTCACTGTTGTAGTAGTTTCAGATGGAGCTGGTCTAAGATCAACTGGAAATCCAGACACCAAAGCGAACAAGATGATTAGACACTTTCTCATTTTCATGGAATGGCTGAAAGATATAATAATAATAACATAAAACATGGAAATGCACATTTTTGACCAGGCAAAAACGTACGGAACTGGTTCTTGAGCGTGTTGGACGGAATTATCCAAACACGTTGTGTTCCAATTACAGAATATGCAAATTATGTGTAGTCACAAAGAACATACTTACCAACTTGTATTCTGTTGGACAAAATGTACTGACTGCTATGTACAATGTGCTATCAGGAAGCTTGGTTTTATTACGTTTACTCTATCAGTCAGAGATGATCAGCGACGTTATATGCGGCTGGTGTGAGTGAACTGCATGGGTTTCGAGACAACCAGACTGTACCAACCGAATAGGTATTGACGACAGTTTGGGTTGCACGAGCCAGATGAAATGTGCTCAAGGTATTCAAGCAGAAAATAACATGAGCTCTATCAGAGGCGTAGCTAGAGTGTTTGGCGCCCGGGGACAATATTCATTCCCCCCCCCACCCCACCTCAACTCTGAAACCCATTATTTTCATCAATAAAATCACCATTACCTGTTACAACCTATTTAAAAGCCCATTTTGGCGCCACCACTAGTATGGCGCCCGGGGATATATGTACCCCCCCCCCCCGACCCCCCCCCCTCCAGCTACGCCTCTGAGCTCTATCAGTCTGCGCGATTCTTTCGTGGATTCCACGTACGAGACCCATAACACCGTTTCGTTTTGTGTGGCAGTGAAACCTGTTACTATAATTGGCTGATCATTTATTCGTGTTGGGCAATCATGTCACACATTGTAGTTCGCCTGGTCTATGGACTAGCCATCTGCAGTTTTTGGAAGTCTGTATTATCCTTTCAAATAAATACTGCCCCAGTGAAACACTCACCGGACATATTCTGTGGAGAAGTTTACTCGTATTTCATTTGCAGAACAGAGGAATGCCCCTGCTAAACGTTTAAAATATGACAGGCGCAGCTAGGGAGGGGTCAGAGGAGGACAGATGTCCCCTGGAGCTAGACTAGTGGGGGCGCTAAAACGGGCTTTAAAATTGGGTGATTGTGATTTTATTGATGAAAATAATGGGTTTCGGAGTTGGGGGTTTGGGGCGTAAAACCAATCTTGTATCCGGGCTCCAAATACTCTTAGCTACGCATCTGAAACATGGTGGTCTTTCTTTTTCTCGGGTATCTTCATTAATGACCGACGAAGATGAATTCTTATTAATACATATTTGCATATGTTATAAGAACTATTCTTTTCAAACTCTTATAGTTATTAAATTTCTAAATGAGAATTAATCTGAAACTATATTGTACAGAAATAATAAGATATTGTTGACCTCTCCGGTGGCTTAGTAGTTAGAGCGTCCGCCGCGGAAGCAGGAGGTCATGGGTTCGATCCCCGGCCGAGTCATACTAAAGACTTACAAAAATGATACTTACAGCTGCCTCGTTTGGCGCTCAGCATTAAGAGGCAGGAATGTCTAGTGTCAGGATAATGTGACTGAGTGGGACATCATGCTACATGTCTTCGGCATGATGCCACAGTGCTAGACATGATTATAAACTATCACACTGCAGAAATCGTAGAGATATGACGGATTTTTTTTAAAAACAACTTTACATATACCATAATGTATCAAAATATAATCTGCGAGTTATCCAAGTTTTTATAGCACGCCCCCTCCCCCCCCTCCCCCTTTGCGGACTCTAGATGGCCTCGTCTTATAGAATTTGAGGTTTTATTCGTAGTACAACGTTGTAGTAATTGTTTAAATAGACAAGTTTCCTATTTCATCAAGTTCACATTAATCAACGAGTCAAAGGTTGATCAGATATCTTATACATTTCAGACATTTTTTAAAAAGAAGTTTAAAGATGATATAATATAAAACATGATAATCAAATAAAAATCAATATACCAATAAAAACTAATTAAATTCTGATAATTACAGACATGAATACGCTCTATAGTTTTGATATTATTTATTATTAAATCGACAGAGATAAAGATAAACGCTACATACATATAATACATATACCATAGTCAATTATTTAAACCATAAGACAAGCAAAGGGAAGATAAAAGGAAAGGAATATAAGCTATTTAATAAAAAAGAAATAGTCTGCATTAACAATTTTAGTATAAAATATAAATACATGTGATAATATTAGTGTCACCGAATTGTGTATATTTATTGTTTATGGATATTTAGAATAGAATTACTCGGGTTTCATTTCTGTGTACAGCTTTATCTGAGGATGATGGGGGTCCCGAGTGGCCGAGTGGTCTGAACCATCTCACCTCTGTCTGCGTGGGTTCGAGTCTAAGACTCGGCTCATGTAGTTATGTGAGAAAGCTTGACAGTAGCTTCTCGTGGGTCGGTGGTTCTTTCCGGGTTCTTCCTCCACCAATAATACTGGCCGCCATATATATATATAGCCTATCCGGTGCTGAAAAATGGCGTTAAACCCTACAACATCAACAACAAATCTGAGGCTGATGGTGTTTTATCTATATAGTACATTATTTCGATGTAGTGAGTTCGATTCATCCCATGCTGCAAGAGCGAAGTGCTTACTATGGGTAAATGATTTCTGAGCGCACAGGCCGAGCATTGCAACATACCCTGTAGGTACACTCAGATTTCACGTTAAGGAAAGTCTTTTCAGGAAGCGGTCCACTTTACGGCGCAATATCTGCAGCTGTAGACGAATGTGAATTGTGATTTCCTATCTGTATTATAGGATCGAGTTGTTTAATACTGATATTTATTGCATAGAGACTCGTTACATAGAAAATTATCAGTTTCCGCCAACGAATTCAGTGCAGGGGGTCTATCCTGTAACGATATAACACGAGGGAATATATAAGTCTGCATTCCTCGATAAGTCCGAACCTGCTAGTTAATCATAATTTCGTCTGCTAATTTCCATCTTAAGCCAGAAGAATAGTTCAATTTTCAAAACAGCTCGACACGTTTATTTCAGTTTGTGACATTTTGAAGAATGCAACAACTATTGGACTATTTTGACACCTGGACAATTACCGTTAAGGAATAGTCTTAGATTAGTAAACACTGGAAAAAGTGAATTGCAACTCTTCAATATTTATGACCCTGGAGAGGATACCAAAATGAACCATAAATTAAGGAAAAAAGGAAACATAAAAAAGCCGAGCTAACGATCATCTGTGGTGATTTCAACGTCCATAATGTGCAATGGGGGTGGGTGGGTGACGTATAGTATGGGAAGGTGGGTGGAGGCCTGGGCCGCTAAATCCAACCTGACAATACTAAATGACGATGCCAAAACCCGACTTAACCCGGTAGATGGCACTCTGACCGCCATTGACCTCACCATTTGCACACCATAATTTTGGCCCTGGTGACAGACTGGAGAGTGGATCAAACAGACCCCATGGGGAGTGACCACTTTTCGGTAATTGTCACCCTGCATATGGACGTCCAGCTGGACTCGAACACTAAAAACCTCAGGTGGAATTATAATAAAGCAGATTGGGCAAAATTTAAAAATCTATTAATAAATACTGATTCAGAATCAATCGAATCAGACGATATTGACATATACTATGACAACCTAATTACGATCATCAATCAAGCAGCCACCACCAGTATTCCAAAAACAAATGGTACCCCTAGAAAATTAGCAGTACCATGGTGGAACCAAGAAATTAAACAAAATAGGCTGGAAAAGCGAAGAGCACTAAATAAATTTAAAAGATCAGGTAACACTGTATACTTTACCGAATATAAAACCATGATACACAGCTAAAATATCTGATCAAGCAGTTCAAAGAATCAACTTGGCAACTCTAAGCAAGTGTGGATAAGATTAGATCAAATAGGGGAAAACACACTCACAACACCCCTACTATAAGAAATGCTAATAATAACCAGTAAACAGCTGGCACGCTAGCCCAACATGTTAAAAACATGAGCAGCAATAATAACCAAACAAAGAATTTCCAAACTCATAGGCAAACAGCAGAAATCGAACATAAAGAAATATTCCATGACCTGGGTCCCAACAACTCTCACCTAAATACAGATATAACTCTATATGAATTGGACCAGGCACTTAAAACTAAAAAGGAAACATCTCCTGGGGAAGATCAAATAAAGTATATCATATACAAGAACCTACCCCAAAATATAATTATTTCCATAATTAAGCTATTAAATAAAATATGGGAAATAGGAAAGCTACCTAAACAATGGAAACGGCAATAGTTATAGGAAAGCTACCTAAACAATGGAAACGGCAATAGTTATACCCATACTAAAAAGACCGAAATTACATAAACTCATATAGACCCATTTCACTAACAAACAACAAATGCAAGATAATGGAAACCACACTTTCCTCGAAAGCAACAAACTGATATCGTAAAATCAATGTGCATTCAGAAACCAAAGGTCAACCACGGACCATCTTAGAAGATTAGAAACCGCTATAAAATTGGCATTCAACAACATAAGAAAAGCGGACAGAAACTTGATTGCGGTATTTTTAGATCTTGAAAAGGCAATCGATCTCGTATAGACCAAAGGCCTAATAGCCAAATTAAATCACTATGGCATTATGGGACGAATGTACAACTTCAAATAAAACTTCTTAACAGACCACAAAATTGAAACTAGGGTAGGCTCAACTTACTCAAAAGAATATACCTTTGAAAATGGTACTCCACAAGGGAGTGTACTGAGCTCCACCCTCTTTAACATAATGATAAACGACCTCGATCAAAACATGGCAACAACCCAAATAGGATTATCGCAATTTGCAGACGATAGTTGACTATGGAGAGTAGGAAACCTCTCCCACCACAAAAACATTGCTGAAATTCAAAGCAGCTTAAATAATATAGGAAAATGGGCAGACAAATGGGGCTTTAAACTATCACACCAAACAACGGTAGCCGTACTATTCACCACATACAACAGATTTAGAAAAAATGTATCCCAAACTAACTATCCAAAATCAAATAATAAAATTTGTAAAAGTAGCCCGATTTCTTGGAATGTATTTTGATGGGCAACTAACATGGTACACCACATAGATGAACTAGTACGTAGATTTAACCAGGATTTAAACTTACTAAGAAATCTCAAAGGAACTAAGTGAGAAATCATTAAACTATTCTAACTTTATACAGGGCTTTAATAAGATTTAATTTGACTATGGTTGCCAAATATACAACACGGCACCAAAACGTCAACTAAATAAATTAGACAAAATTCAGAGAAAAGCTCTACTGATTAGTACTGGTGCACTGCCATCGACCTCAACGTCTGAACTGCAAATTTTAACTGGAGAACTGCCATTACACCTACGAAGGCAGGAACTCATCTTAAAATATGCAGCCAGACTTTCTCCCCAGGCAAAAACCCACCGCAATTACCTGGCAATCAAGAAATGTGATATACCCCTTATAAAAACTCTGAAAAACAACGCCTCATTGATTACGATGTAAACTTCCAATGCTACTGGATCATCAATTTGTTAGATGTTGAAAGAGATTTTTAAACATCAGCATTCATAAGATAATATACAACAGAAAACCCCAAAGACACCAATTACAGTCAACAGTAGATGGTGTGACATATTCTGGTGTGCATTTTGATGTCAAAGAGAACTTTCCATGCATTTCCAGTGTTAAAATAGTTGGTATAGCGTCATACGACATACGATTCAATATAAAGTCAATCATTACATTCATCTTGACATGGCTTGAATTTTAAATCTGCACACAACAAATTATCAATACTATTCATGCACTGTTCCCAATCACAGCAACCAACCAGCCAATCATGACTCCAAAGAAGTCAATGCTGGTTCAGTTTTGTTGCACATATTCAGAATCAACCTTTTGATATGAACATATAAGACCAATACGTGTTCACAGGTGTACTACACAATCACTTTTGCATCAATAATAACATCCAGAAAGTTGATACTTTTTGATCTTGCGCGATAATGCTAATTGAAGAGTTGCATAAATGACAAATGTATTATAAATTACTCATACTGTCTAGGAGTTTATAAGATATCCAAATAACTTTTAAAAAATGTATCAGATAGGCAATCTGAAATATGCAACCCACGTCACCTTTCCTCCAACGCAAGAATGTACGTACATGTCTCTTGCACTTTAAAACCTAAAGATGAAACGTAACAATAAGCTGTAAAGGCGTAATTTCACAATTTACCTCCACATAATTTAGTGCAAAGTTTATCTTATCTATCTATTTATGCTGAATAAGTTAGAATGATCATGATGACAGCAAGACCTTGGGGAAGATAAAATTAATTACACATTGGCTTAGTGTCATTTTGGCATTGTCTGCCGAAAACATGTATATACACGAAATGAAGAAAACTTAAATGTTGAACTTTGAAACGGTCTAAACATCTTAAGAAGAAAAGAGTGATTTATCTTTTCAGATCTGTGTCTTAGTTTGTTTAAAAATACATTTACGTACCAATCGCAAATGTGGCAATCATAAATGGAAAGGGGATTACGGAAGATACATACAAACTCCGTTGAGCATTCAACAGAGTGTTCAGTCCTTGACGAATATACGTACCACCTCTCTCTCTCTCTCTCTCTCTCTCTCTCTCTCTCTCTCTCTCTCTCTCTCTCTCTCTCTCTCTCTCTCTCTCTCTCTCTCTCTCTCTCTCTCTTCTACTTCTCAAACTTCTATACCACTATACAACAAAATCCACTCTGGCAAAGCCGATACTTACTATTTACTGTTACTACCACTACTACTACTGCTGCTACTACTACTACTATCGCTAGATGTAATAACTATATACCTAATTTCGACCGAATCATTTCCCAATGGTACGTAATACAATACTTTCTAAATATACAGATAAGTTGGTAGTGCCCATCAGTAAGAAATGAACGGAAATTTCCGAAGAACCTTGTTACAACGTGATTGACATTAACAGCGTGATTTCATTATTCGTTACAAAATAGTTCAAAATTATCTTTTCTGTACAAAACGGTTGGATTAGTTACAAATTACTGGTGAATACTCTATATGTGTGATTAGGACCCACCGAGTCGCTCCGTGTAGGGGAGAGGGAGCCGGCTGTCCTAAATCGTCAGGGCGACGAGAAAGTAGGAGGAGGATCATTAAGTAAGGATGCCACAAATAGACCAATACAGATCTCACCCACGAATACCTGACTTGCAGGTCGGCGAGTGCCGCCGACGTATTTAAACAACAAGCTACCGGGGCATTTTGCCAGGGAGTGTCCCAATGGCAGGTAGACCCAGGTGAATACCATTGCTAGAAAGGAATACGAGCCGGAGGCAAGCAGTAAACCAGCAAACCTTGCGTCCGCAACTGTCAACGGCTATGGTGTCACCATCTTGTACTGCACTGGGTGGAGCGTTCCAGCCCTTGTCGCCAAGAAATAAATGAACTCTGAGCACTATAAAGGGGAGGTAATAGAAGTCCAGTAAGCGAACATCACGCGTTAGTCGTTGCCAGTGGCTGTCATTGACCTCGATTCACCGTAAATGTAGAGGAATATTCAAGCTGCATGCTTGGCTGGACTTCACATTACGTCATACTGGGATGTTGTTATGTGTGGCCACAACCGAACCACGAAACCTGCACACCGATGCCGGTGAGTGCTGTGGAAATCAGGTCCATGTGTCGACAGACGAAACCGATTCCGATGAAAGTTACGTCGACACCGGTCAGTAACGTACTTCCTAACGAATTGAGAAAGCTTCAGCAGGACAACGCAAGTTTGACGCAGTTGCACAAATACGCTGCAGAGGACATGGAGAAGAAACTCCGAATAACGCGGTAAAGTTCGCCTACAAAAAGGGGATCTTGTATCGCCACGCCAGAAAAGGCAGCAAACACTTTAAACAAGTCGTCGTGCCGAATGAGATGCGAGGAGAAGTGTTTAAACTCGCTCACGAATGTCTCACGGGATTTTTATGGGATTGCCAAGACACTTGACCGTCTTATCAAAGAATTTTACTGGCCGGTGATCCAGGGAAATGTCAAGCGGTTCTGTCTTTCCTGTGACAAGTGCCAGAGAATGGCACCGAAAACGGATCATCGACCATTTCCGTTGGGGAATAACTATGAACCATTTCGACGCTTGGAATTGATCGGACCGATAAAAATTGTGACTTTGCACGGAAATCGGTATATTCTAACGGTCGTAGATTACGCTACACGCTATCCGGAGGCCGTCGCGTTGTGTAATATTGATTCTAAAACTGTCTCTGAAGCGCTGTTTGGGATTTTGGTCAAGAGTCGGAGTGCCCGACGAGATCCTTACCGATCAAAGGACACATTTCATGAATTGCGTGATGGCAGAGGTAAACCGACTAATGTCGATTAAACACCAACTGATGTTAATCAAACAAAAAGTCTAGTTTGATTTAATTGAGGAGAAACATAAACCATTTATGTCGAAAAATAAAATTGGTGATTTTACCAAACCTATCCGTATAAACATAGTACGGACACATAAGCATCTTGGAGTCTTTTATTATCATATACCTTGCCTTTATTATAAAATTATTCTTCTGAAGGTATGCTTACTCAAGGTGTAGAGTACGGCTTTATTCAAATTTCACTCCATAATCTTAGTTTGTCATCAGACTTAGTTTAAGGACTAGTGACTATCAGAACTGTCAAAGTTTTTAACTATTTAGGGTGTTCCATTATAACTAGGCAATGATCTAGCTGGAGATAAGGTTGTTTTTAATCTACATGTATTTGCAACTAATAAGCATTGTTTGGATCAAATGATTGATCCTATTGAAAAATTACATATCTGATTAATACCCTGCTTGTGCTGGTACATGGGTTATGAAAAAATACATCTTAAGAATAACGTTCATCAGGACATTATTTCTTTAGCTGAAAAATTTGTTGGTCAGGCTTTGGATTAGATCACTTTTCTTTTTTCATCTAAGTATTGATTTGTTGCAAATTCATATGAGAAAATGGAAACCACATAACGCAACCGCTGGTCATTGAGGTATCATAATTATTGTTCCTAAATTGTATAGACAGGAACTGCTTAGGTTAGCTACTCAAACTCCTTTCTTTGGTAATTTTGAAGATTATACGACTTATGAAAAAATCTTAAATGATTTTTTTTTTATGGAATAAACTTAAAGGCGATGTTTTTAAATACTGTAGATCTAGTTACTCTTGTCAAATGGCAGGAATAATAATTCCAGGTCATTAGTGCAAAGGTAAAGACTTTTCAGGCTGGTGATAAAGTTATGTCTCCGTGCGAATATGTCAAGATCCTCTTTAGGTTAATTATTATGGTCCTAGTACAACTAATAAGGAAGTGATTTAAAAAAAATCATTAACACATTTCGAAGACGGAAGCAAAAATTCTTATTTCCTGTTATTGTTGCCACGTCAGTCTTTAAGCCTATTATTTGAAAGACATATGCTTTTGAATCGTTCATTTATACTACAAAGTGCTCATTGGACTAAAATATTTATTCTGAGACTATTGTGAATTATTCAAAACGTTCTGGATCATTCTACCTTTATACATCAAGCTTGTTAGCAGACCAGTGCATTCGAGAATCTGATATTCATTCGGAACATTCAGTTCTTATGGTCTTGAATAGGACACTGTTTTATTAATACAATGTTTACACAAGGACTTGATTTGCTTTGTAATATTCCCAAAATAGATGTGATCAGCTGATCGATAAAAGACAATATTTCACTCCGAAACTGCATTGCGTGTATTGTATGTTGGGATGGAATATATTTTTTTATAACAGCTTGTTCATAAGGTCATTTTGTATACATGTCAGTTATCTTCGTGAGACAGGTTTTTTTAATTTCGGCATGGGAACTTTTAATTAGATACATTGTACAATCGTTATCAGTATCATCTCTCTCCCTCACACACACACACCTTAGGCTAATGTGATATGCACATTACTTGCATACAAGTTTAACAACCTTTTCATGTAAACATTTGAACAAATAATACATGCTTAATGTTGAACTGATCCAGTAAAATGTTGATTTCATGCCTATGATAGGCTGAATGCTAATATTTTATTGTACAACTACTTACTAGTAAATTTATTTCATTTGACTACAATTACAAAAAGATATATAGTCATGATAGAAAAGGATATTATAATGCGACAAGAATATATGGCTGGCAAGTTGTTACTGTATCAGTTATAGTTCTGAGCTGCAATCAAGTAAGTTTTATTGGTGTCAATTTTTTTTAGATCTGTTATTATGTATCCTTGCTAAAATTAAGTATTTCAGTTCTAAGTGTTTAACACAAATCACAAAGAAACAGATATAAACTATAATTATAATTCAAATGAATAATCACAAAGAAGCAGACATAAAATATAATTATAATACAAATGAATATTTATTACATATTTTAGTTACGAAGTTACAAAGAATGTAACATTGGATTACCCGAAGCATGCAGAATAACTGGGCAGTACATCTTCATGTTTCACATCAACACCTGGCCAAGTGCTTTTACGACATACAGAGAGAATTAAGACACCTTCAATAACTCCTATTGAGTCAGAAAGGTAAAAATTAAAAAAGTTCTTGCAGAATTTTCTTTTTTGGGGGAGTGGTTGCTATAGATGTAATGTTACTGAAAACAATAATGTAACAAATACACTGCTATAGAAGGACATTTTTTAAACTTTTGCAGCAGGTTGAGTCCCCACTTCATACTTTTCTTATTTTGAGCTAGAATTAAAAACATACCATGGATTTTACTTTCTCAAAAGTGGGATAGGATGCCTCAAGTTCAACTGCTAAATAATGAATGTAAAAAGGCTATGTTTACTGTAATTGTTTTGGTTAGGAAAAAAGTTCCGGTATACTGTGCTGGCTAACCCAGCTGTTTTTCCTCCACCGTCCACTTCCCTCACTACAGGTAAATGAATACTTTGAGAACCAGTGATTGTATAGTTTGAAATTGTAGCTACATATCACATATGCTTTCTTTATGCTGTTTCCCATTTACATCTATGTCCCACATGCAGTTCTTGCTAACACCCTTTTCACATCTATCCACTTAGCTGATGCTGAATGCACATTTGACATTTTATTTAAAACAAAATATTGCGATAATTATAAGATGCCATATATCAATAGTTGATTTTAATTGTATGTATAAGAAGTAAATTTCCTCTATGTTCAAATGAGTCACATGTATCTGGTGTACAAATGATGGGAACTGATATCAGTAATTTTGAAGACAACGGGCACATATAGTTAATATACGTTTTTCATAGTTTCTGTTAACTTTAGTAATCCATTGCAGTGAACATCATTAAATAACTCATTATGAATAGGTGTTTATTATACCTAGAAATTATTGTATTCACCTTTTTATACTTAGACTACGGTGTATAGTTGTAATTGGTTTTTTTTTAGGTTAATAACGAAGTCATTAAAAAAGTTAAATCAAATTTTATACATATTAAAAGGCTGCATGTTTAATACCACCCCACTCCGGGTGAGACTGTATCAGCTGCTCTGGTGTCTCCTTGGAAAAAGCACTAAGCTTGGATTTCTTCAGAAGCATAGAGCCAATAAAGTGTTGAAAGTGCTATACAAATACCAAACGAAAACCCTTGACAAGAAACTGAAAGCAAAAAAGAAAACGAAACAATACTTGGCCCTCAACAAATATGTTAGAAAATGAGCAAGTCATTAGCTGAATATTACTTAACCTGGACATCACAGACTATACATTTTATTTCAGAGGCCAATTATTTTTCCATCTAAAATTTTGGACGGAAGAAGTCTATCACAGTCATATTAAATAATTTGTATGTTTTGTGTGTGTTTGAGAGAGAAATGTAAATTCATATTTAACCAGTGAAATTTAACTTCAAATTTATTTTCCAAATATGTTTTATCGTATACATATATAGCAGTGGTTCACAAAGTATGAGGGGTGGGATTACTGAGGGGGATATTAATGTTGAATAATGCTGTCTTAAGTAGTACTTTGGAGAGAGAACAAATAAGAACAAAAACAACCCCTCCTTAGGAATTGGTCATGAGGCTCAAATATTGGATGAAAACTCAATATAGTTTAACATATGTGGATGCTTGTCACACAAGTTAAGAAAATAAAATTTTCTTTAAAACAAGTATCATCACAGTTACAACAAAAAAAGGTGGCAGATGGTCTTTCTACGGTTGCAAAGAAAAGAAAACATATCCCCACATCAGGGAGCTTATTCAGAAAGCCCTCATCTGTCGACTTGAGGACACGGTATGAGGAGAAGAGAATTAAGGAAGATGATCCCAGGAGAATTAGCAGTTACCTGGCACCTCAAGAACCACCATCATCTCAAGTTTTGGTGAAGGAGAAGATCTCTCGATTTTAGCTATGTAATATATGAAAGGTGCTTGATATATGGATGTGTGTGCTCAGAGTACAGTAATGTTAGTGTCAGTAGTTGAAAACAATGTATAATGCATCTGCAAGTGCTGAAAATTTTTATATTGATAATATATGACCTTACCCAGAATAGACTGGTGTTTAAAAATATCTGAATGGAAGCATTATTGTTTGATGGGATATTATGTGCAGTTACAACAAAACAAAGAATGAAGTCAAATGATTATGTATAAATTTATATATAAATTGGTGCACGTAAGAAGTGTTTTAAAAAATAGTTCAGGCAAGCCGGGAGGGAATGAAACCAGTGTATTGTCCAAAAGCATCTGGATATTTGTCACGTATCCGCCAGACACAGCAAGAGGGAATGACACATCTGTCAAGACCCTAGTCTTCCAAGCTGCCATAGTATGAACTGTCTATAGGCAGCATGCCTGTTCGCACTCATCAAGTCGACTTCATCGTCAAGTAAAAGAACATCCCGTCGGTACATCCTGGCCAACGCATGTACAGCTTCATCAAGGATTAGAACTTGAAAATCCTGAAAAATAATATTTTTAAAAAAAATAGGAACATGCACTTATTCAAAGTTGATTAATCTTTTATAAGAAAATTCCAATGTAAAATAAATATGGATTAAAAACTGCAACGTTTTTAGTTTGACATGAGCGCTGTGTTCCATCGCAATCAGAACCGATATTAAGTGCTTGGGGAGCATTTCTAGAAGTCAGAGACACCTACATTGGGATCAAATAGGAATAGCTAATTGCAGATGAAGATATAATCTTATCTTTCTATCATCATCAGCTTAGATTTGTTTAGCATAGTGAGGTACCCACATTGAAACCAGGTAATGAATAGAATCTACTTGATGAGCATCAATTCTATAAAATAAAATAAAAACTCCATATCATTTTCCTATGTATGCATCATTGTTTTTGTTTTTGGATGGCTTACAATTTTAAAATTCATTCGCAGTGATTGCAAAGAAATAATCCAAGCATCTTTCATTTTGTAAGAAGTCTCGCTAAAATTCATGAAACATTATACGTTAAAAAAAACTCTGAAGCATATCAAGTATAATGCATTAAGCAACAATGCGCATTATAAGAAGAAGTTTATATATTCAAGTCAGTCCAAAAACTGGGCAAATCAAAATTCTTGCATTCTTAAGTTTTTATGTTTATAATGATAGTGCATACATACTATTATCTTGATATATTTTAGCATGCATCATATTTAAAACAGAAGAATTAAAGCGTAGTCATTATTTTACAAGGCCTAAATAGATATATGAATTTTAACAGGTCTAAGAATAAAAATTATAAATGTATTACTTAAATTGGAAAATGGGCAGGTTGACCTTGACAGTATCAAATATTTGATGTGTATGCGACTAGTATAGATCACTTCTACCTATATATGAAATGATTTTAGCTAGTTTATATTTTGACAATCACAGGAATTTAAAATTGTACCACAAGCATTTATTTACTTCACTCTGTATTTTGCTACATATGGTTACTTGAACTCCTAAACAAATAGCCCTATATCTGTAATTATAGTGACTATCATAGACAAAATAGATGACATGTATTATATAAGGCGGCCATATAAATGAGGTGGCCTCTGTATTTTCAATGGTATCTGTGCATGGTTTTCCTTATCAGATGATATTGGGGTGGGGTGGTGAGTAGCAACAAAACGTAAAGCAGTTTAAACATACATTGTTTGGTAAAATAATCCTTCACTAGAAGTATGCATTTTGTAAGTTATGCAAAACACTTCTCATATATATATATATATATATATATATATATATATATATATATATATATATATATATATATATATATATATATATATATATATATATATATATATTGTTACGTGCTTAGGCTCGAATAAGCAGAAACACAGAAAGAGTGAAAACTAGCAAGCTTGTATAACTTGAACAATGAATTTATTAAGTACAATTACTTTCATAAAATAAATAAACTTACGGTTTTAGAGAATCAAATCCAACATTAATCCAATATAGAATTCACAAAAATAATCCACTAATGGAATTGCAAGAGTCCTGATAAATAAATGTTCTAATAGTTCCAGGTTCGAATCTTGACGATGTAATCCAAAATGGCTGACAATGTCACGTGATGCAGTTCTTGCTTTATTATCATCCAAATGAAATTATAATACAGGTTCTTTTCCAAATAATTCCTCTTGCTATGACGAAATGAATTGACACAATGTCCAGAACAAGGTAATTAACACTCAAACATAAAAAACACAACTATTAACTTTATAAAAGCAGTACACTGATTTAAATACCCGTTTTTAATATGTAAACAAGGGATCACGTGATTTTCTAGAAATTGATAGGTCAGAGGGAGAATCTACCTTCACTAAATCACGTACCCAAAGAAAGATCTAGATATTTCCTACCCCCAAAAACTAAAAATAAAAAGTTGTCCTTGAAATTAACCAATAGTTTTAGAAGCTTGTTGACAATGTCTAAAGCAGGGTCAGTAATTAGGTCAACAAGCCAAGGTCAACCTGTTTACAGCTAGAGTCTAAGTCAGCCTGAATTTTCCAGAAATATCTCCCAATTAATGAATATTAAACCCTAAATGACAAATTTGGATTTAACAGTTAAAAAAAATAAATAATTTTAATCCAATAGACGTAACAATATATTAGAGTCTTTGCCAAGTACCAAACATTTTTCAATGTGTATCAATACTTGTTTTGCAAGGTATATATAAACAATTACCCTCATTCTTGTCTGCCTTGTCTGAACTATGTGTATAGCTTGGTCAGCTCTGTTTTCAGGCTGCACTGCATATCTTCTTCCTCTTCCCCCTCTGGTTCTTGCTCCACGCCTCATCCTTCCTCCCCCTCTTAAAAGTCGCTCTGGACTTGAGCTTGAAAGTGAGCTGATTTCAGTCTAGGTAATAACACAATTTCTATATTTGAGTTTATCATTTGGTGGGTATCTTCTGTATTACATATTATAATTACTACCTTAGTCCAGTTGTCTCTGTAGTGAATTTTGATATGTAAAATTAATTTCATAATTGTATAAGTAATATATTCATACTTACTTATCAAACTTATAGGAATATAGTGCTATTTGAGAATCAGAAATTAATAGATGAGAGTTTGTGATTTGATGGATGTTTTCTGTGCTGGATCAGGTCTAGTCCTACATATAAGACCCGACGCTGATATTTATGTTTGGGGCATCAGGGTCTTACTGCCTAACGAACAGCACTGTGTAGTGTGTTTTGAACTCTACTGACAGGAGAATAAGAGGTGAAATTTTCATGATTATCACATACTTGGCAATAAATATCAACATTCATCCACATATTTAAGAGTTATTGATATACCTACTGTGTTGTATTGATCATAATCGACTCAAAATCTCACACTAGCAAACAGAGGCGTAGCTAAGGGGGTGGGGGCAGGGGGTACATATGTCCCTGGGCGCCAAGATACAGGGGCGCCAAAATGAGGCTTGCAACGTTACATTATAGTAAGTAAACAAGGGTAATAAATCGGTCACAAGATCGCTGGGGAGCCAATTTTATAGTTCGTCCCCGGGTGCAAAATACCATCGCTACGCCTCTGCTAGCAAATGAACCCATTTTTATGTTCCTTTGACACCCATTTCAATTGGTTGCAATGCGATGGTGGCTGAGGAATGCCAAAGTAGGAGTCAACAAGGCCCTTTTAATTTAACGAAACGAAAGTATCAAAGTATCAAGTATTTTCGTTTCGTTCAAGAAATATTTTCCGATTGGAACCTACTTTAACATACTTCGGCATACCTCGACTACTGTCGCATTTCAAAAATATCAAATGTATGTCAACTGAACAAAAAAATGCGTCCGTTTGCAAGTGGCAGATATTGATTCCACTAGGATAAAAACAGTACAGTAAGTATATTGATTAAACATAAATTAGTGGAAGAGTGTCGATATAGGTTGCCAAGTATGTACGATATTCCTGAAACTTTGACAACTCGTTCCGATGTCGACGACATCGGAACAGACTACACAAGGCCGTTATTCGGATAGTAATACATAGCACTTAAACAAAATCAACATGTGCTATGTCTTACAGGTAGGACTAGATCAGGTCCTGGTTTGATTTTTTTCTCCAAAATTCCTAGATGGGCACCAAAGCTAAATCTCTGTATATTTACTCAGGGTGCATAATACCCTATAAACACGTGCAAGGATAAAACAAGTCTATGCCCTAGTGGCACAAGTCTGAGAGCCAAAAATCTCCTTGGTTTAAAAACTGGGTTATAAAAAAGAACTTTGGTATCAAAACGGGGGATCAAATTAAAAAGTTAAGGGTCTCTGAAGCGCTAATGAAGGTAAAGGGAAACACTGAAAACGGTGGTCAAACTTTAAGTGACCATTTGACTGTACGTTTGTGCGTGTGTATTTTTTTATGATCTGTCCCGTATTCCATATTCCAGTCGCAAATTTTAATAATTTTTAACTTATTAAGAACCTTATTTATGTAAGTTATAACTTGGAGAAGCATACCACGAATTCGTTTCCGCTTTGCTTGAAAAACCAGAAAGATGAGTGTTAGGGTCCACTAGTGAGAATCTGGTTAGAATTAATAAATTGAATAATGAAATTACTTAGTTTTAGCATTTTTAAGTTTGCAAGATACTTTTCGTTTATAAAATGGGGGCGGGGGGGGGGGTATGTGCGGGAGTGCTAAACCTAGTACAAAGCACGTCGATTTAAATCATTCTCGTACCACAAAAAACTATTTAAATATAACCATAAGAGTAGTTCTAGATAAATTTCAACGTATCCTCTTAAAACTAAAAGTAGAAAGGAAATGATAAGGAGAAAATAACGAGATCTAAGGAAGATCGTACTCACGTTGTTGACATTTTGTGGTTTCTTGTAGCGTAGATGTGTTTTACGTCATCAGCATCAGTGTACACAATTTTGCATATAATTATGCAAATTTCGGTCAGCTGAATGATGTGTGTTATTCGTTCGGGATCTGCCGATCACTGCCGATCGCGATTTCAATATGGAGACGATAGATTTGTTACGCTTCGTACGAAGATTTCAGTGAGCTCGTATTTCATTAAAAGAACCTCTACAGACTTTATATTACCCTAGAATTGCCTTTTAAATAGTATTTAATCAGTTTATATACATAGATGTCCAAACAATTTTGTAAGCAAATTCACCCTCAGCTGCACTATTGTGCCTTTAAATTCACGACCAACTGATTATATTAAAGCCTCGTTTGCGAAACTTTCAAACGGACGCTAATAATGCATGCACTTGTTATATTGTATGTTATTCCTCAGTCAATAATTCATCGAACAAAAAATGTTCTCCGTCATCGCAAGTACATCCGATCTGTTACTTTGTCATAGTGAAAAAAGAGACTGTTTTTAGGACAGAAATGAGACGTTTGATTTGAACTTGTCCCAAAACAATTCTACTTGACCTGAAATATTGATCATTTGTTTCTATAAAAAAAAACTAAAATGTAGCTAAGCAGTTATTTATGCTTGTGAATTTAATAGTACCATCATCACTGGCAGAAGTAAACAAATGTATTTGGATATGGGTTTTGTTTCTTGGAATTCCCATATAAATATACTAGGCATACCTGACATATTCTATAGTTTATATTATAATTTTAGTAACATACCTTCTAAATATAACTGAGATTTTATGTAATAAATATTACAATCATTTTAGCAGGTTATTTTCTGTTAGTTGATAACTTCTTTTTAGGCAATGCTATTGTGACATGAGGTCCTGTAGAGGATTATTTAATATTCTTTTCATTTGTGCTTTTAGATCTTAGCAGAATCAACTGTATTATTGTTGTGTCCAGAAATTCGTTTGGGACGGAATTTTAGTTATTAAAATTTATCAAATAAAATGACTCATCTCTCTGCAAATACAAAGTGCCCTTAAAAAATAAGGGAGACTTGAATTTATACTGAAATTTCAAAAAAGGATTGAATTATTGGATTGTATTATTGTGATCCAACCAAACATTGTCGGCACATCAGCATTATACGGGCCACCAACGGCAAATCAACACCTTCAGTGTTAATTTCATTTAGAGACACACTAAAGCTTAATCAGAACTTTAATTATTCGAGCTTATATATGTAGTTCTATGATTATTTGGGCTTTAATTCGCAATACCGTCAGATCCTTTTGTTATATTTCACTCTTTTGTCTTAGGAAATATCTTTTTTAATGAATTTTACAAAGCTTGTTGATTTTCAATTTTGTCTAACTCTTGTTTAAGACTATAGAGCAGTAATAACATAGAGACGGTTCATAGGTTACTAGAGAGATGAAACAAGATATGTGACATAATATTGACAGCTGAAAAGAGCAGAATATTTCAAGTTATGAAAATTATTATTCTTGCGGAATAGTCAAAGTCTCATTGAAAATTAAAACATGAAAATAATTTTTTTCTCCATTCGTTTTCATTTGTAAGACCTGAATAGTTTTAGCTAATTATTCCAGATTGATGGAATATTGAATACGATGTACATATATATGTGGACTTTACTATGAATTAATTACAAGGGTATTCACGTATGAGGAAAAACGTGTGCAGAGATCATTTTAGAATGTACGTAAGAATGCCTTTAGTAACAATTGTGATATGTATGAAGAGTCCACATAGACTGATTTCATCTGACAAAAACATGGAACTATATCACGCAATTAACATCAACCCGATGATTTTAACTATTATGCACTGTTTTATTATATACCTCAGTGTAAAAAAAATAAATTAATTGTTGAAATAAGGTTACATAATTCTTTCATTCATATATGTCCAAAACCAGATATCCCATCGTACCATGTTTCGCTCTTACAAATGTTATACCTGCTGAAGTAAACGTGATCACCCTGTGATCTATTGGAAAAATAATTAGAAAGTGCACTACACTGGAGACAATTAAATTAATTTTGGTGAGAAACGTTGACCTCAACGCCGTTCGCATATTTTTAATTTTAATTTTTTATTTTATAAGTTTTCATCATAATTCATTGACACCAATAATAAACCCGCTGTGCTGCATTGCTGAATCGAACTTGCTTTGTGGTCAGATATCATCAAATGGCTTATAAAATGCCAAATAATTAATTTATATGGACAGAATCTGGTCATATCTGGTTATATGGTCATCATAATCCTACAACTCACTTACGTCATTGATATGTGTATGATCAATCTGTGAAAGTTAGGTGAATTTACGAAAAGTGGGGTGGGAGATTTGTGCTGAAGAGTGAGTTAAATATTTTAAACTTCGATTATGGAGAGCTAGTGGTATATAAAAGAAAGAAAGCTTTCGTTTCCTGTATAAATACAAGAAGGATTTCATCGTATGGTACCAAATATATTTTTTAACTTCTGCCTCCACCATTCGTCAAAATCTAACTTTTTTAATACCACAAAGGTGTACTATATCCGTTTTTATGCAGGAAAAGAAAATATCCTCTTTTTAATTTGTATAATTGTATGGCATTTATACATTTATAAGTGTAGAAATGGTTAGCATACTGGAATTAGATTCGTAGATTTCATTACCATAACTTCTTAATGCACTATCATCCAGTACATTTTAAATAACATGTAGCAGACGAAAATCAGTTGTCTCCCCTGTACAACGAATTTATGGTTGATTACAAGGGATCAAAACCAAATGTACCAATACTACTGATTATATTGTAAAACAAGATATGTGATACTTGACGAAAACGTGAACGATTGGACGATAATTTAAACCTTTAAGATGATAACTGAACAAGATATAGAGTCTAACATGAAAGACAGTCTTGGCTAAAATCTACTTAAAACCAATCACATATTGTCACATAAAGTTATTTATCATGTTGAGAACAGTTTTTAAAATTAAAGTAATAGATACGAATTTATTAGGGAAAAGGAATGAGAATTTGAGAAGCATGCCATTGAAAATATGAATAGACGAAACGAAAAAAATCAAAACATTAGACGAAAATCGCATGGGCAAAAAATAAAAATGAATTGAGTGACATTTCATACTAGTCAGTCGAAAACTAAGAAAATACAGTATTCAGACGAATTCGCAGTACAATTACTCTGTCAGAGCTATCCGAATGGTTGATGAAAAATTTATATTACTAGATCAAGAGGAAAGATGTAAAATGAAGCTGAATTTCACTGATACAGCTTCTTTGTACAGATAGGGTACATATGTACCAAAGTCACAACGTAATTAATTTAACATCTTTCTGAATTATATTTGTATTTTATTTTGCTTTTTCGCACAGGGAATGCTGTATTATATATATATTTTAATGTAATGTGCACGTACGTAAAATGAACTCTCCAGACACAATGTCATATTTTATAGTGTATGTTTCCTACATATTTCCTAGGGATGTGGTCATAAGCTGTTAATTCCATAGGCGAACTCCTTTTCATGACGTAATAAACAATTAAAAATAACGACATTTTCATCGTTTTATAATGTTATGCACATGAGCATTTTTAGAGTCTTCATTTCCCAACAAAATGGTTCTGGTCGGGTATCGTTGTTGCCGATGTTGTCATGCAGTGGAAGTTGTCCCCGTAGATTATCTGTCCAGTATGGTCACACATCGTAGTGTAGCACCAGTTTCCCGATTGTCCATGGCTTATCACCTCTCCGAGGCTATACCAATTACCGTTGTAAAAACAGCCCGCTCGTGTGGTTTCAAAGTGAAATGTAGTTGTTGTTGGCAAAGTTGTCTGACAGTTGAAGTCATCCCCGTTAATTATCTGTCCAGAGTGGTCACACATTGTAAAGTAGCACCAGTTTCCCGACTGTCCATGGCTTATCTCTTCTCCGGGTCTATACCAACGATTGTTGTAAAAACAGCCTACGGGTGTAGTTTCAAAGAGAAATGGAGTTGGTCCAAAATCAACTGGAACTGCAGACCCCAATGTAAATGCGAATAAAAGCAGACAACCTCTCATTTTGATGGAACAACTGGAAAGATAATATTACTACTACTACTACTACTACTACTACTACTACTACTGATGATACTACTACAACTACTACTACTACTACTACTACTACTACTACTACTAATAATAATAATAATAATAATAATAATAATAATAATAATAATAATAATAATAATAATAATAATAATTTTAAAAATCTATTTATAATAATTAAAAAAATGTAATGCGCATTATTGTGCTGGACAGAAATTAATGTGTGTGTATATAGGTATATTAGTTAGATTTTTAACGTAGCTTTTTAACAATTTCTGTCATATCTCTTCGACGTCTGCATTTTTACCATTTTTATATCTTTGGTATGTTTCGGGCCATGATCTACCGCATTTGAGACGGACGCTCTAATCACTGGGCAAACAGAGTGGTCCAGAAAGTACAGAATTGGTTACTTTTGTGGGCTGAACAGAACGAATCGAACGTATTATGTTAAGAACCTGCTTTTCAAGTTGGATTCTGTTTGACATAATGTACAGACTGCTGTTTAGAATGTTATCAGAGCGTTTGGTGAAATACGTTTTGTTCTATCTGTCAAATATGTTGAGCTGTTTGGGCGACTGAACGCGATAGTTTCCATCATAACCATATAGATGTTGACGACAGACTGGATTGGGGTAACCAAGCATATTCTGTCGATCGATTGAACTGTACGCAAGTTATTCGAGTTTCAATGTAGAATGAGCATTTGCTACTTCTTGTTTGGACATTTGCCTTGGTTCGATGCTAGAGTTAATCTACGAACTTCTTAACACCGTTCCGTTAGTCTGGCAATGAAAACTGTTACAAAAGATACTTCTGATGTTGCATTCCGTTTACTTGTATTCAGTTAAAATTGTATTATCGATTGAAGTTTCTAAAGTTGCTGAATACAGTCTGTTCAAACTAGCACGTTGTATAAGTAAACCATATTTTAACATGGGTATGTTAGACCCTGAGGCTATAATTTCGCGGCGTCAAAATGTATGAGGCTGTCCAGCCAGTTAATTGAGAAAGCCATAAACTGCAGACGTGAACTTTATTTTTGTCAAAGCCAGTTATGTAAACATTGTTCACAGGTAAGTGACGATTCTTTCTTTGGAACAAAAGGAGCATCAAAGAGGATCGTAAACATCCTTGGCACACGGTTGGGAGGGGCGGTGTCTGATAATTATAAACCGACGTCCAATCGGAATTGAGCAAGGCGTGCCAAACATTAGAATCTCAAGCTTAAATATATTATTTTGAGAACGAAAATGTTAGTAGTGCTACAAGTATTTAGCGGAAAGTAAAGCCAATAAGCTACTCCGACGCCAATCGTTATTGGCGGGATTCTTATTCCGAGAATAACCAGGAGCTTCAAAACAGGTTAGTTATTATTTGCTCGATTGTTGTAAAATATTACTGCAAAGTAAGTGTACTTTAAGTATTGCAGTAGCTATACTTTAGTACGTAGAATTACCATTTGTAGTTTGATTCATTCGTTGTGTTTGGTATACATGCATATTTTGAGATATGAGAAATGTGATGTAAAGAAGAATTAAGATTGTAATTTGCTATTTGGTTAATTCGTAGTAACCTCATGCACTTATTCATTTGATATTATAGATTTGCAAATGTTGAATTGAAATATAAACTTTGTAAAATGGTTGCGGTGTGCAACATTAGTATAGGAATTTTCCTATTTCTGTTTTCTTTGTAGGAGTATCATGTGTAAGGATGTATCAGCGCATGAATATGTGCATATTTCTATACACTTGTATATGCATATACCGTGTACAGGGAGAATGTGTATTTTGATGAGCACGAATGCGTGACCAAAATATGGTAATGGGCTATACATAGCTAAAGAAATGTGCTTTGCTAATGTCCTCGTATATATATTTTAGAAGCTTTTAGGGACAAGAGGGAATTACCCAGTGCAGTGGTCCGAGTCTCTGGGAGGCAAACGAGAAGGTAGAAAGGATGGAGAAGTTCATAGGAAGAACGGAGGGAGACAAAGAAAATTAGAATGAAGAGTCAGGCTGATGAATATGAACTCAGGACAGGAGGGATATTTCACACACTAATTCAAAGGATGAAATAGGCCGTCACTTGGTCGAGTGATAGGGTTTTAATTGACTTTTGTTTTGAGAGATGACTGTTATTGAATTATATTAAATTGTTATTATTTGAAGATCACATAGTGTGTATTCATTAATTTAACTGTCGGCACCGCTGACTGGGGGCTAGGGAATTTGCATCTCTATATCACTACTTTAATATCTGACAAAAACGACCCAGGGTGGGTCTTTCGTATTAATTTAAATAAATTGGGAGCAACCCACACTAAACGGAATAAGCCCCAACCTTTACACACACACTGCATTTTGCATCCTGTACGGACCAGTCTTCTGCAGTCTTAAGACATATACATTACTTTTCACACATATGCTGCCCCAGGGAAACTCTCTGCCTGATACAATCTTTGGAGAATTACACCCGCGATTACCGAACTTTAAAAATTAGTGTTTTGCATGTTTATCTCATATATTTTAATTACCGACTGATCAACGAGGATGATGAATTACTTTAATACATCCAAGAGCATGGTATAAAAAATTATTGTATATATATGCTTTTTCATCTTTTCAAAAAAGAATTAATCACAAACGACATTTTTAAGAGAAATGCTGATAGTTCGACATATATCCTATGCATGAACAACCCTATATATTTTGAATAAATGCAGAAGCAAGGTGTCGAATATTTTTAAGACCTGTGATCATTTGACCTGATAATAGTCATAAAAGACTTAAAAAGGTCAGAAACAAGAAAGATTTGACCCTATATCTATTACTGGCAAGAAACAATAAATGAGTAATACGATATGCGTATTGCATGTCAAAACAAGAACAATATGAAATATGCATTTACACTGTATCCCTATTTTCTTAAATATTTTGAGGAATATATGAGCGGTAGTTCCTTCAAAGCTCTTCAATCTACGGAAGAACAGCTCTGAAATTAGTTTTCTAAAGTGCTTAAATCTACCGAGGAATAAAAATTGCTTAAATCTACCGAGGAATACCTGCTGAATAATTTCTCCAAAAAGTGCTTAAATCTACCGAGGGATACCTGTTGAATAATTTATCCAGAAAGTGCTTAAATCTACCGAGAGATACCTGCTGGATAATTTATCCAAAAAGTGCTTAAACCAAACGAGGAAATCTCATGTGAAGATGTCTCTAACATGTTTCAATCTACTTAGTGCCATATTACCCTTTAGCACACTAGGCACGTGCTATGGGCAGCAGCCCAGCAGGAGCACCAGAAAAAAATAAAATTAATTGTAGATTATAAAATTAAATTAATTATATATTACAATTTTGATGTGCAAGTATTTTGATTTGGAATGATGGCAACAATGATATTTATCCTTTTTAGTTTTCTAATATTAATTTTGTTTTAGCTGCACATTTTGTAGGAAGTGGGAGGGTCACTATAATATTTTCAGTGTCCTTGGAAGGCATCAATTCGGCACTGACTCCACTGAATAAAGAGTGCATTGTAGTTCCTCCAAAGTGCTTAAAATCTACTAAGTAATACATGTGTGCTATTGTTGTTGTAGGTTTAACGCCATTGTTCAGCACAAGATAGGCTATATATGACGGCCAGTAAAGATGGTGAAGGAAAAACACGGGAAAACCCCGGGAAATACCACCAACCGACGAAAGGTTACTGGAAAACGTTCTCACATAACCACATTGGCCGAGCCCGAGACTCGAACTCACGCAGACAGGTGAGATGGCAGGGATCCGTAATGGTGAGCGCTTTCGACCATTCGGCCACTTAGGACCACCTATAGGTAAAACATTTTAACCTGAAAATTCAGTTTAGTTAAAATCATATTAACATTCAAAATTTGGAAACAAATTGAACTGAACAGAAACATACGGCATGTTGTTTTCTGAATTACCGTGTTTGAATGAGCAGAGCATGTACGGAAATAGACCTTTCAGTTCTGATAATGCTTCAGCCGCTAAGGGCATGAATAATTTGTTAAAAAATATTGAAAACGTATATTGCAACAAGTTGCTAAGTTTTGAGTAAATTGAAAATTTTAGTGTTATAAAGTTTTGAAACTATAGATGTCATTGCCCAAAGTGTTAAAGTCATCCACTCAGCTGGACAAACACCTTTCCAACTATCACTAGACCTATCAAAATGCTTATGGTCCAACATGGACACCGATCTGGATGGTCAGATTAAACTGCTTCTTTAAAATCTTTGTTATACAATAGCTGATTGACATATGTCGAATCCAGCTGAAGTCAACTGAGAGCAGTTAAGATTATGGACAATCCCTTTCCATCCATTTTAAATCATTACTAGTATCCGGTTAGTTGATAATAGTTATAATGATTATTTTTACTAATCGACGCGTTGGCATAAATAACAAAAAGATTATAAATCTTTCATAATTTCCATGAATTAAAGTTTTCCAAATAACTTCAAAACTATCTGAAATATGTACGCCACGTACCTGTTCCCTCGACGCATATACATTTGTCAAATTTGTCAAGCTTACTTTCAAGTGCAATCAAACACAGAGGCCTTTCACTGCCAATCATAACATTTGAACATAATCTTGAGTTTAAACGAATGCTGTCACATTTTATGCTCCATAGTTTCGCGCTATTAAGTGCAAAGTTTATCTTATCTATACATTTATATACGTTACAATGATCATGGTGATTGCTAGATACGTGACAAGATAATTTAACTACGCATTTACTTAGTTCCTGATAACTTTAATGTCTGCCATCTTGTCACAGTTGTTTACCATTTCTAAGGAATATAATATGTTTGTGTCATGACTAGTAAGAATATATACGTGATACATTGCATGTTTATAGAAGTAATATCATGTGAGTGATTTCTGTTATTTTTATTCCTGCATTTGATAATTTAACAGATTAATATAAAACTGTTCCGGTCCCTATTCTAAGGCCAAGTTAGGTAACCAATTCTTGCTGACCAAAATGTGTGCGTCCACAAGATTTCCAGAGGCCATTTGTTTGAGGAATATTACAACTAAAACCACAAAAGATACTTTGATTAAAGGTTTGGTTTTAATTACACAATTTGGCCTTCCCAAATATGTCCAGTCTAATCAGGGTTCCAATTTTTTGACGGGAAGTTTCCAGCATGTTATGCATGAATTATTGCCCTTACCTCAAATTCCTCCTCAGGCTACGTACTATTGTCTCTCCAGAGTTGGAAAGAACATAAGTGATTTAAATATGTTACGTGCTTAGGCTCGAATAAATAGTAACATAGAAAGAGTGAAAATAACAAGCTTGTAAAAACTTATTAAACAATTTATTGAGCACAAATATTTTCCAGAAAAGAAAAAAAAAACTTACGGTTTTATTAATCAATTCTAAAATTAATCCAAAATAATTCAAAAATATTATCCACTAGAGAAATTGCAAAAGTCCTGGTAATAAAATGTCAAAATAATTCCAAGTTCGAATCCCAGCGTAGTATCTAAGATGGAAGACGATGTCACTTGATGAAGTCAGTTCTTGTTAATAAAATTCTATTAGCACAATTCTTTTCCAGATAAATAACAAAATAATTCCTCTTCATCCAAACGAATTGATATAATTTCCAGTACAAGGTAATTAAAAATAACTCAAAACGACACACAACTTAGTATTCTAAAAGCCCAATTTCTACTCAATAGCTCGCTCCAGAACATAGTTGATATACCTGCTTTTACATAAACAAGGAAGGGGTCACGTGATCTTCTAGAATCTATCAGAACAATTCTACGTTCAAAATCTCACCCACCATATGCCCCAACTAAAAATAGAAAGATGTTCATAAAAACTCCATAATGTCCTTGGAATCAACCAATCATTTTAAAAGCTTGTTTACAACTATGAAACCAGGTCAGAAATGAGGTCAACCCCTGGTGTTTATTCTGTAAAGTACAGGTCAGCCCCCCCCCCGTGAACGAATCTTTAAGCTTAAAATGCCAATTTTGAATCGAACAAACAAACGATAAAAATAAATATATATGACTTATGATATTACTAATAATTCTGGTAAGCGAAGAACAAAAAGAACTATATATATATATATATATATATATATATATATATATATATATATATATATATATATATATATATATATATATATATATATATATATATATATATATATATATATATATATGTGTGTGTGTGTGTGTGCGTGCGTGCGTGCGTGTGTGTGTGTGTGTGTGTGTGTGTGTGTGTGTCTTAAAATATTATGTCGATAGATACAGCCAGGTTAATTCTGAAGTCAGTTTAGTTATACCTGTTTGACTTAATGAGGATTTATGTGATGGCATAGAAATCGACTGTAGCGGCTTTGGTGTGACCAAACTTTGGAATTCAGAATTTATAAATAACCTGGACCAGAATGTTTCACTCCTACAGCAACAAGAAAGAAACAGTTATTTCTTTAATATGAGCACTTGTTTCGAAAAAGATTTTTTTTTACCATGCCGTTGAAATTCTAGAATCCACACCTAGGAAACATCATCCGTACAGGATGGACCATCTCAAACAGCAATGTTTGAGGGACAAAACGTAGTATTTGCTATGAAATCATTTCATAGAGCAGAGTAAGTGCCTGGAGTTCACCATTTATACTTGAACCTAAAAATTATGCTGTTTAGGATGAAAGATTCCCTTTGTACTTTTAAACGTTTAATAAACATGATTGCGTATGGTATTAATAATTATGACGCTAACGTGATGATGTCGTCATCTGCATTGACACCTGGAAATATCGCTTACAAACCATTATAAAGTTTTTGGATAGACCCAAGTGATTCGAAATTGACAATTAGTTTATCCAAAGTGGGTTTTGCCGTGTATGTGTTACATGTATAGGATATACTGAGTCGAGGACAAGTTAAACCTCTGAATTTCATGTGCCAATCAGTATAAAGAAACTGTCCATACATGCTTAACGACAAAGCAAGAAAACCATGTTGCAATGGTCTGAAAAATGTCAGGAGACTTTTAATAAATTAAAGGCCATACTTAAGAGTGCACCAGTTCTTTCATCTCCAAATTTCAGCCAATCATTTAAATGTATGTGATGCAAATAATGTTTAGGATCACGCAGTTTTGATTCAAGAAGACGAACATTGCGTAGATCATCAGTTGCTAGTTGTTTAAAGCATTAAACAAGCACCAGAAAAATTATTCAATAATCAAGAAGGAATGTTTGGCTTTGGCACCGCCTTTGCAACACTTTACTGTGTATGTTATTTTAGCTCCGTCTCCATTTATTGTTGCATGTGTTCACAACTTCCTTATGTTCATTAGCAAGATGAACAACAAAAGTCAGATTATTAAGGTAGAGGTTTTCGATGTTACATGAATACAAAATATTGACATAAGGCAAATTAAGGGAAAATAAAATCTTAACTAATTTAACTAATACTTATTAAAAAGCTTTAGCGTATAAATCATCCTCTTTTATGAGGGTGTGTGTTATGTATATTTAACTTGCGCTGCTTGTTATGTCTTGTTTACAATAACTATATGCTGTGGAAAATTGTATCTTGTCCAAAGAAAAGTTCAATGTATTCCTGATTAGAGACAATCATGATGTTTTTGTTTTAATAAACAAATTATACATAGTTAATATTTTCTTTATGATTGAGGGTTTAATATTAGGATCATTATCAGTTGAAGTAAACATATGTATTTGTGTCTGGGTTAAACTTATTGGAATTCCCCCGTATAAATACCTAGCCTTCCATACGTTGACAATATTCTATATTAAAATTCTAGCAACATATTGTTTTAAAAGGAAAGATTCCCAGAAAGATAATTGTGACCTGGGTCAAACAGTGGTCTTAATAATCTTGTTATCTAGAACTTATTAATTCGTGTTGTAAATAATGAAGCAAAATCAGTTTTATTGTTCATTATTTTGATCTGGGCAGGAATTTATTTATTTATTGAAATCATTATATTATGGAAATACAAAGTGCATATCAATAATAATCTTGGTCAAAAATTTGAATTTGGAATTGTCGTGAATTCAGGGAAGAGACTCTAGGATTATATTATTGTGACTCGTTTAAAGAGTGTTGGCACATTATCACACTCTACGCCATTGTTACATTTGTACATTAAGCGTTTGTTCGTATTTTGGTGTACCACTGGAAATCAATCAGAAATATATTATATAGGTCTGTTAATAAACCTTTTGGATTATTTGGGAAGTATTTCGCATTAATGTAAGTTCGTTTTAAATTTTCACTTTGAATAATAGTGAAATACATTATTTATTGAATTTATATAAGGCCTGTTGGCTTGCGCTCTTTTCTATTAGTTTAAGATCTTAGAGTTCTAATATTATCTTTTTGTGTATATATAATATGAAACGAGAATATTAGCTGATAATGTCTATTTGTGTATATTGGACATTAAATGTTGGTAACACCCAACAGTATTTATATGTGTATATTGGCCATAAAATGTGAATATCATCTAACAGTGTATTTATTTGTGTATATTGGACATAAAATGTGAATATCATATAACAGTGTGTTTATAAGGGTATATTGGACATGAAATGTGAATATCATCTAACAGTGTGTTTATAAGGGTATATTGGACATGAAATGTGAATATCATCTAACAGTGTGTTTATAAGGGTATATTGGACATGAAATGTGAATATCATCTAACAGTGTGTTTATAAGGGTATATTGGACATGTAATGAGAAAATTATCTAACAGTGTGTTTATAAGGGTATATTGGACATGTAATGAGAAAATCATCTAACAGTGTGCTTATAAGGGTATATTGGACATGTAATGAGAAAATCATCTAACAGTGTGTTTATAAGGGTATATTGGACATGTAATGAGAAAATCATCTAACAGTGTGTTTATAAGGGTATATTGGACATGAAATGTGAATATCATCTAATAAGGTGTCTATGTATATTGGACATGAAATATGAATATCATCTAACAGTGTGTTTATAAAGGTATATTGGACATGAAATGTGAATATCATCTAACAGTGTGTTTATAAGTGTATGACATGTAATGAGAAAATCATCTAACAGTGTGTTTATAAGGGTATATTGGACATGTAATGAGAAAATCATCTAACAGTGTGCCTATAAGGGTACATTGGATATGTAATGAGAAAATCATCTAACAGTGTGTTTATAAGGGTATATTGGACATGTACTGAGAAAATCATCTAACAGTGTGTTTATAAGGGTATATTGGACATGTAATGAGAAAATCATCTAACAGTGTGTTTATAAGGGTATATTGGACATGTAATGAGAAAATCATCTAACAGTGTGTTTATAAGGGTATATTGGACATGAAATGTGAATATCATCTAATAAGGTGTCTATGTATATTGGACATGAAATATGAATATCATATAACAGTGTGTTTATAAGGGTATATTGGACATGAAATGTGAATATCATCTAACAGTGTGTTTATAAGGGTATATTGGACATGTAATGAGAAAATCATCTAACAGTGTGTTTATAAGGGTATATTGGACATGTAATGAGAAAATCATCTAACAGTGTGTTTATAAGGGTATATTGGACATGAAATGTGAATATCATCTAATAAGGTGTCTATGTATATTGGACATGAAATATGAATATCATATAACAGTGTGTTTATAAGGGTATATTGGACATGAAATGTGAATATCATCTAACAGTGTGTTTATAAGGGTATATTGGACATGTAATGAGAAAATCATCTAACAGTGTGTTTATAAGGGTATATTGGACATGAAATGTGAATATCATCTAACAGTGTGTTTATAAGGGTATATTGGACATGAAATGTGAATATCATCTAACAGTGTGTTTATAAGGGTATAATGGACATGTAATGAGAAAATCATCTAACAGTGTGTTTATAAGGGTATATTGGACGTAAAATGTGAATATCATCTAACAGTGTGTTTATAAGGGTATATTGGACATGTAATGAGAAAATCATCTAACGGTGTGTTTATAAGGGTATAGTGGACATGAAATGTGAATATCATCTAACAGTGTATTTATAAGGGTATATTGGACATGAAATTTGAATATCATCTAACAGTGTGTTTATAACGTGTCTATGTATATTGGACATGAAATATGAATATCATCTAACAGTGTATTTATTTGTGTATCTTGGACACGAAATGAGAATATCATCTAACAGTATGTTTATAAGTGTATATTGGACATGTAATATGAATATCATCTAACAGTGTGTTTATAAGGGTATATTGGACATGAAATGTGAATATCATCTAACAGTGTGTTTATAAGGGTATATTGGACATGAAATGTGAATATCATCTAACAGTGTGTTTATAAGGGTATATTGGACATGAAATTTGAATATCATCTAACAGTGTGTTTATAACGTGTCTATGTATATTGGTCATGAAATATGAATGTCATCTAACAGTGTATTTATTTGTGTATATTGGACACGAAATGAGAATATCATCTAACAGTGTGTTTATAAGGGTATATTGGACATGAAATGTGAATATCATCTAACAGTGTATTTATAAGGGTATATTGGACATGAAATTTGAATATCATCTAACAGTATATTTATTTGTGTATATTGGACACGAAATGAGAATATCATCTAACAGTATGTTTATAAGTGTATATTGGACATGTAATGAGAAAATCATCTAACAGTGTGTTTATAAGGTTATATTGGACATGTAATGAGAAAATCATCTAACAGTGTGTTTATAAGGGTACATTGGACATAAAATGTGAATATCATCTAACAGTGTGTTTATAAGGGTATATTGGACATGTAATGAGAAAATCATCTAACAGTGTGTTTATAAGGGTATATTGGACATAAAATGTGAATATCATCTAATAAGGTGTCTATGTATATTGGACATGAAATATGAATATCATCTAACAGTGTGTTTATAACGTGTCTATGTATATTGGACATGAAATATGAATATCATCTAACAGTGTGTTTATAAGGGTATATTGGACATGTAATGAGAAAATCATCTAACAGTGTGTTTATAAGGGTATATTGGACATGTAATGAGAAAATCATATAACAGTGTGTTTATAACGTGTCTATGTATATTGGACATGAAATATGAATATCATCTAACAGTGTGTTTATAACGTGTCTATGTATATTGGACATGAAATGTGAATATCATCTAACAGTGTATTTACAAGGGTATATTGGACATGAAATTTGAATATCATCTAACAGTGTGTTTATAACGTGTCTATGTATATTGTACATGAAATATGAATATCATCTAACAGTGTGTTTATAAGGGTATATTGGACATGTAATGAGAAAATCATCTATCAGTGTGTTTATAAGGGTATATTGGACATGTAATGAGAAAATCATCTAACAGTGTGTTTATAAGGGTATATTGGACATGAAATGTGAATATCATCTAATAAGGTGTCTATGTATATTGGACATGAAATATGAATATCATCTAACAGTGTGTTTATAAGGGTATATTGGACATGAAATGTGAATATCATCTAACAGTGTGTTTATAAGGGTATATTGGACATGTAATGAGAAAATCATCTAACAGTGTGTTTATAAGGGTATATTGGACATAAAATGTGAATATCATCTAACAGTGTGTTTATAACGTATCTATGTATATTGGACATGAAATATGAATATCATCTAACAGTGTATTTATTTGTGTATATTGGACACGAAATGAGAATATCATCTAACAGTATGTTTATAAGTGTATATTGGACATGTAATATGAATATCATCTAACAGTGTGTTTATAAGGGTATATTGGACATGAAATTTGAATATCATCTAACAGTGTGTTTATAACGTGTCTATGTATTTTGGACATGAAATATGAATATCATCTAACAGTGTATTTATTTGTGTATATTGGACACGAAATGAGAATATCATCTAACAGTATGTTTATAAGTGTATATTGGACATGTAATATGAATATCATCTAACAGTGTATTTATTTGTGTATATTGGACATGAAATGTGAATATCATCTAACAGTGTGTTTATAAGGGTATATTGGACATGAAATGTGAATATCATCTAACAGTGTGTTTATAAGGGTATATTGGACATGAAATGTGAATATCATCTAACAGTGTATTTATAAGGGTATATTGGACATGAAATTTGAATATCATCTAACAGTGTGTTTATAACGTGTCTATGTATATTGGACATGAAATATGAATATCATCTAACAGTGTATTTATTTGTGTATATTGGACACGAAATGAGAATATCATCTAACAGTATGCTTATAAGTGTATATTGGACATGAAATGTGAATATCATCTAATGGTGTATTTAGTTGTGTTTATTGGACGCGAAATGAGAAAATCATCTGACAGTGTGTATATTTATGTATATTGGACATGAAATGAGAGTAACATTCAACAATGTTTATATGTGTATAATGGACATGAAATGAGAAATTTATCTGACAGTGTGTTTATTTATGTATAATGAACATGAAATGAGAAAATCATCTGACAGTGTATTTATTTGTGTATATTGGTCATGAAATAAGAAAATCATCTGACAATGTGTCTATTGCTTTATATTGGACATGTAATGAGAAAATCATCTAAAAGTGTGTCTGTGTATATTGGGCATGACTAGTTTATAGGTACAAACTGTGACTTTAATATACCATCACGCTGAATGACAATCATGCTTTATTTGTGAACAGATCTGTACAAAATAAAAATTGGTTTACGTTTTAAACTGTATTTTAGAAAGTTATTTACGTGAGACCGTGTATGATACCTTTTAATTTTGATCCTTTCCAAATCATTTGAAAACTGGAAGTTGTCTATTTTATGTTACCGACAATGATATATTCTTTTTCCTTTGAAGAAGTTCTTTACTAGAAAACTTCTTGTCATTATCCTTGCTAAATGATACAAAAGTAGATGTCAATCATTCAAAAGAAAACAGTCACATTGACACATACAAACTAGATTAGAGTAAAAGGTTATTATTAGCATATTTAGTACGGAAGATGAATGAGATGAAGTGACTAAAGGTGTAAAAGACGAAATGAGATGAAGTGGCTAAAGATGTAAAACAAGAAGAACCGATTGACCTTGTGCTCCTATTGCTCGTCGGACAGGTAAAGCATTGCGATCGAAAGAAATATTACACGAAGGAAAGAGAAGCGAATTTTGGATATCTTTTTCTACAGTATTTATTAACGTCCTGTCCATGAAGCTCACTGAAACGAATTCAAAAAGTGTATATTGCTACCAAACCAAACCAAAAAGTAAACATCTGCAAGACGCACGACTATGGTCATACTTACAATCGACGTAAGTACACAAAACAATTTAACAAACATTTTCAAAAAGTCTAACGAAAATAGCAGGAATCAATATTCATTGGTATGCCAATGTATCAGATGTCTCTCCTTTAACTTCGTACAATCGAGGTTGTAAGTATTTTGTTTAATTCAACGGTGTATTTTCAAAATCGGCTTTGACTTTATAAAAGAACTTCAGAGTTTGTACGAGGTTTAAGCATTATCTAAGTGGATAATCCCAGATGATAGCAGAAATATATACCAAATTTTGTATCCAAGCTTGTAAAACTGAATTGAAAAAAGGCTTCAAATTCAGTTATTCACCACTGAGAAATCTTCTAGCAGTGTCGAGGATAGTTTGAACATACACGAAACAATGTATGTGGAAATCTCTAACCCATCAACTTGATTTTAAGTACGTCGAAGTGGTTCCACGTCTGGCAAAGTTTCAATCGTATGTCAGCTAGAAGAAGTGACGCCTGAAAACAAATTGACTGACTCTGATCGCTCGACGCTTTGGAACGTTAGAAAAATAAAGCGCATGTTTGACAAAGGAAACTTTCTGTGATGTACGACATATAATGTTTTGTGTCATAGAATTAGTGCATTGAAGTGATCCGCCCTTCGGTAAATTAGAATATATAAATGGTGAAATGTCAACAGGAACTCCCGAAGTCCAATTGAAATTCAAAAAGAAATACCGGGAGCAGGAGGCATCACTTTAGACCGCGTGGTGAAAAAGGAAGGAAGGCGATCGTTTGCTAAAGCGATGTTAAATTGCTTGTGCGGTAAAATGGCACAACGACCGTGTTTACCCAAGACGAAGTATTTGAGAGAACTTTCCCGCTACTTCCTGATGATTCACAACAAAGCCAAATGCATGAAATACGTGGATATACTTTGTGAAGATTGGATCTTAGTCAATTACAAAGAAGAACTGGACTTTGTTGAAGCCGACGGATTTGTAAATATCTTCATTGTGGCGTACGTGACAGTCCATGCTCGCTTAAAATTGTAGGAAGTTTTAGAACTGTTAGGAGATCATGGGTTGTGTTTTGACACGGACAGTTTGCATCTACATCGATCGCCTAGAGCACTGCTACTCTAAAATTGAAGCAGACCGCTCAGAAGCCTGTTGCAATGTGTATTGTATTGCTTTACTGAATCATTTGGCTTTGTTAATTTTTGTAGCGGTTTTTTTCCCATTGTAATATGCAATAAACATGTCTTGAAAAAAGTATGAAAACTCATGTCTTGTCTGTTTTCGTGTCAAAAGCAACATTTCCTAAACAATTGTTACCTCTGCTGTTCCTGCTTCCTCTTTCTCCACTTTCAAAGTCAACGACGAATACTTATATCATGCCAGTTGGGAGGTCTTGTATTTTCGTTATCCCTTTCAAATCTAAATTGCCGGACCAAGCGGTTCAGGCAAACCCGAATTTGTTAAACGTTTGATCAAACATAAACATCATACAATTGATCGTTCACCTCAACGGTGTGTGTGGTGTTGCAAAGAGTAGCATATAGCCTCTTGCGAGAAATTCAAGGCGATCCCATCGTGTTTGTAGAAGGCAATCCTGGCAAAGACGACAGGATCGTGTCTGACCCCAGACAAACCCATCTGGTAGTTTTCAACGACATGTTAGCAGAAGAGGAAGAAGGGATTAATCTGTAGTTTACGCGCATAGGCATCATCGTAAATCCAGTGTCGTGTACATCACTCAGAGTTTATTTGAACAAGTAAAGCACATCCCATCATCAGTCTCAACGCTCATTACGTGGTTTTGTTTAAAAGTCCTACAGATAAATCGCAAATGCATGTCTTACAGTTAGGAACGCCTTAGATGGCTCATGTCAACGACGACACTTGAACCCCACACGCTTATATACTTGTGGATTTAAAATCTACCAATCCGATTATTTGTGATTTCATACCCATCTATTTCACCACTGTCGGAGGGTCTGTCGTGTACACGTCTTCGACGTCGATTTAACAAAAAACATTATATAAACACCTCGGACACTTTGGGGTCTCACACAGCGTCAACATGACGTCCCTTAAGTCCCATCATCCCATCAAATTGATTTGTGCCTTGTACAGAATCAATCACGATGATTTACGGTGACAGCAGGTCAATTACTGCAAGGCGTCATTCACATTCCACATTAAACTAGACGCTTTTTGATTGTAACAAAGTAGCTTTGACGCAACCGGCCGATCCTCTCGGTGACACTTAAACTAAAAACAAATCACGACAATGATTGACTGGCAAGCAGTGAAGACGAGTGAAGAACCTGGATGAAACATCTTTCAGATTTCACATGGAGATAAGCGCCGAGAAAACAAAGCTGATGATAAATAGTGGCAAACAAATCTAAACCAAGATTAACGTCAGAGGACATGGAACTGGAAACAGTCGACCAGTTCAGAAATCTTGGTTCCATAATCTCCGAAGAGGGATCAAGGGCATACATTTTGTCACGAGCAGCACAAACACCGGCAGCTATGTCTAAGCGTAGACCCATCAGAAAAGACAACATTCTGTGTCTGAAAACTAAAATCAGACTATTGAGAGCACTAATCATCTCAGTCTTTGTGAGACCTGGACCCTGGTATCAGAATTAGAACGAAAAATACAGGCACTTGAAATGAGATGATACAGAACCATCCTTGGGATCTCTTACATGGGGAACATCATAAAAGAAGAGGCGCGTAACATCATCAGGCACAAAGTAGGCCATTATGAAGACCTCCTCGCCACTGTCAAAATGAGAAAGCTGAAATGGTATGGCTATGTCACTAGAGCCAACAGTCTATCCACGACAATACTGCAGGGCAGCGTCCAGGGTGGCATAATTAGAGGTAGACAGAAAAAGTGGAGTGACAACATCACAGAATGGAACAGAAAATGTTTTGCAGAGACACATGTATTGGCACATGATCGAGAGAAGTGGAGGAAACTGGCCATATGTTCAGCAACACAGTGCATAAACTACCACACTAGGTCAAGAGACTGATGATGATGATGATGATAATGATGATGATGATGATGATGATGATGATTATACCAAATATTGTTAGAGTGGGAAGCTTGAAGGGCGCACGTATACTTTAATCAAAGCCAGGTGCTTCCTAGAAGACACATTGTATGGGACGGAATGTTCATTTGTGAATCGGGACCAGACCAGCTAAACAAAGCGGAAGATATGATGAGAAAGGTGCTGAAAGTAGAGGTGAAAAAGATTAAAGATACCTGGGCAAAGGGAAAAAAGGAAAATACAACATAAAGAAACAAGGTGGAGTTTAAAAGACTAAATAACATTTGGATGAAGGTATAGGAGAAATTTAGATCCATGGCACATCCCGGTTGAATGCCAGAGACGGAAAAGAAGAAGAATCATTGAGAAAGTCAGGAATGGGTGGAAGAACTGGAGAAAATAGAAGACGAACGCAAATGCACCTTTGAAGGCCACTCATATGCCTCGAACGTATTTGCTTTCTTGTCAACTTGTTTTCAGTCGTTTGTATAATTTTTTGTGACTGTGTATTGTATGTGTTATATACGTCTATGTATATGTCCCACTCTTTGGTCCCGATTGAGGTCCGCCCTGTGCACACCTCTTCCTACAATTGTTGCAAATGTTTTTAACCAAACTTCATTACTTTGACGTCACCACACCTGTTCCTACAATTGTTGCAACATTGTTGCAAATCTTCAGTACCGTGACGTCACTACATCTGTTCCATTCCTATTATCTGTATACAACAACCCAACTTTCCATTGTCCGTATACAGGCCCAATAATCCCCATGTTCAATTTCCATTGACTGTAAACAGCTTCAGGTTGAGTTATAAAACCTTGACCCTAAACGTGCGAAGGGTGTATGTGTGTGGGCTGTCTGTAAATTATTTTCCCATAGATCCTAAACAGCCCCTTATTACTACTATGGAATATTGTCGATGATCAAGCCACTTTTATTGTTGAAATACTCAATATAAAAGTCCAAGAACAGTTGAACAAAAATATTCCGATTTCCAAAAGCAAAAGCTCTAATCCATGAGAACTCCATCAGAGAATAACTGTATTGCTTGACATTTGGTCCAAAAGTACTCGACAAAACTCAGCTAGGTGTGCTGATCGAGTACTATCCACTTTATAATCGTTTCAAATTGGATTGATCCGAAAATGTTCCTTTTATCTCTCATAATGTTTGCTATTCAAATCTGAATTACATCTTTCGTTCCTACTAAAGACATCATTAACAAAAAAACCTTTCATAAATTATTTTCCCCATTCAGTGAAATTGTTGTAGAAAAAAACACGTATTTATAACATTTTCTAGATTTTGTATTTTGAAAGTATATATGGAAAATTCTGGATAAAGTATAATATTTTCGGTTTGAAAGGTCATCTTGAAACCGTCACAAACGATTTTCTAGTGAATTGTAACTTTGTATCCTGTACTGAGGAGTAGCACACAACGAGTAGGTGGTTTGACTGATATTCAAATCAGCGTTTGGACAGTGACACACATCTTAAAACGTATTATGACTCGAGAACTGCTTGGCTTAACGTTCAAACTGACCAACACAGTCCCAAGCTGCCCCGAATGAAAGCATAAAAATGTGTCTACACAGAACGAAAACGAACTCCTTGCTAAGATGACACGGAAGAGATAAGGCCGAAAGAGACGTCGAAAGCACTTCAGATCTGATAGACACGATCAGGAAAAGAATATGAAAGGAAAAAGTTCAGATATTTGCGTACTTGTGATGAGTATTTTGACACACCGAGATTCTTGTGAATGTTCCAAGAGAGAACTCAATCTGTTTATCATGCCGCCGATTACGAAGACGATGAAAGAATCTCGGATGGTATACTTTCAGCCTGTATTGAATATGACCGCCAAGGTATCCTATCAAGTTTGAAATCGAACGAGAAGCCAAATATCACATTAATCTAAGCAATGGTTACTAGCAAACGAACAACACCAATCCTGGAGCCAATGCTAGAGTTACTCTCGCCAACAATATCATGCATTCTTTCTTCAGCAACGAGGATTAGTACTTGAACAATATATTGGACAGTAGCAGCATGTCTACTTACTCTGACCGACGTTACCTCAAGAACTGCTTGACGCACGGCAAGGTAACCAAGAACACATCTAGATGCATCGTTAGAGTTTGAACGTGACACAATGAACACCTTTAGTGACACAGAATTAACAGACACTGACAATTCTCACAATGTTGGATTTCACAACCGACATCGAACAATAAAAAACGTGCCTGATCTATAAATGATGGATGCATTGCACTTTGAAATATGGTTGGAAAACAAGGGTTTGTTGAATGATGTGGATATCACTGAATCAAAACAATATCATGTTCTATATGAAAAACAATTGGTACCGTGATACCATATACTGACTTTCCAGATACACCAATTCCAGCTTGGACTTGGATTTCATGCTAGAAACGCTATGTTTACCCTTGTAGGCTTGTGCGTGGGCTTCAAAACATTATTATTATTATTATTATTATTATTATTATTATTATTATTATTATTATTATTATTATTATAGACTTATGCACAAAAAAGAAGGAACCTACATTCCGACCAAAATTACGGCGCTATGTATGAAATGTTGGTTATTACATACAAAAACCGACGCACACTTGAGTTGTAAGAACATTTTAAAGTATGCGCTATGAGATTTGATTTTGGCTTTATTAACCGCATCTCTGTCCCATAGAATTTATAAAAGGAAACATCCCAACCGTCAATAGAACATTCCATAATTTGCGATAATTTATAAACTTAATATAGAATATCGGTTTAGTTTTATTTAAAAATATCCGTACTTTACGATTATTTTCTAAAGTCATTGCAATCAAGTCAATAATGTTTATCAAGAGATGTCTTCATACCTAGCTTTTCCATCTTCTGTAACTTTTGTGGGTCATCACGATCTTTAGGTACGACCTGCATGGCAGTCGGTAGCATGGTAGTTTTGTGATGGACACCATGCATGACATCTCAGAGATAGGTGGTGTCAAAGTTATCGGTGTTGTTATGAATGCTGTGGGCACCATACTTTTGGCCGTTTTAATTGCCCATGCGATTCTAATTGGCGATGGTATAAATGTCGTTGGCACTGTGGTAATGGTTGATGTGGTAGATGCTGTCATCGTAGTTCTTTCATTCGCTAAAGATTATGTAGAAGCCAGACACGATGCTGCGTTACTGTGATAGTTGGTATTACTATGGTTGTTGTTGTTCTTCTTCAATGGTTGGTGGCACCAAAGATGTTGCCGGTACAATAATTTGATGTGGTAAATCCTTTCAAGAGATATAGTCCATCCACTGACATGATGAAAGGTATCAATCTTGTGTCCGTCAGATCCAAGTAAGGCTAGGGATCGAGAAACGTTTTGATCCAGATCCACATAACCATTGTCATCTTTCTCTGTAAGCCTTCCAGACGCTTTTTCTCATCCAATCCAGTAAAAGAGTGTCCCTCCGTTATCTGGTTTCTGCAGCTGATTCTAGTCGGATAGAGACATCTGGAGTATTTACCATTGTTACAACGTGAAACAAATGTTGATATAAGGCCACAACGCATATTTTATATCATATTAAAATACCTCATTTCCATTTACATCTTCTAGCCATATGGTGTGACATCTTCCAACCATATGATTTGAGGCATACGAGTCCCTGTGGTTATATATGTTAAACGTCAAATTTCACAAGTCAGTCAAAAATTATTTTTGTTTTGCTCATGCTCGTACTGCCGTCTATATTATAATCAATACCTATCGTAAAACATGACGGCACGATATAAAGAACAGTCAAAAGGTATACATTTGTATACCTAGCTGCCATTAGGTATAGTTTGAAATCTTTCTTATCACATAGCCAGAACACTTTGCCATGAAAACTAATATACCTTCACCATCTGAAAATCCAGTAATACTTTTACCGAATGTCAGCCATCTGTTCAGGGTTATTGTTTTTGGGGTTTTTTTTTGTTGTTGCTAAGGGTTATACTACATGATGTTATGTTGTTATTCTGACCACGAAGTTTTTGTGCAGCTTGTCAATTACGCAATATTTGGCAACATGCTCAAACGTTATGACAAAATAGACGCTTTGCAGCCATACATTGCGCTTGACAAAAGTGAATTATTAAAATTATCGTCCCTCTCCGTTTAGACAAGTTCTTGATCAACGATCTTGTCGAAATAGTGATAGATCTACTGACTGAGGAGGAAACCAAGTCTAAGAGAACTTTTCGAACAGCCCTTTGCTGACGTGTTCCATCCAAATCCGGACCGATATATTCTTCACGCTTGGCTCTTGCTAAGTAAGGAAAAAATCACACGAACTAGAAATCCCCCACTCCTCTTCTTGTATGGTAATGTTGAGTGTCTTCAGAGACTGGTGAGCAGTCAACAACATCGTCTCATTGAATTCCCCAATCTTACAAGTAACTGACTTTCTTCTCGGTCGTTTCGATGACAGTTAATGCTTCGTGATATGCGACACATTCCGACAATTACCTCATTGACTTATTGCCCAACATTGACATACACGTAGCGCCCTACATCTCTGACTCTAGTTCCAAGTGTTATCTTTACTGGTTTTTTACTTCGTTTAATTCAAGCCCTTAGAGAAGACCGCGATGACACTCAAGTATATTTCATGGTAGCTTTAACGTCAGTATGCATGGTGAGTTAGTAACATTATCTCTCTATGAACCATCTTCTGTTTCGATTAGATGTTTCGGCGGTCCATATGACTCAAATTGGTTTCGTGGCTTAAATCCTGTTGCCGTTAACGGGCAAGCTGAAAATCATTTTTATTTTCCAGACACAAACCCTCGATCGGTTGTACTGTCTCAAGTTAATGCTACTGGGTATGTTTTCTCCGAGAAACTTAACTTACTGCATGCTTTGATTTTACAACAAGAGAGTGAAATCTATATTCCTCAGTCACCGCCAAATTAAGTGTTAACATAGTTTGTATCAACCGATCGGCGCAAAAGCCTCATATCGTATCTACCGTTTGAGTTTTCGTTTTGATTATCCCAATGCTAAATCAATGAAACCTTTCATTACCATTTCCTCACCTCCATATTAACTTGGTTGTGGAGGCACTCACCAGTCATTGTGTACTTTTGAGAGAGTGGCGTATGTAAGGTGAAGTTGTTTGCATTTGAAATATGCACAGCGGAGAGAATGTTGACATACCTCTATGCTACTTTGAAAATGTGGCTGACATTTCTTTGAATATTGCACTTATGTAAATTGTACATGATATAAGCACACTAATAACTAAAATGACTGCTCCCTTGTGCTACATAAATCAGCCTTAGTTAGTCTATATTTAGCACCTATTAAAAAAGGGAACTGAATTTTCCCCAACTAGACAATACCAGCTTCTAAAAGTGCAATAGATGAAAGGATGTAAAATGTAAAGAAAAAGACAAGTTATCGGCTCTGTTGTTAAACAATTTACTTCTGAAGTCTAGGAAGTGAAAATGACCAAACGGTGCTAGCAGTTTTTGAAAGGTGCACGTCTAGAGTAAGGCCAAGATGTTTACTCTATAACCCATAGTATATCCATCAATCATTCACCAAAAAAGGGGAATTAAAGGCTCTTTGAACAATACCTAAGTTATACAAAGTTATTTTAAATAGCAAGCATAACCAATGAGGAAATGCGGGGAAATTCTTTCTCTTTAAAATTCAAGATTCTAAAATATTCAAATTTACTTGTTTCCATTATTTGATGTCAATGCAGAATTGACCATACACTGTATATTATTTATATCATTTCCTACGTTGTGCCGTTGACCTGATAGAACGTAGAATCCTTTGTCTTTATTTTTCGATCCCTGGTCATTTAATCATAACTACACTGTTATGACACCGTCGTGTTACATCATTTACTAGTTGGGTCTATATGTATGCCATGTGGTCGGTAGGGTTTATATGTGACGTGATACAGATATTTTTGGGTGAAGAACTATTTGAAATAGCCGCATTTATTGCCAAGTACAGGAAATGGACTTAGAAGAAGTATGACTCGTTTTGCTTATGGTTCGGCACAAAACAAAATGTAATTATAGTTTAAACAAAGTGGTAGACAAACTAAAGCAAGCAACATGACAAAATATCTTCCTAAATTGTAACGAACTAATAATGAATGGGTGGATTCTTGATAGATTGTATGCAACATGAATCGGAAAAGAAAGATGACATTTTATGCATTAAAAATGCACAAGGAGAAGGGACATAATACATACTACAGTCATGAGAATAATAGTTCATATAATGACAAATTAATTACCGGTCAGCGTGTAATCAATATTTACCTGCATAGTTTTCCTAGCGTTAGAGGAAGTTAGCGCATGGAAACGATTAACCTCTTATTTTAAAGTTGTGTAGAGTTTTGCAAAGGTTGGGGTGGGGTACTTCCAAAATATTGATTAAAATATTATGGAAGTTCCACTCCACTGTAGCGTTCTGCAAAGGTTGGGGTGGGGTACTTCCAAGATATTGATTAAAATATTATGGCAGTTCCACCTGGCTCGTGAATTTAAATTTAAATTAAAGACCAAATAGGTATACGGCTCTGAGCCCCCAGTCAGCACTGCCGACGGTTAAATATATATATATATATATATATATATATATATATATATATATATATATATATATATATATATATATATATATATATATATATATATAACACGAAGATGAAATTCAACAATAACAATTTAATGAAGCCTATAAATTTAAATGTCACACAATCACTCGTCCTTTAAGTGATAGCCTATTTCATCTTATGATTTTCAGTGTGAGTTCTATTTTCCACCTGGCCTTTGGTTGTACTCATCTATTTATCCGATCCTCCCACTCCTCCTGGATTCCACCTCTCCGACTTCTCTCCTCCCTTCACTTTCCTTCCGTTCTTTATCACGAATATTGGGACCACTTCCCCTGGTCTGTTCCCCGAAAATTCCTCTCCAGATTTCCCTCTTTCCTTCTCTTCCTTCCGTCTATAACGGAGACACTGGGACCACTCACTAGTCTGTCCCTCGAAGCTTCCTGTGAAAATCACAAGGCGTTAACATAGGGTTTATCACATCTCACCTCACAATAAATCATCAATTAACCATCAGATAAGGCTATTACCTTTTAGGACACGCATACATACACATCGAAATTCCCACACACTCTTACAGGGAAACAATGGCGTAATAGCACGATATCATACATATATCCATACATCATATCACATATATATACCTAATATATATATATATATATATATATATATATATATATATATATATATATATATATATATATATATATATATATATATATATATATAATCTCATTGTACTTAACAATATTACGACAGCCAGACGTATGTCTGTACACTACACTCCCACAAGCGTACACAAATATTCAAAAATTCATATTATTAATTTCTCACAGTGAAATCATTTCAACGATACCATTCAATTTCTATAATTACATGGATAATGTGATATTGTACTATAAAATAACCACATAGCGAATTATAATAGTATTAATTCTTACGACGGCTAGCAAGCAATAAGATTTTTTTACAAATAGGAACCCATTCTTCAAAATATACAAACATATCAACATCACAAATAATTACTCCTACAACGATTTTAGTAATAATACGTATATACCCGATCTACAATTAAATGCAGTGGCAGACAGCAAAGATCGAACAAATAGCTCACTGACCTTTTTAGAAGCTACACTTATAATCCTGTTCCTAAGGTTTTTCCGCCAATTAACGTATGGCCGCCGGAGTTCCAATTCACGGTACGTTCTCTATAACGACTATGGCAACTAACGCTCGATGGCCGGGTTAAAGATATATATTTTAGAATAAATCAGGGTCCCACCACTTCCTCGATTCTGATTGGGTAGCGCTGGGGCCCTATCCACTCGACTTATTCAATCTGGCGGTCCGTCAGCGTATCCAGAATATAAGGCACGCCCACTCCTTCTGGCAGCTTCTTTGATGTACAAAACATCCTTCCAGCCCAAGGTGCTAATTACACTTTTGACGGGCTTTGGTCAGCTTCCTCCCTTAACTATGGCAAACTTACGTAAGGGATGGTGTTAGCATGCGGTCATGTGTAAAAATAAACAGTGGCTTGTCCGACTTACTTGATAGCACATGGTTCTAATTTAATTTTGGGTCGGGCAACGCCACAAGTTGCATGGATATTTTAAACTTGAGGAGATTGGTTGGAGGGTCTTATTGACGTATATTTTTCTTAAGCAATGATTGCTTTTGGACTAAATGATTTTGTTGGGAAAAAGGTATGTGCGTGTATTCCCTATATTATTAATGATTAAATGTCATGATGATATAAAGAAACGCAGTGTGATGTAGAGAGAGATAAAGCAAGGACAAAAAAAGCTTTCCTTATGCCCAGAAGCTGATCGAAGTAAGTAAGGTCATATATTACTTTATTTTATCTCCATATAATAAATGTAAAAGTGACGCAAGTAAAGACCAGTTTCCACAATACTAATCCCCTACACAGTTTGATTTGAATCTTGCTCCGATTAGGGTTCAGTTAAAAGGTAATAAATAGTTACTGAGCGTCCAATTTTATTAAATGTAAAGAAACTCAAAATTTCACAAGACTTTGTCACGTCAGATTTCATAGCTACATTGCATACGCTATCATTTACTTCACATCAACATCATTAATCAAGAATTAAAATTAAAGCTATTTTCAAAGTTGTTTTTCGCACGTCCCAAGAAATATTTACAGATCATTTTTTGGATTTTTCAGGATTTTTCTTTATTTCCCTACAATAGGGTGCAAGTCATTTGTTGTTGTTTCTGTCGTTGTTGAGACCGTTGTCATGCAGTTGAAGTCGTCCCCGTGGAGTATCTCTCCAGACAGGTCACAAAACAGAACGTAGCACCAGTTTCCCGACTGCCCATGGCTTATCTCCGATCCGAGTCTATACCAATTACCTTCGTAAAAACAGCCCATCGGTCTAGTGTGAAAGTGAAATGGAGTGCTAGTTTCAAAAGGTGAAACGTCAAATGAAGTTGATCCAAAATCAGCTGGAAATCCAAACGCCAAAGTGAACACGAATAAGAAAATATAACCTTTCATTTTCATGGAGCGACTGGAATAATAATAATAATAATAATAATAATAATAATATAAACGTAATGTGTATATCCGTGCTTTACACAAATTATTGAACTGAACAGTTTGTGCTGGACAGAATGAACTGAACAGATTATGTACCATTTACAGAATACAGAATATTCCGGGAATAATATACTTATCAGGTTGAATTCTGTTGGTCAGAATGTACAGACTGTTGTGTAGAATGCTCTATCAGGGCGTTTGGTGGATTAGGTTTTGCTCTATCAGTCAATGTGTTCCGCGACATTATTTAGTAATTAATCAATAGCCTTTAAATTTATCAAGGAACCATGTGTGGTAACTTCTCGAAAGTACTTAAATATACTGAGGAAAACTGGTGTGGCAAATCCTAAACATTATTCAGATCTACGGTGGAATAACTGGGATAATTTCTCTAAAGTGCTTAAATCTTTAGAGTAATAACTGCATGGTAATTGCCTAAATAGCGTGAATCTATTGCGTAGCACCTGTTTGATAAATCGTCTCAAGTGCTTAAATCTTTTGAGTAATAAATATATGGTAATTGCTCTAAAAAGCGTTAATCTACTTAGAAATACTAGTGTGATAATCATGTAAAGTGCATAAATATTTAGAGTAATAACAGCATCGTAATTGTTCTAAATAGTGTGAATGCATTGCGTAGCATCTGTTTGATAAATCGTCTCAATTGCTTAAATTTTTAGAGTAATAAATATATGGTAATTGCTCGAAATAGCGTTAACCTAATGAGGAATACTTGTATGAGAGTTCCTCTAAAGTTCTTAAATCTACTGAGGAACTTATGGGGTGTAATTTCTCTGAAGTGTTTAAATCTACCTAGTAATTCTTTTATGATAATTCCTCCAAAGTTCTTAAATCTACAGAGTAATAAATGTGTGTTCACTCTTCTAAAGAGTTTAAATGTACTGCGGAATGCTTGTGTGGTAATTCGCCTAAAGTTCTTAAAATTACAGAGAAATACCGGTGGCGTACTTTCTCTAAAGCTGGACCGAGTGGCCGAGTGGTCTAAAGAACTCACCGTTACGGATCACTGCCATCTCACCTCTGACTGCGTGGGTTCGAATCTCGGATTCGGCCAATGTGGGTATGTGAGAAAGCTTGTCGGTAGTTCCTCGTGGGTCGGTGGTTCTTTCTGGGGTTTTCCCGGGTTCTTCCTCCACCATTTATGCTGGCCGCCATGTATAGCCTATCTTGTGCTTAAAAATGGCGCTTAACCCTATAACAACAACAACATCAACACTCTCTCAAAATACTGAGTAAGACCTGTGTGGGAATGTCTCTAAAGTTCTTAAATCTACTGAGTAATACCTGTGTGGTATTTCCTCCAATGTAATTGCTTATTAGCCATTAAAGTATGCATCAAAAATTGTAACTTGAAAATTCACTTTAATCATAGATGTCGTGACATTCAAAATCTGGAAGCAAATCGAACTTCAAACAGATAACAGAGTAATATTTTTTAACAATCGTATTTTCTTGCGCGCAGCACATGCTGAAATGAACCTTTCAGTTCTGCTCGTGCTACAGTCATTAGGCTCATAATTTGTTATTTTTTTAACAAAATACCTTTCATCAGGAGATTAAAGTCTTAAATCAGCTGAATATATCAATGCTATAATGATTTGAAACCGTAGAGGGTATATATAGCCCCAATTGTCAAGTCAGTCACTCGACTGTACAAACTCTACTACTACTTCCACTATACGTATTACATGACAATGTATCAACATGGACGCCCATCTGCGTGGTCACATTAGACAGTGGCTCACTGTAATATTTGTTGTGCAACAGCTAACGGACATATATCAAGTCCAGCTGAGGTCATCTGGGAGCAGCTAAGACCGATACGTGTCTACACATGTAATAAAACAATCACTTTCTTTTCGCTTTCACACATTATTAGCAATCGGGTAGTTGATACTCGCTGTTGGCGAGCTTTCAGATGGTAATTTAGAACGTACTTAAATAATAAAAAAGGATCAATTGCTCACAAATTATATCAATCAATAGGTTCTGCAAGTAGCTTCAACATATTTTAAATATTCATCCCACGTAACCTTCCCCAAAGCAAACATGATTGTCAGACTTACATTCAAAAGCGACAAAGCCAAGCACCTTGCACTGTAAATCCTAATAGTGGAATGTAATCTTCATCTGCAATGACGCAGTTTTACATTTTACCTTCGCGATATTTAGGGCAAAGTTTATCTTCTCTATATATTTATACTGAACATGCTCATAATGATAGCTAGATCTTGGACAAGACTCATTAAACTACACATTTACTAACCTTCCTTTTGGCAGTGTCTGCCACAAATATCTATATTTACACGAAAATGGACAAAAGCTGAAATATTGAAATTGTAAAGTGTACTCTGACTAAACCATCTAAGCAGAACCTAGTGAGTTATACTTTCCGTTTTGTTTGTTTGTTTATAAATGCATTTACATACCAATAACAAATCTGTGGAAATCTTATGTTGAAAATGGGAATCTGAAGGTAAACTCCACCTTCTTTCCATATGTAGAGCATTGATGTGAACAAATTGTGTGTGGCACATACTACTACTACTACTACTACTACTACTACTACTACTACTAATAATAATAATAATAATAATGAGGACCTTGTATAGCGCATAATATTTAGAAGCTCCAAGCGCTTTACAACATGTATAATGATATGATTACCAAACAAATAACCCCCCAAAAAACCAAAACTCACCATGAATTTAGAAAATATAAAACATGCTGAAAATATTTAAAGTAAGAATCATTATTAGGTCTTAAATGTTTGTTCTTGTAGTCGACAAAGGTGAGTTTTAAGAACACTCTTGAAAGGAGTCACTGTCTAATTTCAATGGGAAATTCGTTTCACGCGGCTTGGCCCTGATATGCAAGTAATGTTGTCCATATGACTTCATTTTCATCAGGGCAATCTCTGCGAGCATTCTTCTTCTTTAATTTTTGGTGGCACCAAAGATGTTGCCGGTACAATAATTTGATGTGGTAAATCCTTTCAAGAGATATAGTTCACCCACTGACATGATGAAAAATATCAATCTTGTGTCCGTATGATCCAAAAAAGGCGAGGAATAGATCCAGTTCCATATAACCATTGTCATCTTTTTCCGTAAGCATTGCCAGAAAGTTTTTCTCATCCAATCCCGTAAAGAATTTCCCTCACTTTTCGGGTTTCTTCAGCCTGATTCTAGTCGGATAGAGGCACCTGGAGTACGTACCATTAGTACAGCGTGAAACAAATCTTGATATAAGGCCACAACGCAGATTTTATATCATATTAAAGTATCTCATTTCCATCTTCTAGCCAGATGGAGTGACATCTTTTAACCATATGATTTGAGGCATGCGAGTCCCTGTTGTTATATGTATTAAACGTCAAATTTCACAAGTCAGTCAAAAATTATTTGTATTTTGTTCCTGCTCGTACTGCCATCTATATTAAAATCAATACGTATAGTAAAACATGACAGCACGATATAATGAACAGTCAAAAGGTATACATTTGTATGTCTAGCTGCCATCAAGAATAGTTTGAAAGCTTTTTTGATCACGTAGTCGGAACATTTTGCCATGATAACTGGTATCTCTTCACCATCTGATAATCCAATGATATTTTTATCTAATGTCAGCCATACGTTCAAGGTTATTGTTTTGGGGTTCTTTTTGCTGTTGCTAAGTGTTATACTACATGATGTTATGTTGTTATTCTGACCACAAAGTTTTTGTGCTGTTTGTCAATTACGCAATATCTGGCAGTATGCTCAAACATGTTATGAACAAATAGACGCTTTGCAGCCATACATTGCGCTTGACCAAAGTGAATTATTAAAATTATCGTCCCTCTCCGTATAGACAAGTTCTGGATGAACAATCTTGTCGAAATAGTGATAGATCTACTTAATAGGAAACCAATTCTAAGGGAACGTTTCCAACAGCCTTTTAATAACTTGTTCCATCCAAATCCGGACCAATATATTCTTCACGCTTGGCTCTTGCCTGGTGGGTATTGCTAAGTAAGGAAAGCTTTTAAATCTTCGAATGTGGAAAGAATCACACGAACTAGAAGTTCCCCACTTCTCTTCTTGTATGGTTATGTGGCGTGTCTTCAGAGACTGGTGCACAGTCAACAACATCGTCTCATTGAGTTCCCCAATCTTACAAGTAACTGACTTTCTTCTCGGTCGTTTCGAGGACAGTTAATGCTTCGTGATATGCGACACATTCCGACAATTATCTCATTGACTTATTAATCAACATTGACATACATGTAGCGTCCTACATCTCTCACTTTAGTTCCAAGTGTTATCTTTACTGGTTTTGACTTAGTTTAATTCAAGCCCTTAGCCAAGACCGCGCTAACGCTCAAGTATATTTCATGGTAGTTTTAACGTCAGTATGCATGGTGAGCCTCTCTATGAGTTTCTATTAGATGTTTCGGCGGTCCATATGACTCAAATTGGTTTCCTGACTTAAATCCTGTCGCCGTTAGCGGGCAAGTTGAAAATCATTATACGTCCCCTCGCTTGTATCTACAAATCCAGAGAAGAGTTGCAACAAGTTCCGGTCCGGACTATCATGACTTAATTGAGGTGGTCCGAACCATTACGTGAAACATGAAAATAGCCCCTTCGGGCATGGACAGATAAAACACCTCAAGTGCTCTCATCATGACTGACATAGGTGATATTCTTGATGTACCCTGGAGTCTTACCCGAATCGCCCCAAAAAGACATCTGTTCTGAAATCAAGGCAATCTCTGCGATCATTGTATTCGAACGCAATATTTCAGTTAGAGATAGTAATTAGGTTATCTACTGGCACCCACATTTTCAAGTGTTTTTCTACAAGATTTAGTCTCTCAGAGACACATCCTGAATCCAACTGGTCTAGTGTCGGTGGCACAAGCGACTAACAGGCACAGTTAATGTCAGCATCACCTCCAGATGGACCATTTCTTGAGGTTTTGCGGGATTCTCCGGAAAATATAGGATGGCAAGATTATTCATTTTTATTTTCCAGACACAAACCCTCGATCGGTTGTACTGTCTCAATTTAATGCTACTGGGTATGTTTTCTCCGAGAAACTTAACTTACTGCATGCTTTGATTTTACAACAAGAGAGTGAAATCTATATTCCTCAGTCACCGCCAAATTAAGTGTTAACATAGTTTGTATCAACCGATCGGCGCAAAAGCCTTCATTCGTATCTACCGTTTAAGCTTTCGTTCCTTTATCGCAGTGCTAAATCAATGAAACCTTTCATTACCATTTCCTCACCCCCATATTAACTTGGTTGTGGCGGCACTCACCAGTCATTGTGTACTTTTGAGAGAGAGTGGCGTATGTAAGGTGAGGTTGTTTGCATTTGAAATATGCACAGCGGAGAGAATGTTGACATACCTCTATGCTACTTTGAAAATGTGGCTGACATTTCTTTGAATATTGTACTTTTGGAAATCGTACATGATCTAAGCACACTGCTAACTAAAATGACTGCTCCCTTATGCTACATAAATTAGCCTTAGTTAGTCTATATTTACCACCTATTATGAAAGGGAACTGAATTTTCTCAACTAGACAATACCAGCTTCTGAAAGTGCAATGGATGACAACTACATATATAAAATGTAAAAAGAAAACAAAATTATCGGCTATGTTTTTAAACAATTTCATTCTAAAGTCTAGGAAGTGAAAATGACCAAGCGGAGCTGCAGTTTTTGAAAGGTGCACATCTGGAGTAAGGCCAATATATTGACTCTATAGCCCATAGTATACCCATCAATCATTCACCAAAAAAGGGGGATTAAAGGCTCTTTGAACAATACCTAAGTTATACAAAGTTATTTTAAATAGCAAGCATAACCAATGAGGAAATGCGGGGAAATTCTTTCTCTTTAAAATTCAAGATACTAAAATATTCAAATTTACTTCAATTTCCATTATTTGATGTCAATGCAGAATTGTCCATATATTATTTATATCATTTCCTGATAGAACGCATAATCCTTTGTATTTATTTTTCGATACCTGGTCATTTAAACATAACTACACTGTTATGACACCGTCGTGTTACATCATTTACTAGTTGCGTCTATATGTATGCCATGTGGTCAGTAGGATTTGTTAAATGTGCCATCGTGTACGAAACACTTTAATCCAAATTTCGTAGGGTTTCTCTGCGACATGGTACAGATCGTTTGGGGTGAAGAACTATTTGAAATAGCTGCATTTATTGCCAAGTACAGGAAATGGATTTAGAAGAAGTATGACTCGTTTTGCTTATGGTTCGGCAGAAAACAAATGTAATTATAGTTTTAACAAAGTGATAGACAAATGAAAGCAACCAACATGACAAAATATCTGCCTAAATTGTAAATAAAAAACACTAAAAGGGTGGATTCTTTATAGATCGTATGCAACATGAATCGGAAAAGAAAGATGGCATATTATGCGTTAAAAATGCACAAAGGAGAAGGGACATAATACATACTACAGTCATGAGAATAATAGTTCATATAATGACAAATTAATTACCGGTCAGCGTGTAATCAATATTTACCTGCATAGTTTTTCTAGTGTTAGAGGAAGTTAGCGTATGGAAACGATTAACCTCTTATTTTAAAGTTGCATGGATATTTAAAACTTGAGGAGATAGGTTGGAGTATATTTGGAGTATACTGACGTATATTTTTTTAAGCAATACTCGCTTTTTGATTTTGTTGGGGAAAAAGGTATGTGCGTGTATTCCATATATTCTTAATGATTAAATGTCATGATGATATAAAGAAACATAGTGTGATGTAACGTTGTCAGTAGATAGAGATAAGGGAAGGACAAAAAAAGATTTTTCTTATGCCCAGAAGCTGATCAAAGTTGTAGGGTTTAACGCCATTTGTCAGCACAATATACTATACATGGCGGCCAGTATTAGTTGTGGAGGAAGAACCCGGGAAGAAAAAAAACCAAAAGAACCACCGAGTGACGCAAGTAAAGACCATTGTCCACAACACTAATTCCCTACACAGTTTGATTGCAACCTTTCTCTCATTAGGGTTTAGTTAGGAAGAAAGAAATGGTTACTGAGTGCCCACTTTTATTAAATGTTAAGAAACTCAAAATTTTACAAGACTTTGTCGCGTTAGATTTTACATCTTTTCACAGCTACATTACATACGCAATAATTAACTTCACATCAACATCATTAATCAAGGTTTTCTAAGTTGTTTTGCGCAGGTCCCAAAAAAACTTTTACAGATCATTTTCAGGATTTTTCTTTATTTCCCAACAATAGGGTGCAAGTCGGTTGTTGTTGTTGTTACTGTTGTTGAGACCGTTGTCATGCAGTTGAAGTTGTCTCCGTGGAGTATCTCTCCAGACTGGTCACAAAACACAAAGTAGCACCAGTTTCCCGACTGCCCACGGCTTATCTCCGATCCGAGTCTATACCAATTACCTTCGTAAAAACAGCCCATCGGTCTAGTGTGAAAGTGAAATGGAGTACTAGTTTCAAAATGTTCAAATGAAGTTGGTCCAAAATCAGTTGGAAACCCAAACGCCAACGTGAACATGAATAAGAGAATATAACCTCTCATTTTTATGGAACGACTGAAATAATAATAATAATAATAATAATAATAATAATAATAATAATAATAATAACAATAATAATAATATAAACGTAATGTGCATATCCGTGTTTTACAGAAATTATTGACCTAAACCGTTTGTGCCGGACAGAATGAACTGAACAGATTATATTATACAGCATTTACAGAGTACAGAATATGCCATCACTCGGGAAAAATATACTTAACAGGATGAATTATGTTGGTCAGAATGTAGACTGTTGTGTAGAATGCTCGGCGTTTGGTGGATTTAGGTTTTTCTCTATCAGTCAAATGTGTTCCGCGACGTTCTATAGTAGTTAATCAATAGCTTTTACATTTATCAAGAAAACATTTGTGGTAACTTCTCAAATCTACTTAAATCTACGGAGGAATACTGGTGTAGCAAATCCTCAAAGGTGCTTAGATCTACGGAGGAATAACTGGGATCTGCTTAAATATTTAGAGTAATAAATTTATGATAATTGCTCTAATCCATTGCGTAGCACCTGTTTGATACATCGTCTCAAGTGCTTAAATCTTTTGAGTAATAAATATATGGTAATTGCTCTAAAAAACGTTAATCTTCTGACTAATACATGAGTGATAATTCCTCTAAAGTTCTTAAAGATTCTGAGGAATTTATGGGGTGTAATTTCTTTGAAGTGTTAAAATCTACTGAGTAATTCTTTTCTGTTAATTCCTCCAAAAATTTTTAATTTACAGAGTAATAAACGTGTGTTCACTCTTCTAAAGAGATTAAATACACTGCGTAATGCGTGTGTGATAATTCCCCCTAAGTTCTTAAATATACAGAGAAATACCCGTGGTGTACTTTCTCTAAAGCTGGACCCCGAGTGGTCTAAAGCGCTCACCGTTACAGATCATTACAATCTCACCTCTGTCTGGGTTCGAGTATCGGGCTCAGGTAATATGGTCATGTGAGAAAGCTTGTCGGAAGTTTCTCGTAGTTCGATGGTTCTTTCTAGGATTTTTCCGGGTTCTTGCTTTACCATTTATTCTGGCCGCCATGTATAGCCTATCTTGTGTTTAAAAATGGCGCTATAACAACAACAACCCTTCAAATTACTGAGTAATACCGGATGGTAATGTCTCTAAAGTTCTTAAATCTACTGAGTAATACCTGTGTGGTATTTCCTCCAGTGTACTTGCTTATTAACTATTAAATTATTCATCAGATATTGTAATTTGAAAATTCACTTTAATCATAAACGTCGAGACATTCAAAATCTGAAAGCAAATCGAACTTCAAACAGATAACAGAGTATTTGTTCAACAATCGTATTTTCTTGTGCGCAGCACGTGCTAAAATGGACCTGTCAGTTCTGATCGTGCTTCAGTCATTAGGTATAAAATTTACAAAATATCTTTCTGCAGGATGTTCAGTCTTAAATTAGCTAAAAATATTAATGCTATAATGATTTGAAACTGTAGATGTTATAGCCCAAATTGTTAAGTCAGCCACTCGACTGGACAGTGGACACTCTCTTCTAATACTTCCACTATACGTATTACATGACAATGTATCAACATGGACACCCATCTGAGTGGTCACATTAGATGCACATATATCAAGTCCAGCTGAGATCATCTGGGAGCAGCTAAAACTGATACGTGTCCACATATGTAATCAACAATCGCTTTCTATTCGCTTTTACTCATTATTAGCAATCAGGTATTTGATACTCGCTGTTGGCGAGCTTTCAGATGGTAATTTAGAACGTACTTAAATAATAAAAAAAGTATCAATTGCTCATAGATTAGATAAATTAATAGGTTTTGCAAATAGCTTCAACATATTTAAAATATTCATCCCACGTAACCTTCCCCAAAGCAAACATGATTGTCACACTTACATTCAAAAGCGACCAAGCCAAGCACCTTGAAGTGTAACTCCTAACAGTGGAAAGTAATCTTGACCTGTAATGACGCAGTTTTACATTTTACCTTCGCGATATTTAGGGCAAAGTTTATCTTATCTATATATTTATACTGAACATGCTACTATGATTATAATGATAGACAAGACAAATTAAACTACACATTTACTTGCCTTCCTTTTGGCAATGTCTGCCACAAATATCTATATTTACACGAAAATGGACAAAAGCTGAAATATTGAAATTGTAAAGTGCATTCTGACTAAACCATCTAAGAAGAACCTAGTGAGTTATACTTTCCGTTTTGTTTGTTTATAAATGCATTTACATACCAATAACAAATCTGTGGAAATCTTATGTGGAAAATGGGAATCGGAAGGTAAACTCCACCCTATTTCCATATGTAGAGCATTGATGTGAACAAATTGTGTGTGGCACATACTACTACTACTACTACTACTAATAATAATAATAATAATAATAATAATGACGACTTTGTATAGCGCTTAATATTTAGAAGCTCTAAGCGCTTTACAACATCTATAATGATATAATTACCACACAAAAACACCACCCCAAAACGCACCATGAAATTGGAAACTATAAAACATGCTGAAAATATTTAAGGTAGGAATCGTTATTAGGTCTTTAAGTTTGTTCTTACAGTCGACAAAGGTGAGTTTTAAGATCACTCTTGAAAGAAATCACTGTCTAATTTCAATGGGAAATTTGTTCCACGCTGCTTGGAAATTATATGCAAAATAACGTTGAACATATGACTTCTTTTTCATAGATAGCACAATAAGTATACGATTGTCAGACGAGGAGCGTAAGTATCTTGCTGATGTATTCGCATTGGTGGGGCCGGATAGGTATTCTGGACTGAAGTCTGTCAGTGAAACATAGCACAGAGAACAAATTTTGTGTTTGATTCTGTACCGAATGGATAGTCATTGTAGGATACAGAGCAGTGGTGAGGTGTTCTCTGATCGAGGTATTCTAAAGATAATCCGAGCAGCTGTGTTTACAACTTTTTGAAGTTTCTGGAGTAGATAGTGTGACGAACCAGACATAATTTAGTTACAATAGTCCAGTTTTGAAAGTACTAATGAACACACAAGTGTTTTAGTGGCATCAGCTGAAAGATATTTACGAATGGAGCTGATGCGTCTCAATTCAAGATGTGCAGCCTTGCATATGTTCATGACATGTTGGTGCAATGTGAGAGTACTGTCTAGAGTAACACCTAGGTTTCGTGCTGACTGTGTGAAATTTAATGTTGGTGTTGCTGATATTTATTGTCTGAGATAACGGATGTGAATGAGAAAGTTTCTGTGTTGTGATCAGAATCGCCTCAGTTTTATCATCAATCATCTGCAGCTTGTTACATGCCATCCATGATTTCACATCAGAAATGCACCTCTCGACTCCATGGATGGTAGCATCAACTTCAGTTGGGTGGCTAGACTTGTATATTTGGGTGTCATCACCATACAATTGGTGAGACACTGGGTGATGATCTATGACACTTGAGAGCGGCCGAGTGTATAGGATTAAGTAAACAGGTCCAAGAACAGACTGTAGTTTATTTCATTTGCAGATGCAATTTGTGTCCTGTTGACTAAGTAGGACTTGAACCACTGTAAGGCTGTATTCTGAATGCCAAATACATGCTGGAGACGGTGAAGTAATATATCATGATCTATTGTGTTAAATGGTGCCGAAAAATCAAAGAGGGTGAGGACTAATCTTTCCACTATCCAAAGCAAAGACAATGTCATTAAATACATTCAGAAGAGTAGTTTCAGTACTGTGGCAAGAGCGATATGCTGACTGTACATTGCTATAAAAAAAATGAATTCAAACGAGATACAAGTTGGGTTAGAACTTTATCTAAGATTTGTTATATGAACGGGAGATTAGAATCTGGGCGGTGGTTATTTAAATCTTTATGTTGGTTTCTTCAGCTGAGGCTTCACAATGGCAGTTTTGAAAAATCATGGGAGTTCCCCCGATAAGAGAGAGAGAGAGAGATATTAATAACATCACTTAGTGAAGGCAATATTGGGCCTAAGCACTCAAGCAGCAGTGATGTTTGAAATGGATCAAGTTCACACGACTTTTGTGCACTCTTCATCACGATTGTCCGTACTAAATCCATACAGACAGGTTCAAATGCGCCTAATGGTTGTCGCTGAAATTCTGTATCATAACTGTATGGTGACGAGTCAATTGAAATTGTGTTGTCAAGCGAATATCTAATGGTTAGTACTTTGTCACGGAATAAATTTGTAAATAGGTCTGGAAGGTCTAGTGGAGAGAAGGTTTTTCAACTTGAAATGACGTAATCAATATAACATTGTATGACTGGACTAAAAACTATGTGATTGCAACTTGAAATGACGTAATCAATATGACATTGTAGTGATATGACTAGACTAAAAACTATGTGATTGCAACTTGAAATGACGTAATCAATATGACATTGTTGTGATATGACTAGACTAAAAACTACGTGATTGCAACTTGAAATAACGTAATCAATATGACATTGTAGTCTTAAGGATGGACAAAAAACTATGTGAATGAAACTTTAAATGACGTAATCAATATTACATTGTATGACTGAAGTATAAACTACGTCGTTGCAACTTTAGTCTGATTAAATCATTAAAATGAATTATGATCATGCAATATTAATAATTACATCTACAAGTCTGTGACAGAAATGAATATGTCAATAAAAACATAATTGGATGTTGGATATATCTAGCGATATATAACCAAGCAGGCTTGCAGATGATAATACCGAATACCAGAAAATGAATGTCAAGCAAAGCGTACATGGCTGTTCGATATGTCTAGACCAAACAGGCTTGCAGCTGATAATACCGGATGTGATCACAGTAACATGGTTCTACTGAAGTATGTCACTCACTAAAATATTTGTGTGTATACTTGAAACATTAAAGGTCTGTGGCATTCCATTCATTTTGCTCACATTTGATGGATTTTTCAATGCGCAGTGAGCTCTTTATTTATGTACAAGTAGAGACATACATTTTTACAAGTTATGAGTCTCTTGTAGACGGATATTAATGTAACTAAAAGCAGCACAAGAAATTCACATTGAATTTTAATATTTTCGGGATGTTGGATCGGGGTACAAAGTCATCCATGGACAAAATCACCTTTGGACCCCCCAATGCAAACCCCCAAACAAAATGATAGGTTTGATATCATCCTCTCACCCCATTATAAGCTTACCCCTTTTGAAATTAGATAGTTACATCTCGGTGTGACGCGTTGGACCTTTTGCAGTTTTATGGCGGTTTTTCTTTAATGGATCAAGTACGTATATTGTGACAGTTAGATGTTAGTTCTTAACATGCCAAGAGATTAAGATATCTAATTATGTTTTTGATCTAAAGATTAAATACATATTTATGTTTTTTGTCGCTTTGCTTTCATAATCACGGACTTTACAGTATTTGACATGTATTGTTATATTATGGGAAGTACTGTAGTTATTAGCCACAACTTAATTATATATGACATTTTAGCAATTAATAAAATATGAGGTATACTGATGATATTAGCCACAATTTAATTATAAAACATCAAATTCTAGCATTTAATTAAATTTGAGGTATACTGATGATATTAGCCACAACTTAATTATATATGAAATTCTAGCAATTAATTAAATATGAGGTATACTGATGATATGTCTTCGTTTCTTCGTTTTATCCAAGGTGTTGGTACTGACAAGCTAAGACATATTTGTATTGGATAAACAAAATATTCCATAATGAAATTAAAATTATGAGGTATATTCTTATTTTTCCCTAAAACGTTTAAACTGTGTTGTTGACCTTTAAGACATAACATGATCTCATTTTGAAAGTAATTTTAAAAGGGAAGAAAACATGCAATTCACTATTTAGTCTTTTTAGCTCACCTGGATGTGAGGCTTATGGTTTATCTATGCATGTAATCTGTTATTTGTTGTAAATCAAGCAAGTGTCCATTAACAACTGCTCAGTACTTCATTGGAATCCATATTTCTGATTTTTAACATATATTCATATCATCCGAATGTCAGATGAGATAGATATATGCATATTAATGAGATGCCCTTATATCTGATTGGTTGGCCTTATTACTTGCACTCTGGAGTCCATATTTCTGATTTTTAACATATATTCATATCATCCGAATGTCAGATGAGAGAGATATATGCATATTAATGAGATGCCCTTGTATCTGATTGGTTGGCCTTATTACTTTCATACTGGAGACCATTTTATGAATAAGGTTTGACCAAGCTTGGAATATATGTGGTTATAATCTTAAGGTTTTAAATGAGTTCAAACATTGAGTGAGATCCACAGTCACATACTAGTCATTGATCGAGACTGATACCACTCTGGAGGCCTTATTTATCATACAATTGTAATGAAGTATTAAATATTTGCTTAGTCATTAAGATCAAACGTTTAGAAACATTTTAATTTAAAAAAATTAAACTTTGTTTCTGTTTAATAGTGTATTTAATGGGATAATAACATATTCCTTTTTAAGACTGATCAGCATTTATTTTCTGCTTGAATTTAACATATTATGTTGCCCACTAAATATTTTTGAATTAACTGTTTTATGTTTAAGAGTCATCATTAAAAAATATCATGCCCAGCTATTGACATCCCACTCACAGTTTTACTATTTTGTCAGTAATGAAGTTACTAAATTGTGAATGTTTCCTATCTTCATCAACAAGCTGCTCTATAATGTCAGGCATAATGTAAACTGAAACATCCCACTTTAGTTTCTGTTCTTCGTAAATGAATATCCTATGATGTACTGACCGTTAAATTTTTGTGGGATGGGTTAAATCTGTTTTTCTATCTGATAATTTATTCTTTTTGTCAGTAAAATAATATATAAATATGGTGTTTCTTTACTATCAATTTAAGAAAGATCTTCCAATATTGAGAGACAGATTTTTTTAAGTGTTGGGCCTCTGCCAAAGAACATTATTTGTTATTCCCTAATGTAAGTGTGGTATACGTTAGCACATATCATACAATGTTCAGAAATACAGTGGTATACTGCAGTACAAAATGTTTTGAAATACAGTGGTATACTGCAGTACAAAATGTTTTGAAATACAGTGGTATACTACAGTACAAAATGTTTTGAAATACAGTGGTATACTACAGTACAAAATGTTCTGAAATACAGTGGAAATACGGTGGTATACTGCAGTACAAAATGTTTTGAAATACAGTGGTATATTACAGTACAAAATGTTCTGAAATACAGTGGAAATACGGTGGTATACTGCAGTACAAAATGTTTTGAAATACAGCGATATACTGCAGAACAAAATGTTTTGAAATATTCAGCTCTATAGAATAGTAACATGTATATTTCTTTTCGCAATTCAGGACTACTGATTTAGTTGAATAATTACGATTCAGGCTGTTACTAAGGCCGACATCAGGCTTGTATCGGAAATTTTGTGATAAAATACGCGATTCTTCATTTTTGTCTGGCAGACAAAAATTCGCTATTTGCCACGCCTATATTCATGTAACAACCTCTTAGTTAACATCTCCCGAACATTAAGAATTTTTAGCCATGCGCAAAGACGTGTTTACAAAAAGAATGGCGGAAGCAACTATAGATCGAAAGCAAAAACTTACAAATTCTGAAGAAAAAAAAGAGCTCTCTGGGCAAAATTATGGCAGCACACGCATATGTACTGGTGACCAGCATGAACGATGGAATAAACTGAAGTCCACGTTGAACCTGAAAACTAATCCAGAGGTCGCCAAATTCTTGCTGGATAGGTGAGTCTCAATTTTGCAATGAACAGTCAAGTTTTTATACCGCCATTTTATTTCTGTATAGTTAATTCTTTATCAAAACTTTTAAAATAACATGTTTAATATAAACTGGCATTATTCCATTTAGCATGAAATAAAATGCTACAGCCCTGCAACAATGTCGCTAAAACCCGCATATAAGCCATGAATATACTGCTGGTGTTTTTGAGGCTACCAAAGGGACATTAAGGGTCATCTTCATTTTCGCACGCAAGCATAAAAAAGTTATTTAAAGGCAAGCAATCACTTGTTGTTTCTTTTTAAAATTATATATAATGTAAATGGTGATGACTGTAAAGGAAAGTAATGCAGTACAGTTAAGTATATTTTATATACTATTGTTTGTAAAGTATATATAATTATTGTGTCTAATAAAACATTTATTTTCCCTTGCTAAATTAGTTATGAATTGAATGGCAGTGCAAGGAAAACATCAGAAACAGAGAGGAATGTCACAGAAGACATGGCCACAACTTCTACACCTGGGCCAACAATTCATAGGTTACAAATTCCTGCTGTGTCTGATATAAACATAAAAAGAATCAGATATGGCATCTTTGTAAGTATTACTACATTTTAATAAATTTTATGTATATTTACTTGTTTAAAAGTGTTTTGGTAGATGCACATCTAAGGAATTTTTTTATTACCTGGAAATATATCATTCTATATTAGTTATATACTTTGCAAGTTGGTAAAGATTGTACATTTTGTTAAAATATGGTTTGTTTTATTTAGAATACTATTTTTGTTGTAAATTGCTTGTTGGCATTTGTGTCCTTTTTGGTACTTGATATGTTCCTCATCATACTGTTTGTATTTTAGTTAAAGGGTCTTAAGAGAGAATAGTCTTTGACTAAATACGCCACCCCTATCAATAAATTAATATTAGTTCTTGAAGCATTATCATTCCCATCATAATAACCACAATAAATGATAATGCTTTATTCAGGTTGAATGATACAAAAACTGTAAAGATTTCCAAGTTCAACATTAGTATTTACACATTTCAAACTTTTATTATAAGACTTGTCTGAAGTTGAAGAACTTAAGGAGAAGGAACGTGCTATGATTGAAAAGTCTAAAAGTTTTATCAACTCATTTGAGTTAAGTATACTAACAAAAATTATTGTGATACATACATAAAAGGGGAATATTTGTGTTAAGTATACTAAAAAAAAAACAACCATTATGATACATGCTTGATATATGTAACTAAACTAAAAGTAATGTATAGTATTAGTATTTGTGGATGGTATTTGTGTATGAACCAGAAAGTTGCCCCCACATAAGCTTTATTTTATGCGTATGAACATACAAGTTAAAAATCTGTAATTACATTATATATTAAATATAGTATCGATGCATAGTTGAAATAATGAAGATATACTGATTATCATTGAAAGAAAATGAATACATTGTATTATAAATACAAACCACACTAAGGCCATAGTTATGGTTTGTCCGTTTAGTACACATGGAGGGCAAGGGGGGGGGGGGTTACCCAAATGCATATGCTTGTGTATGGGAGTGGGTGGTCTACTGATAATGTATGTACGAATATACCTCGCCAGTAACTTGTCTAATATGTAACCTGCTTGACTGGGATTCAGTTGGTGTTTGAATATTAGTGGACAATAGACAAACTTTTTAAAGTTATGCAGCTTGTTTCTATAGTTCTGCCAGACATTCAACATTGGTGGACTATCTGTTTTTATTAAATACATAATATTATTAATCCTTGACCTTTTCTGTGTGGATTAAATATAGGCTGTTCTACAAAATGGGGAGGGTTGCAGCAAACGCATGTACGCAGATGGGGTGTGCGTAAAAAAAAGTATGCATGTGTACAGGGAGGGAGGGGTCAAGCTTTGCCAGATTTTTGTGCACATGCCCATTGTTGAAATCAGATTTTGTGTCCGGATTTTTTAATTTTTTACTTGCAATCTAATTCAGACCAGTCTGAGCTATACACAGACAGGTGAACATTTGCAAAAGTCGGATACATTGTGGATTTGAAGTAAAAAGTGGTCAGGAGGAAAATGATGAGTCAGAAATAGAAAAAACTCCAACTTTTACCCTTATGCAGATGCCGAATGATGTTTATAGCACACCTAGGCATATATCTAAACAAAAAACGCTTGGAAGCAGATGTATTTCAATGTATTCAAAATTAGCCCACAAATGTGTTTCCTACCCCACCCCCCACCCACCCCCCATTTCAGGTGACAAGGAAAGAAACTGTAGGGGTAGAATGAGTTGGCTATTCTCTGCCTGCATAATGCTATTATACATTGGTAGTTTCATCAAAACAGATTTATTTCTGGGGATTTAAAAATTTTAAATAGTTTTCTGCATCTGAATCAATTTATTTATTTAGTGATTTTACTTTGTTTCAGAAGTACAGCAACTGGAGAATTTCAAGAATTTGATTTTATTGTATGCCTCCAAAAGACATTCATATAAGTCACCAGCTTTCAGAGCTAGGAATCTGTTGGCAGCTCTTGATCATAACAATCATATTGACAGAGATGTGATTTTTAACACAGATGGAACAATAAGATAATAAATTTTATTCTTGTTTGTTAATGTAATTATTCCTTTTTGTTAAAATATTAATGCTTTACCTGAAAGATGATAAACCATCTGTTTGTGGTACAGTTTAATCTTTTATTGGAGAAAGTTTTATAAATTTCATAAACCAATTTTGGTTAGAATTTGTCTAATGTAATTAGAAAATTCTGTTAATAATCGAAACATTTTTATGATGTCTGTCATATTGGTAAGATGCAGGTTTGCTATTTTCACATTTTCATCTGTAGCAAAATGATTTGTTACATGTAATTGTATGCAGTTTTTATATGGACTTTCGAGAATTAAAAAAAAAATATGAAATGACATTGTTAGTGAAATGTTTGCATTTTCTTGTCAGATACCAAAGGTCATTCAACAAAAAAAGTGTGAGATGGTCTGCAAACCCAAAGAAAGCTGATCAACAGTACCTGTATATTCCGGAAATAATTATGAAAATATTGAAAATGAGGTTAGATGATAGAGTTGAGTTGGCTTGAACCAGCTAGTTGTTTTGGACATAAGTGATCCTAGGTGAATATCTGATGTACTTGCTCCCATACCACCACCGCCTACAGAAGAGATTGTTACAAAGCAGAAATCTCAGTTTAAGTTAAAATGATTTAGGCCTTTTAGTCAGGTAACACCTATTGATATCAAATTGTTATGGAGAGACTATTATAGTGATTGTATATTAACAAATGATCCCTACCATAAACCCATATAGACTTTGACTAATGTTTTCTTGAAGTGCCTACCATGAGCCAAAGTCCAGCATCTGTTTGATTTCCAGGTAGCAGTTTATCTTCAGACCACTGTTGATTATTTTAAAAACATGCATTTAAACAAAACGATGTAAAACCTTTTATAACTTTTCATACCCAATGCATTTATACTTGTCTTATATGTATGTTTAAATTGAGGTAAATGCAGTGTATTTTGACCATATGATGTTAAAAAAAGCACAGCAGATACTATACATTGTAATACACTTAATCTTACAGGAGTAACAAGATTGAAATCATGTAATTGCTAGTCGGTATTATTGCAATATGAAGTACCTTTTATTTATTTTATTTTCTAAATGTTTTGTGAAAAAATGGAAGTCAAAAAGATTTCTAGAATACTTTGAAGAAGAAAAAAAAGTACAGTATGTACATTGGAGCAAATGAGCAAGTGACTTCAATCCATACTCTTCATCCTGATTTAATTGCTCCCACTAAACATTACTGTATTTATCAATAGACAACACACTGAAGCATTAAAATTGATATATAACTGAACTTGATCCTTTTTTCCAACTAAACCCATCAAAGAACGTGTTGTGTCATGCGAGTGCATCTTAATTTAACCACACACGTTAAATATAACAATATGCTGGTGTATAAAGGAAAATTAAACATGGCCGTGAAATGTTATCCCAGACTGTAGAGGTGACTGTACATGTACCTCTGATTATGATTAATTATCATGTATGTACCTTATTGTTTTTAAATGGCTAATTACGTCTGTTTCCCGAACAGGTAAAACAATGTTATCTCTCTCTGTCTCTCTCTGTCTCTGTCTCTCTCTCTCTCTCTCTCTCTCTCTCAGTGCAATGGATGAAAAAAAAAGGTTTTGACAAATTTATAATTAACATGAAAGAAAATCTGACACTTAAGCATTCAAAACTGGCGCCAATCATTTATGGTTGCTGTATATATTTACATAGACGGTGCAATGCAATAACAAAAAAGAACTAGCAAAGTTTAACGTTGTGACTTGTTAAGCTGCACCCTGATACAGTGCTCGTAAGACATCAATGGCTATAAGAATGGATTTCAATTGATGACGTTATTATATAGATTATGCAGTTTTTAATATGTACCGTAATATCGGATGATCATCATGTGCTAACAGATCAGGGTCTATAATGTTTGTTCAACTGAGTATTCCTAATAAGCTGGATATTCCTGATTGCACTTTATGTGACGGCAGATATGACTCTGTATATTTTGAATTTGGACTTTACTTATATACAGTAAGTAAATTTGAATATTATATATTCTTAACATTGCAAATTGACCCCAAAAAAATTGTCTTCATTTTTACCAGCTTATTAAAAATTTAATTACGAAAATTTGAAGTATGTCATGGCATTTTGGTTCGTTCCGTTTGTGCGATGTGTTGTGTTAATAAACGAAAAGAATAAGTAATGGGACCATTATGACGAAGACAATGATTTGAAAATGTATATGTATGCTCTATACTTTAAAAAGGTGTTAATGCTAAATATTATTTCAGCAATTAAAAAACCAAAATGCTCTATACTTTAAAAAAAGTGTTAATGCTAAATGTTATTTCAGCAATTAAAAAACCAAAATGATATTCACATTAGACAAATGAAAACCTAATGAAGTTTTAGTTTAATTAGAACGAAAAGAAAGAAAGTGAAAGAAAGAACGTGGCAAAGAAAGAACAAACATAACATATACAAATTACAGTACATATGCGTCTAACTACAAACTGCACAGACTCGCGTCTGCCGGTGCATATGACGAAGGGAGATCTGGATTTGTGCAGTTTGTTATGAGTAGTCAGCAGAGCAAAAGCATACATCCTGATATGCCGGTGCTTTATGCTAAAGCATATAAAGTAACTGTGTTCTTTGCATTTTGACTCAACTAATAATCTAGTGCATATGGTATATACTGTATGTGTACATTTTGACTCAACTAATAAGCTAGTGCATATGGTATATACTGTATGTGTACATTTTGACTCAACTAATAAGCTAGTGCATATGGTATATACTGTATGTGTACATTTTCACTCAACTAATAAGCTAGTGCATATGGTATATACTGTATGTGTACATTTTGACTCAACTAATAAGCTCGTGCATATGGTATATACCGTATGTGTACATTTTGAAATATCTAGCAAAATAAGTTCTCTTAATGAAATTTTTAATTTGGTAATGCCACGTGTTAGTGAATATTCAGCTGGTGTAGGATGTTTCTTTTTCTTATTATAATAATGACAACAGCAATAATAATAATAATAATAATAATAATAATAATAATAATAATAATAATAATAATAAACTAATCTTTCTACAGCAAGTGTTGTTTTAATGTGCCGGTACGAAATGTGAACGAAACTGACTAACCAACAATGCCGTCAAAACATATACATTGTACACATTTGTCAAGCATTACATAAGACAGAATTTCCAGACAATGCCGTCAAAACATATACATTGTACACATTTGTTCAAGCATTACATAAGACGGAATTTCCAGACAATGCCGTCAAAACATATACATTGTACAAATTTGGTCAAACATTACATAAGACGGAATTTCCAGTATTTTGATTAAAAACGAAACTCAAAGATCACTGGAAAATCCTGCATAAGAAAACCTAGAGCAAGAATTATTATATAACGTATTCCCGGACAAATCTGATTTTTCACATTTAACTGAGTAAAATCATGTTACAAGAAAAAACGATTTACGCAAGTCACCGTACCCCCACCCCACCCCCAATGCACCAGTAATTTTGTGTTCATTCTCTTTCCACTGTTTATGGTTGCGCTTTATGTAACTGTTCTTTCCAATAAGAATAAAGAAATGCTAATATAGAAAGTGAAGACGATGATTTTACGACGGAATAAGACAAAACTGAGGTATCACTTAGAGGAATAGACTAATGTAATGGTTGCGCTCTCTAGTTTCGCATTTGCATAGGGTTAGATTTTTAAATAAAGTTCAAAGTGTCACTCTCTCTCTCATATATATATATATATATATATATATATATATATATATATATATATATATATATATATATATATATATACAGAGAGAGAGAGAGAGAGAGAGCCCACCAACCCACCCACGCCCAACCACGTAGATATTATTGCATGATTTAATATTTATTGCGGGGCAGAAGCATACCAGCGGCAAGCGTCAAAACACTCTCAGAAGTTCCTAATATCTGTAAAGCACCCCCAATAGCAAATCTGCGAATGAAGTCACACCAACGTATATTTCTGACATTTGGTTTTAATTTAGGTGCCTTTCTCAATATGCCAGATTTCAAAAACAAATACTAAACTTCGATATGCCAATACCCTCATATCCTACCATATCTCCATGTAGATTTTTCGTATCATTAACTCAAATGTGTGTGTGTGTGTGTGTGTGTGTGTGTGTGTGTGTGTGTGTGTGTGTGTTATGATTACATGTGAGCGTGATAGTCACGTTGTAATTGTAATGTACATATGCATTCTATTACAGTTTTAGCATTCTGTTATTGAGGAATACATGTAAGCTTGCAAGATTGATTCTGAACCATGTATCATGGAAAACGAGTTATAATCACTAATGTTATTTCAGTTTTAACACCTCATCAGCTACTTCCTTCTGTTTGTAAAACAAATCAGTTTAAATCATCATTATCAGAGTTTGAAAATTTAAATAAAATAGTTATTTTTTGAAAAAGTATTTTAAGAATCAACATGGTGCCAAACAAAAGTAATTAATTTAAATCATACCGCATTTTTACATAGATCCTTCTTCTAACATGGACTATATTAAATTAATATAATGGTACATAATACTTATGAAGCTAGCAAAAACAGGTAATTAAAAAAAAACACAATATAAAGTACAATCATAAAAATAAAAACAATCCCTGAAACCTTATAGCAGACAAATTCGTTACTACTGTTACCTATACATACAGTCCCAAAGGATTCCTTGAACATAAATGAAACCATACATAAACTATTAAAGACGACGCTGGTGTATAAAGGAAAACTTAACATAGCCGTGTCATGTTATCCCTGACACGTACCTCTGAATAAGAATAATGATCAAGTATGTGCCTTATTGTTGTTAAATGGCTAATAACGTTTGTTTTCTGAACAGGAAAAAACATATGTTAACGCACGTACGCACCATCTCTCTCTCTCTCTCTCTCTCTCTCTTTCTCTCTCTCTCTCTCTCTCACATGAATACACTATGTGTCTTGTTCATTTGCTTGATATATATATATATATATATATATATATATATATATATATATATATATATATATATATATATATATATATATATATTGTTACGTGCTTAGGCTCGAATAATCAGCAACACAGAAAGAGTGAAAACTAACAAGCTTGTATAAATTGAACAATGAATTTATTTAGTACAATTATTTTCATAAAATAAATAAACTTACAGTTTTAGAGAATCAAATCCAACATTAATCCAATATAGAATTCACAAAAATAATCCACTAATGGAATTGTAAGAGTCCTGATAAATAAATGTTCTAATAGTTCCAGGTTCAAATCTTGACGATGTAATCCAAAATGGCTGACAATGTCACGTGATGCAGTTCTTGTTTAATTTATCATCCACATGAATTATGAGCACATGTTTTCTCCTCCAAATAAATAATAAATCCTCTTTCTTCAATAAATTGACACAATGTCCAGAATTAAACAATTATTATTAACACTCAAACATGAATTACACAACTGTTAATTTTAAAGCCCAAAATTCTACTGATTTGTTCTATCCCAAACAACAGTTCTTATACTTGTTTTCTTAAGTAAACAAGTGATCACGTGATTTTCTAGAAATTGATAGAGATTCATGGAAGGTCACAGAAAGAGACTGCCTTCACTAAAAATCACGTACTCTAGATATTTCCTACCCCTAAGAACTAAAAATAAAACGCTGTCCTTGAAATTAACCAATAGTTTTAGATGCTTGTTGACAGTGTCTAAAGCAGGATCAGATAAAGAGGTAACCAAGCCAAGGTCAGCCTGTTCACAACTAGAACCCAGGTCAGCCTGAATTTTCCAGAAAAAACCAAACTAATGAATATCAAACCCCAAATGACAAATTTGGACTTAACAATAAAAAATAAATTAATTAAATCCAATAGCCGTAACAATTCACATATTGCAAGAACATAATTGTGGTATCGTAAGTTCAATTCCAAGACTCTTAATCCTACAGGAGATTTCATGACAATATGTAGTACAGTTGATTGCTGTATTGTTTTTATTTATTTATGTATACATGTATTGTTTTAATTTATTTATGTATACATGTAAATTTTAATTTATTCATGTATACAATATACCTGTATTGCTTTTATTTATGTATACATGTATCTATTTATTTATTTATGTATACATGTATCATTTATTTATTTATGTATACATGTATCTATTTATTTATTTATGTATACACGTATCTATGTATTTATTTATTTATAGATGTATCTATTTATTTACGTATACATGTATCTATTTTTTTCATACTGACTTACTTTCATCTTTGCATTTTGCATAAGGATTTATGGATGTCTATATATTTGTCTATCTGTACATTCAATCCGTAGCAGCCTTTGTCTTCCTTGAGAATGTTAGAACACTTATTTCTGGATTATTTGTACTGATTTAATATAATTGTAATGTTTTATTTTTTAGAGGCCTAGTAACACTGCGGTCACGTGTTGAGTCATGGAAAAAGATATACATAGATAACGGCAAGAAAGTCGTTCCCCCCCCCACCCCCACCCATCACAAAGAATTCCATGATAAAATGTCTTAAACACAACACAATCTCCTTCAGTTTATGCCACACATCGTTTGAACTAGTCCAAACAACACTCACACAGGAACAAAGGTAAATCCATTTTTTCTGCCTCTACCGCCCTCCACCTAGTAAAGAAAAAACTAGCTGACCAAATCTCTGCATTACATGCCATCTGGACGTATCAGTCCCTAACCCTCCATCTTTATTTACTACTAAGAGAAATAGGACCAATCTAATGCATGAAATCCAAGCAAACCTAACAATTAGCTTACCTCCTATAGCTGAACAACTCGATAAATGCCTGCGTTCATTGCTTGAAACGCATTCCCCAGCCACCAAGTGCAGAGGATCAATTCAAATGTTCTCTCAGTGGTATTACAGTGTTAGGGACCAGCTTCGCACTGCTAAAAGTGACCGCCGTAAAGCGGAGACGCTTTGGCTTTCCACCAGACTCACTATTCATAAACAAATCTATGAAGCCGCTCAGGAAAAACGTCACAAACACAGTCCATTTAGCCAAATTACCCCACTACAGTACTAAGATCACGGAGAGTTTCAGCTGCAAAGAGCTCTTCAAGATTACTAACAAACTAATGTCACAGAACAAATGCACACCACTTCCAACTGACTTCTCTCCGGTAGACCTTCCAGACCTGTTCGCAAATTTCTTCCATAACAAGGTCCAAACCGTTAGAGATAAGCTTGACAACACAAGTTCAACTGACTCGTCGTCACCATACGGTTGCGAAACAGAATTTCAGCAACAACCGTTAGCAGCATTTTAACCTGTCTCTATGGATTTAGTACGAAGTATTGTGATGAAGAGTGCACCAAAGTCATGTGAACTTGATCTAATTCCAACATCACTACTGCTTGAGTGCTTAGATCTAATGATCAGATAATGTCTGTCAGGGATAGTTTACGACCATCTTTGATGCTCCCTTGTTCTGAAAAAAGAACTCCCCACTTATCTGTGAACAATGTTACGTAACTGGCTTTAGCAAAAATAAAGCGCGCGTCACTAGTTTATGGTTATGTCAATTAACTGGTTTGACAGCTTCATACATTTTGAAGGCGCGAAATTATAGCCTCAGGGTCTAAGATATTCATGTTGAAATCTGGTTAATTCTACTAGGTGTCAACCCTCAATGCAACGCAAAATCGGAATTTTATTCCCCTACATTTGCTTCAAATAAAAATGCGTGTTACACACGCAATAAACGAAAAATCACAGCGAAGCCACATACTGACTATGGGCACAAATATACACCCGACATACGGATTGTTTACAGGGTGATCTATGCCATTTCAACGCTCATACTTATGAAATCAGCGCCTACGTTATCTGTTCCTTTCACGTATTTGATATGCATCTGGTACTGCTGTAAGAACAGAGACCATCGCATCAAGCGTCCATTCGACAATTTTGCCTGCGCCAGATAGGCGAGGAGTTGGTGGTCAGTTTTCAATATAAACTTGCGCCCGTACAAGTACCGCTCGAACCGTGATATTCAAAAGACGATTCCGAGGCATTCCCTCTCCGATACAGAGTAGTTCTTCTCGGCAGCAGACAATTTCCGACTGCCTTACGCGACAGGGAAAAGCGTTCCCTCATGCTCTTGTTACCCTACGGCTCCTTGTCCTATATCGCATGTTTTGTTTTCGGTGCTATTGTCTGACACTTTTCACAGGAAAGACAGAACCGCTTGGCATCTCTCTGAACCCCTGGCCAGTACAATTCTTTGACAAGACGGTCACGCGTCTTGGCAATTCCCATTTGTCCTGGCATGAAACTTTCGTGCGCGAGTTTTAACACTTCGCCTTGCTTCTCTTTCGGTAAGACAACTTGTTTATAATGTTCGCTGCGTTTTCTGCCGTGGAGATATAAGATCCCCTTCTTGTACGCGAACTTCACCGTTCCCTCTTCAGCTTATTTGTGCAACTGCACCAGAGTTGCGTCCTCCTGCTGAAGCTTCCTCAGTTCGTCAGAAAGTACGTTACTGACCGTTATCGAAGTAACTTTCGTCGAAGTTGGTTTTGTATGTAGACTCTTGAATCTAGTTTCCAGAGCACTCACCGGCATAGGCGTGCAGGTTTCGGGGTTTTGTTGTGGCAACACATAACGACATATCAGTATGACGTCATGTGATAGTCGAACCAAGCATGCAGCTTCAAGTTTCCCCTTCACGTACGATGAATAGAGGTCAATGAAAGCCACTGGCAACGAGTCACGCTTGCTGTTTGCGTACTGGACTTCAATTACTTCCCCTGTGTTATCCTCAGGCTTCACGTATTTCTTGTCGACAAGCGCTGAAGCGCTACACCCAGTGTCGTACAAGATGGTGGCACCTTCTCCGTTGACAGTTGCGGATGCAAGGTTTGCTGGGTTACAGCTTGCCTCCGGCTCTCACTTCTTTCTAGCAACGGCATTCACCTGGGTATGCCTGTCCTTGGGAAAGTCTCTGGCAAGTGCCCCGTGCGCTTGCGGTTGAAATACGTTTACGGCCCTCGCCGACCTGCATGTCCGGTTTTCATGGATAAGGCCTGTCCGGGTCTATAGGTGGCATCCTTACCTGATGATCCTCCTTCGACTTTTCCGTCGCCATGACGGTTACGGAGAGCCGGCTCTCCCTCCCCCAAACGGCACGACTCACTGGGTAGGGATCTGTCCGTGCCCCCAGGACCTCCACTCTTCGAGTGTGCCTGTTCGTACCTCTCCGCCATGCTAGAGATGTTTAGAGCATCCGGTGTTCTCTCACTGCTAGAAATACTGTCAACTCGCGACGGTACGTACTCAGGACATGCTCTTTGCGTATGCCCTCGCGTAGCCCGTCGTGCGATTGTTCTATGTCGGCCATCTTCTAACACTTCTCAAATAAACCTCGAATGGGTGAGGAATTGAGAGAGAGTGGGACACCGTTGTCTTTTTCGTCAAGTCCCAAAAAAGTTTACGATACGTTTCGTCAGTCAGCCGATAATTGCAAAGAAGGGCCTTCTTGAGCTCATCGTAGTCATCAGCTTCGTCAGCAGCTAAGTTGTGGCAAACTTAAGGCTGAGACGTTGATCGCCCAATGTTGTGGTAAACTTTTGTTAGCTGACGCGAGTTTCTCAAATTGTACGAGAAAATCGTAAATGGACTCGTCTTTGTTATTAAATCTCGGCATACATATCTGTATTATTCGGTGGTCGATGAGTGGTCGTACGCTTCACCCAGGGATCGTACTGGAATCGTCCCTATCGTTATCCCTAGTTCCTACCCTTATATTTTCCATTTCGAGAGCGTTAGCGAGCTCTCGTTCCTTTGTGGTGGAAGATATACGGGCCAACTCTAGATATTTCTGGGTTTCTCTTTCAGCGGATATCCGGGTCAGCTCCATCTGGGTTTCTCTGTGAACAATGTTACGTAACCGTCTTTGGCAAAAATAAAGCGCGCGTCACTAATTTATGGTTATGTAAATTAACAGGTTTGACACCTTCATACATTTTGACGGCGCGAAATTATAGCCTCAGGGTCTAACATAAACATGTTGAAATCTGCTTAATTATACAACGTGATAGCCTACTTAGTCAACATGACACGAATTGTACCTGCAAATGGAATTACACTCGAGCCCAGTTGATCTATGTTCTGGTGTTCCACAGGGGTTTGTTATTTTACCTATTCTCTTCATTCTATACACTGAGCCGCTCTCAAGTGTCAAATATAATCATCACGTGTCTCACCAATTGTACGAAGATGACACCCAAATATACAAAAAATGCCACGCAACTGAAGTTGATGCTACCATCCTAGGAATAGAGAGGTGCATTTCTGATATGAAATCATGGATTACATGTAACAATCTGCAGATGAATGATCATGCCATTCAGCAACACCAATATTAAATTCACACACTCAGTACGAAACCTACGTGTTAGTCTGGACAGTACTCTCACATTGCACCAACATGTCATGAACATATGCAAGGCTTTACATCTGTCTGATCATGACTCTTCTTACTGGTGGAATCATTCTTACGCCAGGCTTGACTTCACACAAGGGCTTCTTTTATTTTCCTCTCTTGTTCCTCTTTAGACCTGGCAGCTTCGTTTATGGCCTTCCTGGGCCGTTCGTCCAGTTGGTGCCAGGCATACTCAAGGTGCTTTTGGAGTTCCAACAGTTCGCAATTCCGCTTCTCATTTTTATGTTGACTAGTCAACGCGTGGAATCCAGAATATGGAGCGCTTTTGCTTTACATGTGTGCAGTACGGACGTGAAGGAAAACATCATCTGTCACCCAAACGTACAAGACCTACATTACTATCCATGATATGGAACGCGTGGACCTAAAAATAAACACTTACTTTTTAACCATCAACCACGGGGAGTTACGGCAATCTTTAATCTGGATACAGGCTTTCACACGGGATAGGGTCTGCTTTTTCGGAAAGAGAAGGAGAACTATTTATATTTCTACATGTCAGTCAAGGAAACATCTGTCTGGTTCTGGGTGTTGTTGTTGCTGTTCTCTCTGCTACTTTTGTTTCTAAGGTATGTACTTCTCCGTCCTTTCTTCTTTCCCCTTCTTGATTTCCTCTCTGAAAACCTTTCTTATCAGGTATTGGGCCATATTCAGCAGTCTGACATTCTCTATCTCTTTAGGTATTGATATCAGGCTTTGCCTGAAACGATGCAAATGCACGTAGGCTTCGTTTAGTTTCTTTAAGCTCGATGGCATCTTCATAGGTTGACGAGTCAACATTGGATAGTCAGACTGACCTGAACTGATAAGAATTAAGGTCGCCTGTGCAACTGATGATTTCGCGACCAGTTAAGTCCTGCAGGTCAGGGTTATCTGTTAGTCAGGGCTGTAGAAATGGTGCCACTACTGTCCACTTTTTATGTGTGAACGGCGCCATTTTTAATTCTTGAGAATACCTGGGGATGAAATGAGAAAAAGGACCCTCGGGACGCAAAAAATATCACAAGACATCAGACAGCCCGAAAATGGCAGAGCGCATATAATCAAGTTTAGTTCAGTTGTACAAGTGGACAAAAGCGATTCCAATAATGTGCAAGCCTCTCGTGTAATTTTCCATTACTACTTTAAGCTCAAGTTGTAATTTTGTGTCCATTGTGTACTTTTGATTTTCCAAAATATTTTCAATCGGCTTCGTGTCAGACACCCATTGCATGGTTGGGTCATGCTGTATTTACTTTAGGTTTTCACTTTTGAATGGTATATACGAAGGCTCAGGTCAGGATTGTGGGGATAGAGCTATCAATTGAAAGAGGACTTCAATAGCCAAAGAAAAAACCACATATAAGTGGGAAATTTGAAAATCTATGTCCGTTCTTCTTAATCTTCTTTCTAGCGTCTCCATTATATGTTCTCCTCTTTCTTTCTTCTCTATTCTGTGATGGTATTCAGTTGTTGTGCTGGAGTTGGATGTTCTACTTTGACTCGACTTCTCTTGACGTAGATCTTGGTGTTTGTGACTGGTCTTTAGTACAATAATTTCTTTTTTTAAAAGCTATATGTAGGTTCAAAACGTATATTTGCCCGACTTGTTCTATAGATATAGATATTTGGTATGAGAGTAGATGTTAGCATTACTTGTTGTGAATTTATACTTTGGGGACTGTCTATCAGTTGTTTTTTTATTTCCACCCTTTTACGGGGGGGGGGGGGACTGATGACTGGGGTTAGGTCTCCTTGGTCTTAGGATGGTGGGAGAGCAAATAATCAATAGTGTTTATGTGTGTCCTACCATTCTTTGTCGCCGTGTGCAACCGGGCCTGACGGCAGGGTTTGGTATTTTATATGTAATATTTTGGGGGTGAGTTGTATGGCTATATGCATTTTTTACTAAGACCTGTATGATTAATATTGTGTTAGTTGTATGCGTGAGGGAAAAACGCCTTAATGGGCATACCACTTGGCTAGCAGTCTTGCCTTACTGCTTTAACCATTTTGTTTATTGTTCTTATAACAACATTTTTGGCCGTGTTTATACTTTGCCATGTTTATCAGTTTGTTTTAAACACCATATTATACTCTTGTACGTTATGTCGATGTTTGTATTGCGTACCTTATCCAAACGTTCCGGGTATATCGTTGGGGATTCTATTTTCGTTGGTATTCTTGGAAACTAGTTCGTTGAGTATGGTACTTGGGGTAGGTGTTGAAAACGTGATCCAGTGTTTCTGGTACAGACAGTGATGACAGTTGTGAATTTGATTCGGTTCTTTCTTGAGATGTTTTCCGAAGCTGATTCTAAGTAACGTTTTTCCTGTTTTGATACTATTACTAATTTAGAGGTCGAAGGTTTCCAGGATTTTATGAGTCTTGATTGTTCTTGTGACCTCTTTCCCCGGTACTGCTTTCTTGATTATCCAGCTTTTTATCTCGTACAGGACACATCCCATGCTCCGATGGTAAAAATGGTTGTACGTTTGGATCAGGTGCGGTAAGACGTCAATGTGCACGAGAGTGTGTTGATGCGTAAAATATTTCCACATGCGTTCTTTCAAGGTGCGTTCAAAACGTTCAACGGTGATGGTAGTGCATGAATGTCATGTCTCTTTGATGCTTTCTGGAAAGCTTTAATCAGAAATTCAGTGCCTTTGTTGGTTTGCCATAGAAGACAGTGAAGACCACTTTGTTTCAACACCGGTTTGAGGGTTCGCACTAAGTGCGTTAGCAGGACATTTCAATCGTTCTTGTCATTTGTCACGACAGGGTTAAGAGGACAAACATCCCTCACATTTCAATCCGCAATGTTTGTGCTGCGCTCGATTGTTATAGCTACAGTCACATTTCTCACAATAATAAATGTATCCCTGGAATGCAAAAATACTGGTAATGGCATTGAAAGGTAGACGTGAATGTACTTGCCATCTTTGACATTTTTGCCTCGAAGCAAGAGAGGTCAGCGCTCTTCTTCTAACGTGTCGTTCTTGTGGACATAAGTTCATCCCACCACGATGACACGAGCTGAACACATCTTGACTTGAGGGTTGCTAATGTAGACGAGACTCTTTTTGGTCTTGAGACGGTCTTCCACCAATAACACCTTTCTGCGTCCAGTGCCTTGGGGAAGAGGAAGTGTCGCTGTTCCATCGGTGATGTGAAACCTATGGCTGGATTGTTGACCGTATTTAATCTTGTCCATGAGCTTGGAAGGTGTTAATTCTACTGGGCTGCTAAACTCGAACCAAACAGGGTACTTCAGACTGTCTTGAATTTAACGTCTCCAGCGATCGTCTTCTTTGGCTTGACATTGTCGTTTTAGTGTGGTTAACTATGAATCCAACATCTTTTATGATGAACCCTAATGCATTCTCCAACGTGTACGTGTAGGCTGTGGTTATAAATTGTCTAGAGGAGTGCATTTTCATCTTTCGAATCTGGTAGGGTTTAGTAATGGTAGTGGTGAAATGGGTCTTGATTCTGGCTCATTCATTTCATCTTCAAAATCGCTGCCATGAATTTGAGCCAAGGCTTCATCTACTGTACGAGGCGTTATGTCGCGTTTCTTCCTCTTCCTTTCTTCTCCTTTCTCTGAGTAATGATGCCATCGTTTCATCTTGACTGCAAAAATTAAAATGTCTACATTTTAAATGCTATAGCCAATGTCCCTATATCAATATCTGGTCAGTGTCTTCACTATATAAAGGGTTACTGCCTTCCCTTCCATTATTCCTTTCACTCTCAGACCTACCTGAATTAATTCCACTGCAGTCACACCACCAATGTACACCACTGGATTTTAATAGGGACTATGATATTACAGGGATACTCATTCGGTTTTAACCTGAATTAACTACTAGTGAACCATGGCAACATGGAAACTCACTAACGCTTCACTGCGTGACGTTTGCACCTATTAAATGGTCAATTATTTTGGGCTAAGAAATATTACCATTGCACCGAATGCCATTATCAGACAAGTGATCATAAAAATCTAAGAATTTCTTAAAACTGGGCGCTATAACTAAATGCGCATACTCCAAATTTATTACGCTATGTACGTAAACAGTCTTAAACAAACTAACTTTCGAGAATGATTTGAGAACACTTAATAGCATCAATTTATTTTGTCTCTTGTAGCCATCACGTTAACAACTGATGATACGATTTCCCGATGGATAAGTCCTAGGGACAATTGCCATTCGTTTCCAAAAACGCCTGTCAAGGAAATTACACAACAGTTATAGTATTAATATTTATCACATATTCACCTTGAAATTGGTGACAGGCATAAAAATACCGAATATGTACTAATGTACTGACGCTCTTTTATGTATTGTTGTTGTTGTTGTTGTGGAGTTTAATGCCATTTTTCAGCACAAGATAGACTACACATCGCGACCAGCATAACTGAGGGACAAATAACCCGGGAAAATTTCGTTTAGAACCATCAACTCGTGGGAAGCTACTGGCACACATTATCAGGTACCCATATTGTCCGGGGCCCGAGACTTAAACCCACTTGAAGGTGAGAAAGGCGAGATTGCAATAATCCGTTTCAGAGAGCGATTTAGATCACTCAGCCACTCAGGGTCCCACTGATATATGTACCGTAAGAATTTGCAGAATGTGAATCTCTCTCTCTCTCTCTCTCTCTCTCTCTCTCTCTCTCTCTCTCTCTCTCTCTCTCACACACACACACACACACACACACACACACACCTAATTATTAATGCAAAAACTCTTTCACGGACACACATCAAACTATTGGTGCAAAAACAGTTGTTTCAAGAATAGCGTATACGACAACAATTTGGAGAGGGAGAGAGATAGTGCTTATATACAGCTTTCGTAGTTAAAGTTTAGAGAAGCCCCTCTGTTTTCATATCTACTGTCTTTGAGTCATTTTCCATGGATTAGAGACCTCTAACTCCTTTATATATGTTCTACCTTTCATCCTTTCTCCATCTTCCTGATGGTTGTAATCCCAACAATATTCTAAAGTATTTATTTTTTCATAGTAAATACTTTAGCAGATGAGCTGTCATAACAAAACCCTATTCACCCATAATACCATCAGATAAATCTTGGTTATATGTTATATACACCAACCTGGTGTATATGTATGTATGTATGTATGTATGTATGTATGTATGTATGTATGTATGTATGTATGTATGTATGTATGTATGTATGTATGTATGTATGTATGTATGTATGTATGTATGCATGCATGCATGCATGTATGTATGCATATGTTCATGCATGTGTGCATGTATGTATGTATGTATGTATGTATGTATGTATGTATGTATGTATGTATGTATGTATGTACTGGTGGTAATGAAATATTACCTACATTTACATACTATATATACTGTTTGCAAATTTTTGCTCACGTGACGGAATTTCCAGGTCAAAATGATAAATTGCCGCGATGGAAAATCCCTTCTGGTCCAAGGTTTCAATACTTTGATGCCAGGACAAGACAGTTTGCAGGGTAAGTTAATACTAAAAACAGTTAAACACTAGTATTTTCTTTTCTTTTTCTTCATATTGTCTGTTTAACAAGGCTTATAATATGCAACACAGCTTTGATATTACAAAATCAATACTCGATGCGGAAATAAAAAAATACGATATCATATGGGTTTTTTAAAGAGGGAAATAAACCAAAGAAAAACATTTACACGTCAAATTAAATTCCTCCTTGATGATACCTTTTTTAATAGCATACCGGGATAACTAACTTATGAAGGAGGTTGCACGCAGTGCGCATGAGAAGGCGATAACTGTATTTGCGCTGACGAATGTACCCTATTGTCAATTAATTATTTTTGTAAGGTGCCGATTTTCGTGGCTCCCTTTTTTGCCACCAGAAATACAATTCTTGACACGGAACGATATAAAGCCAAATGGTCTAACGCACTCGATTTTACTGATAAATGCCATCTCACCTCTGTCCGCTCGGGTTCGAGTCTTTGGCTGGAAAAAAAGCTGAAAATAGCCTCCCTTTGTTCCGTGCTCCCTAATGAGTTTTTCTTGGGTTATTCCTCCACATGTTAAACTGGCGGCCTTGTAAAGGCTGTCTTGCACTGAGAAAGGTTGGCTTAAAGCCCAAAACAAGCAGCAGCAACAACATATGCTTCAGATGAAAACCAATTGTATGCCGAGTGTTAGGTATTTGAAAATGTAGACACCATGAAATTATACCACAAACCATAAAAAAAAATATTTACACGTTGCAGAACATGAGGATTTGTTAAAAGGAGGAAAAATTTATTTTGTTCATCAGCTGGTTAATCTTTAACTTTTTATCTCTGAAACTCATTAGGAAGAAATTCACACTCAATAACATGTATGATTTAATAGAAACTGATACAATTTTCACAAGCAAGAGAGAGAGAGAGGAAGCAGATAATTAATAAAGGAATACGTGTAATAAAACTGACATAGTCATATTATATTATATGTTTGGTTTACAGACTGTGATTTGTGCTAATTTTCAATAAAATAAAAACATATTTCTATCATCTAAATAATTTAAACACATTGCGACTTCATTAATAAATAAAAGTTTAATGAATCAACGAGCTTCAAAAAGTTATTTCTAGCTTCCATTCTACATTACTTTCCATTTAACTATCATAGAGTAGCTAGAAAACACTTATTAAATCGAGCAGTGTGTAAAGTTTCAGTTGTTGCCCGTGCGTGCGCGCTCTCGTGTGTGTGTGTGTGTGTGTGTGTGTGTGTGATCAAAATAGGTACTTGCAGCAAAATAACAGAAGTTCATCTGCCTTTCCAAGCTGATATTTCAGAAAATTGTTGAAAATACGTAAAACTAGTAGTGGATGATATTAAGAGAAAATAAATAAAATTATCTAAGATCCATTACTGTTTTCTATTATTTATACCTAATGGGTTGATGGTGCACATTATATCCGCGTTCTGAGGACAAAACTCTAGATTCTGCAGAGTACAATGAAAGTAAAATGTTTGTACTAAAGTTCTAATTTTGGTTTGCTATATCCATCCTGTTAATAAGTTCGATTTCCTATGGGGATGCGATTTCATCATGCTACTGATCGGATAGCGTTGAAAAGCGAAGCGAGCCGGACACATCCTGCGTATTCTAAATTTAAAAAAAAAAAAAGTTTGCTATATATATAGTGTACAAAATGAAATTGCATTACTTAATATAGTCGCTCGAGGCAGATGGGGATTGGTGAAAAGAGATGGAGCGATCGGAGCGGAATGCACAACACCACCAAATCCACTTAAACATGACGGCTCTTTCATCTTTCTTTTTTCTCTCTCTCTCTCTCTCTCTCTCTCTCTCCAGGAAAACATTTATCTTCGGCATAATTTTCAGGAAATTGATATTAATTTAAATTTAGCATTCATGTTTGCATACGTGCATCTTACCATTTACTATTTTAGTGTCTGTGATTTTCTTAACGAGTGGTGCTAGTGAATATTATAGGTTTTCCGACATTGCATAGTTCATCGATATGTTATTCACAGAAGAAGGATTATCTGGTAAATCCAGTGGGAATTCCAGTTACTCTGCCATTTAAATACAAGACAATGAAGCACATGAATCAGTTCACCCAGACCCGGATGTAAAGGTAAGTACTGCTGTTGTAGTCAGCTTACTGATGCGGCATAATAGCATTAATAATAATAATAATAATAATAATAATAATAATAATAATAATAGTAGTAGTATCATTAGTATTAGTAGTAGTATCAAGTATTATTATTATTATTAGTAGTAGTAGTAGTAGTAGTAGTAGTAGTAGTAGTAGTAGTAGTATCAATGTGTTGCAAAAATATTATTTTGCATTACTTTTTATTATTAAATCTATATATTTACTACTAGTCATTTGTGCCATGTGGCATTGTGGTTAGAGCATCCGCCTCGGATACGGAATGTCGCGGGTTCGAACTTCGACTGTTGTCGCGGGTTAGAACCTCGACTGAATCATTCCAAAGACATAAAAATGGTACTTACAGGATAATGTGACTGGGTGAGACATCATGTTACATATCTGCGGCATTGCTAGATATCACTATAAACTACCTCACTGTAGACATCGTAGCGATATGACTGACAAACAATTAAAGCTACGTTAAAAATCCAAATTTTCAATCAGTCTAAAGAGTGTGTACCTGAAAAATGTTATCCGGATATTATAGTTATAAATAATTTTCTTTTCATATGCTTATTTAGGAATGATCTTCAGCAGTACAGGAAATAAAGAGGTTTCATTATTAACACTATTATTAAATATGAGGATTTTATCGTACATGTCCCTTGCGTGTTTCTTTATATATTGATTAATTTCCTTCTTTATACGTGAAAGCATATTGTGTTTTATAACTGATTAAAAGATAACATGCTAACAAACTTGCAATTATCGAGAGTAAATACAGATACCGACACATTCATCAAACATAATGCACGGAAATGGATGTACCTATCTGTCTCTATGTACGTATGTGAAAGCCATGGATACAAACATGTCATAACTAAGAAATGACACTGATTCCATGCAATTAATAATATATCATTTTATGGACGCAATCGTAAAAGAGCAACGCAGTACTTAATTGTGCTGTTTAGCGCACGATATTACACGAAATTAATTAACTACAATACAGTATAATTGACAATTGCACATTTCACAACCACCAAGATGTTAATAGACTCTAACAGAATTGTAAACATGCAGGAAATAAATGCACAATAAAGCGATATTGACATGCAAAGAATGTTGACATGTATCACATAATATAAAAATCACACAAATAAATAGGAACAGTTTTAATGCTATCACATGCGAGGTACTATAAAGGGTTCATATAAAAACAATAATACAAACATATTTGCACATTTAAAATAATTGTTCTTAAAATCTATTTATTAAATTATTATCAATGTCTACTAATTAAATCCATATTTTATTGTGCGGCTAGTCATAGGTATTTAAAACCCTTATTACAAATATAGTTCATGTACCTGTAATCATTTTTTTATCCGAGACTACATAATCAGCCTCTGATAAAATCAAAGTCTACTCTTTTAATTCTAGCTAATTTCTAATGTTGTATTAATATTCCAAACTGCAAAGGTTTTCACCGTGCCTGCGTGCGCGCGCGTGTGCGTATTTATGCTAAATGCATATGTTTAACCTATGTCAGTAAAACATGATATGTTGAAATGATCCCCTCACCAGCTTTTATGATTCAAGGTATATCAGGATGTATATAATAATAATAATAATAATAATAATAATAATAATAATAATAATAATAATAATAATAATAATAATGATGACTTTGTATAGCGCCTAATCTTTAGAAGCTCCAAGCGCTTTACAACATCTATAATGATATGAATACAAAAGAAAGGGGGGGGGGGCATACAAATACCATGTTGTCCAGAGCTAAGCGTACAACTGAATCGAAGTCAGTGAAATGTAGGTCAAAGTGGCTTATTTTGTTGTAACTATGTGTTTCTAACATATATACATCTAGTTTGATAATTCTAGCATGAATAGAATAATACTTGATAAATAGTCTTTTAAAACACAAAAAGACTTAACCTGTCATTGAGGTGATTAATAATGAACACAAGCACATATATTTCATAATAAAGGCGTTTCACTAGTAAAAAGAAAAAAAAAAGAATGGGTTGAGATCCGCCTCATCTGTTAATTCATAATGAATTGCACTATTATGACACAGACCAAAACTCATTAATCATGTTAAAGCTTCCAAACATATTCTCCATCCAACCAACCACTCTCTCTCTCTCTCTCTCTCTCTCTCTCTCTCTCTCTCTCTCTCTCTCTCTCTCTCTCTCTCTCTCTCTCTCTCTCTCTCTCTCTTGAAATTGCATTACTAACCACAGACACAGCCGAACCTATTTTGTTATTATGTAATGTTTAAAACAAGTTGTATTCGTTTAAATGACTGCTGTATCCATGTTAAGGACTACCGTATCTAGGTTAAGGACTGATACATCACTTCTAAGGATTGATATAGGTGGAATTTATTTTAACAGTACATCTCGCACTTGTACATGACACGTATTCCAAAATGTATAAATGATTCTTAGATTCCAGAATCATCTATTGAGTTTTACTCGCATGGCTAGATCCATGGCCCTAATGGCCATTTCCTGCTGCACCTTTTTTCCGATAACAGGATTCTTTTCTTCCCTATAAAAACAATTCACCGACAGGTACCGGTTCTTAAATATAACCCGGAAACATGCGGTTTTGTCAAGAGCGATGTTTGGATAACAACTTTCTTAAATCTATTTAAAAATAAAAACGAATATGAAATTAGTTATCGACTGCCACTAGAACAAACAATCTAAGTTTGTTAGCTTCCAAAACTACAGAAGCCGAAAAGGACTAAAAAAGTTCGAAATTCTCTAAAGTTTTAGTTTTTAAAAAAATAGAAACTTGTTTTGCTTGCTCGTGTATTTTCTTCTAAAAATGTCGACATTTTATCATTGTTTTCTTCTGATACCTTAATAGGCATACGTTAAATAAAAATATGTCAGTCAGAGTCCAAAACATTATTTTAGTTTCAACTGAGCTCATAAACGTAGGTGCTGGGGTTGATATTGCTCGCACGTAACCTCAGTGACCACCACTTATGCTATCATGTACAATTATCTTGTTTCAAATTAGCTTTACTGTTTGGTTTCAGAAATACCTTAATGAATAATGGGAAGTATTACATAAACATTAATTTATATCACAAAGTATGCACTTTATCCTCTTCGTGTTTATAACGTTCATTATTCGAGGCCTCGACCAGAACCACCAAATAAATAATATTGATTTTTTAAAAAAGAAACAGATCTCTCAAGGAACCATGTCTAAGTTACCAACATACTACCCTCTGATTATGATCGGGAACCAATAACAGCTTTGTTACCCGCTCCCCTCGTCAAGAATACGATCAGATCAAGCAACTATTATTTGCTAAGAGGCGTTTTCATTTCGTTAGAACATCTATGTTCCGAATGAAGTCTGTCACATTAAAAAATGTGGAAGCAGTAATTTGATTGGTACAGTAAAGGTCAACTGAGCATGACTTCGTATCGATGTCCTTCACATCTCCGTTATGACTAAGTTTTTAATTTTAATTATATTGACATCGAAACGATGCAGGTCATAAAGGAAAAATACTGTATCAGTCTTGTTTACTGAATTGCAAGGATTACCTCCCTTACTAAACCAATGACATTTTTCAAGTTTATAATTTTTAACTGAAGTCTTAGAAACAATAAAAATTAAATTGTTTATTCTAGTAGCAAAAGTTTATGAAATATTTGTATCGTTTAGCTGTTATTGTTTTGTGATTAAACTCAGTAGTTAAAGATAATTGTTATACATTATGAATTAATAAGTATGATAATAGTCACTTGATATATTAAAACTAATTCATATATTAGTTTTTAACATAATTTAGAATGGATTATGAATAAATTAAATAGTTTGCTCAACAAATATTTCTTTCCAGTGTCAATCAATACTATTAAAGAGTGCAATCTTTAAAGAAATGGGGTTTCTAAATTTCTGATTTTAATGATTTTCTATTTGCCCCAGAAATACTGTAGATACCCATGAGAAATTTTGAAAAGTTTTGTAGTTTTATATCAGTTAATCTCCAGAGTTTATTCCAAAGACTTTTTAATTATTATTGCTGAACTGTAAATGTATTATAAAATACATTCACAGCAAAAATTAAATAAACTATATAATTAGGTACCAAATGATATAAATAGGTTAAATATTTTATCCGAACAAGAAATTTTTGAAAAGAAAAGAAATAATGTTTAGCAAAAGAGACGTATTTTTTCTTAAGAATTGGGAAAGGTTGCATAATTACGTTTAATGCCTTGATGAAATATAGAGAAATATTAGGCATTTAAGTACAAGCTAAACAGAAAATACAAAATAATCTACAAAAGCTAATTTGATTGGATAAAACATTTTGCTCTAACGCTTAACATAGCATATAATTTTTATAGCAAACAACAGTCTGTAAAATAAGTTGGAATATCAACTGATACTAAATGTTCTGTCTGCACCGATTCACCTGAAACATAAAACTGTTACTTTTCGAGGCTGGCATGGAATGGTCTTACTAACCAGTAGATTATAAAAGACGCTAACTATATCTTAGAATGATCTAACCAGTGAATCAGAAAATGTTCCAATTACTCCCTTCTTTTGTAATTGTGTGCTTAGTAAAACCTAACAATGGAGTTCATTTTATTTAGGACAATGATAGCTAAACGAAACACATACATTTTGCGTTATGAATGAATGCCTCGATATCTCCTTTGTGCAGAATATTTATAAAAGGATACCACATTTGTAAGAAGGAAATAGTCAATAAAAATAAACAATACATTTTATGTATAAACAATATAGTGTAATAACAATGTTTTATTGTGTCAGTCGCTTTAAATTATATATATATATATATATATATATATATATATATATATATATATATATATATATATATATATAATATATATGTATGTATATGTATGTATATGTGTATATATATATATATATATATATATATATATATATATATATATATATATATATATATATATATATATATATATATATATATATGCACGTTTATCTTTTGTATTGAGTTCAAAGAATAACAGCATCATCCCACACTGATATACACACTGACAGCAGTACCTACATTCTCCATAACTTCTCTTACTTCTTTCCTCTATTTTTACATTTTAAAAAGGATGGGGAAGCTGATAAATAAGACATCCCTGTATTCTTATATAAAACTAAATTGCGTCATCACAATTTCATAGACGTAACAATGTATCTGGACATACATCACAATTAGTTTTACTATATGTTCTCTACATATATTTCTCAGTACTGACCTTTCAACTGTGAGACATTCAATACAAATCATATGTTAATCTAAAATACATCCAAAGATGACTTAACGGTGAAGTTCTTATCAAGGGTTCACCGGTATTTTTTTTGAGAGACTAGTGCACCGTAAACAGAACAGCATGTCAACAGACCACATATTTCACTTGCAGATCATCACGAAGGCCTTATTACTCAATGTACACTGTCGCCAAAATATACACAGACAACTACTCTCTGAGCTCCTATTTTCAAGAATAAACAATGACCTTAAATCCCTACCAAAAATGCATCAATATACCTCTTACATCACCATCAAAATGAGAGAGGAAAAAATGTTCTAAAAATAGACTAGAACTACATTTGTACTGAACTGGAAATAATAATTGTGATGCAATTCCATATACTGCAGCCAGTTTTTCCACCCACAATTCCCTGTGCATGCGGAATATTTCTAAACGGAAATAGTTATTGACCCAAACGACAACATGAACTTGATTCTGATCACATGAATGCTTCTATAAAAAGCATATGTTCACTAGTGTGCTCATGTATAATACACGTACAGTAATTGACATAAAGGATGGTTTGTTTGGCTTGTTTTACGGTATTTCGACACCATTAGTTTAGTCTGTGTCGAAACATAAGGAGTAAAAATAACTAACGCGAAGAAGCACAACTGAAACCTATGCGTGCTGATCCAATCGTAAGATTCAGAACTCGCGCACTTTCGGTCGAGATTCATGCACGCTAATGATTTCGTCACAGTGCATCCTCTTTATAATTGTTTGCAGGAGTGGGGAGGGGAGGCGTTAATTTAGTTCGAATCTGTTGTAATTGAGTCAAGTACACAAATCTGAGAACACGAGTACGACATGACTGGAATGTGAGTACATTCAATTTTTTTCCTCCCTCTATGTGCTATTTTACTTCGTTTTTCATTATGATTACCGTCATCAGTACTATGTAGCAGCATTAGTAGCGGTGTTAGTAGTAGTAGTAGTAGTAGTAGTACTTCAGACCTGATTGATGTTGCTTTCTATACGTTTTTATTGATAAATAATATATTGTGACATACTAATGCTCACGACAGATAACAAAATCTTTGACTTTTATTTGTTATGTAACTTTTACTGTAATCATCATTGTATGTTCATCGCTGACGTCATTACTATCGTCATATATGTAATCGTCTTGGTTAATAATAATAATAATAATAATAATAATAATAGTAGTAGTAGTAGTAGTAGTAGTAGTGTTATTATTTGCGCAAAGTATTCTTTTCCCACTGCCCAGATTGCAGCAATTAAATATTACAATCTGATTAAAATTAAGTTAATATTATATTACATAGATCTGACAAAAATTCATTTTATGGTAATAATTAGAATTATCAGATCTTTATTTTTAGTGACCTATCAAATAAAAGTGGTTCATGTTCGTGTTAATGAGTGTTATAGTTAAAACGTTTTGTTCCGAAATAACTTTTCAATTTCATATATGCAAAAGCTGTCATCTTATTGGTGAATATAAGTATCAACATAACATGACCTTGTGTCAATCAGTGTCAGTAATAACTTGACCTTGTGTCAATCAGTGTCAGTAAAATCTCCGTCATCTCCGAGATAGTGATTTTGACTCAGATTGTCACGTGATCTATTGCACACAAGCTGGTATTCAATACCAATACATACTGTTGCACGCTTTTCTATCACACAAATAGTTCTCGAGTGAAATTGTGTACGTGGCTGAATCTGATTGATCATGACTGAAATTTATAACACTCGTTTTCCGCGAGCCCAATCTCCATCTTGATTATCTTTGAAGAAAGCCGTGCCGCTGAATTACTGACGGTAGTAAATATTAGCGCAGCTTTGATACAGGTAATGAATAACTGACATGCCATCTCACCTGTCTGCGTGGGTTCGAGTCTCGGGCTCAGCCAATGTGGGTATGTGAAAAAGCTTGCAGGTAGCTTCTCGTGGGTCGGTGGTTCTTTCCGGAAGTTTCTCGAATTCTTCCTTCCACTATTAATACTGGCCGCCATGTAGAGCCAATCTTGTGCTAACAAATGGCGTTATACCCTATAATAGCAACAACTGACTCGGCACTTTTACATGTCGTAAAAGTTATTGGCTAAATTTGGTACATTTATTTTCATTTGAATTTTCTCCGCAAGCTGAGTTACTTCCTTTATAATATTACAATTACCGTTATAAAAGAAAGTAATGACTGGGGGAAATCAAAGATGGAAGTAAATTAACCCAAACCAATCAACGCTTACTATATTTCGTACTTCCATTTCTAAAAATAGATCCGTAGTCAGACATTGAAACATAATCAGAAGATAGTATACGCTGTTAACTTGACGGGTACACCAATGGCCATAAGATTGAAGTGGATTTTAAAATTCCGACTAACGTTATCAGGTAAACGAAAAGAACATGTTTATAAGATACCATAAATGCATATATATAACTATCAAATTCAGTAAGCAGTATGTATGATTTTAATGAAAAACGTGTTTATTATATACCTCGCAGTGAAAGCTTAAATAGTTATTTTAAGATGTAAGTGTGCCGCTAAAAATAATCATAACAAACGATATGAAAGTTGTGTGTTTACTCGAAATTAATGTAGTATTTATCTGTGACTTGGGCATATTTTTACTTGCTAATTCAGAATATAAATAAAACATTACTATGAGTAAGAAACATGTACTGCATCAATTCATGGTAAAGGTATCATGCTTATCAACGTCTTAAAAAATCAGATCATTTACCTTACGGAATTATCGTTTCAAGACAACGGCTTAAATATAAAGTATTTAACAATTAATCACATTTATTTATGTTCTTACATAATAAAACGTTAATACTTTGGGTTTATTACACAGTTAATTGACCGGATTGTATTAATTCTTTGCGACATTGCGTTAACTTTTGTTACTTATCAAGTCGAATAATTACGAAAAAAGCTGGAAAAAATTAATCAAAATATATACTATATCAACTTACCACACAAAAGGTTCCTATGTTTATGATTTTAACAACAACAACACCAAAAACGTACAATTTAATTATTGTTATTATCTTCGTGACACAACAGCAAACATTTACCTAATACAAAATATTCTCTGGAAATAAATGGAAACAGTTAACTCTTGTATGTGTTCATGTAGCAATAATAATGCAATGCCGAAAATTTTTCTAGTGCCTCTTTTTTTTTTAACCCCCAAACCCCAGTTTTATTGCACCGTATACCAAGATATCCAAACTCATATAAATCATTCCTATATCTTAGATGAAAGACTTATTTATAATATCAGAACTAATATTTCTGTTCGTTACGAATTTAGCATTATGTATTATTTGTGGCCTGTGTATTCTATAACACTTTAATCCATCTTATTAAAGCAAGTAGTTGTTTATTTAAGGAAACATACTATATTAACTATGAATAACGATTATCATCTATTTTAGCTTTTTCAAATAACAGAACATTTAATTGTTCATATTATCTTTTTAGGTCAACGATTAAAATAAATCTGATGTAATTTTCAGTCAAATAATGTAATTACAGATTTAGGTACTTAAACAACGAGAACATTTTCAAAATAATACAATATAAAATATTTTTACAGTATTACAATAGTTTGAAAGGATTCAACTGCACACAGTTTAAGCCGTCCTTTGTTTAATTTGATAATGATGATGACCTTTATTTATTTATTTATTTATTTATTTATTTATTTATTTATTTTAACACCACTTGCGTCGTTATTATCATTATAAACATAGACGTCATCGTTATTAGTAGTAACAGTAGTAGTTGACTAGAGTATCGTTTTCCGATAGACAATATACTACCAATGGTATCTGGGCGTGGGATGGTTTAGTGGTCTAAACCGCTCGCCTTTACCGTTCACTACATCTCACCTCTGTCTGCCCTGGGTTACTGTCTCGGACTCGGCCTTTGTTAGTATGTAAGAAAGCTTGCCAGTAGCTTCCCGTGATTCGATGGTTCTTACATCGGTTTTTATTTCATTAACTAAACTGGCCGCCAAATGAAATAATAAACTCTTCTATGTATGAATGTGGCGATAATAATTAAAATGCTACTCCTTATTCAATACCCAAAGATACCAGCTCTACTCTTCCTTATTTAATGCCAAAAATCCCAGTTATGTTGCTATTTACATAATATCAAAAATCCCAGTTGTTTTACACTTTACATAATGCCAAAGATCCCAGTTATGTTGCCATTTACATAATACAAAAAAAAAATCACATTTATGTTGCCCATTACTTAATACCCACAGATCCAGTTATGTTGCCCTTTACTTAATAGCCAAAGATCCCAGTTATGTTGCCCATTACTTAATACCCACAGATCCAGTTATGTTGCCCTTTACATAATACCCAATGATCCAGTTATGTTGCCCTTTACTTAATACCAAAACTTCCAGCTCTATCGTTCCTTATTTAATACCCCAAGATCCAAACTCTATCATTCACCCTTGGGAATCGTTTTAGGTCAGTTCACACAGGAATCACAATCTTTAATTCACCATTACTCATGGGAAACATTTTACTCTTAAGTAGTAAGCAGCCTTACTTGTGGCCGTTCTTTTTAATAATAAAAAATCAGTCAAAAATAACATTTGTAATCTGCATGCCTCTCTGAATCATTATGTAAATATATTGCTTGGGTGATTAAATTTGGATCGAGAGATCGGGGTCACTTAGCGTAGATATACAATTTCATTTAAAATACGAATATACGATTTAAAATTACAATATAAAAATCTGTAATATGTGATATTTTATTATGGAATATATTTTCTTTATTGATTCAATACAGAGGAGTAACGATCTTCGTCATTAAATTAGCAAGCTTTTTAATTTAATTTCATTTCGGAGCTTAGTAATGTAATTTCAATAGTTATATACCCTGTATTGTAATAACCATATATATATATTGCTAAAAATAGATTTGGGGTTTTCCAGCGGAATTTCCCAAGATGCTTTCGATCCTATATATATTCTATCCTCACTTGCATAACAGTAAGACGTTGACAGGAACGAAAATAAAAAGAATATAAACACTTCAAGAATAAGAAGGTAGAAATAACCAGTCGAATTTGAAATGACGGTAATGGTTTCTTTTAGCTATTTAGATTAGTGTGTATTGTAGATTGATTATTTATGTGGATTATCATATTCATATAATTAGTATTACTACTACTGCTAATACTAACGCTACTGCATATGTTGATGGTTTTAACGATTCTTAGTTACCAGACTAAACCAACTTATCATTGTCTGCAGTTATATTTGCATGCATATATGTTTATTGAAGATGTGCATTGTCTCGGGTTACAAGATGTTACACACAGAAGTCACTATATCGTATTGATAAAGTTACAAGTCTTAAATTTGTATTGCTACCGTGTTTAGTGATCTTAACTTTATCGGTTATCTACAGTTTTTGCTTTACTGCAAATGTACCTTTCTAAAACAGAAATACAACAAAAAGCAAGTCCGTTGTTTACCTTAAAAACGTTCGTTTATTTTAAACGCGTAGACGATGATAGTGTTATGGATTTCTGATGACAGGTTGTAAATTATTAATCGATGAATGAAATAAATATGATCTTTATATTTTCTATACTCTTGGTGATCTTCATTTCTTAAAATCAGCAAGACGAACTTACGCTTAAATGGGACGGTAAAGGAAAGTATATTTGCCATGTAAAAACATCTAAACTATGAGGTATTAGTATGCAGCGTTTTTCTATATGCTTCCGCCGACTAGTTTTTAGCTCTATTGAGTGGCTTAGTGGTACACGCCTTTACATATCACTCATGAATTTCACCCCTGTACCCCTGGGTAAGAGTCTATGATCGACTAACTTGGGTAGGTAAGATAGTTTATCGGTTGCTTTCCGTGGGCCGGTGGTTCTATTTTTGAGTTCTTCCTCCAACAAATATACTGGTCGCTATGTATAGCCTATTATATGCTGAACAATGGCAATACAGAGAAAGTATAAAAAAAAAGTATTTACCCAAGGACACATACATTCGGCAACGTAATCATCGAGACACCACGAGTTTTTGCGATTAGTTAAATCATATTGTAAAAAGAAAATCTTGACATCTATGATATTTTTTGTGTTGCATCGTATATATATATATATATATATATATATATATATATATATGTGTGTGTGTGTGTGTGTGTGTGTGTGTGTGTGTGTGTGTATTTATGTATGTAACCATAAAATATATCGTTAAATCATGTAAGTAATAGCGATAATTACTTTTAGCCGTTTTTTTTTTCAGATTCAATTCCAAATGATGATGGACGCGTCATCAGACAGCACGAGTCAGAAATATGGTTCTGTTTCCATGGATTCCTCAAGCTCTAATGACAGTATAATAACTCTTCCTAGAAATTCCTCTCAAGCATATTCAGTCATGATCAGACCTGATCATGGAGAGGATGTGTGTTATATTTGCCAGGATTCATCTTACCGGAGAACCAAGGACTTACCTCTCTATTGTCTCTGTCAGAAACTGTTAAATATTATGTCAGCTGAAAGCTTGGATAACATGCAAGAACAAGAACAGTTTCAAACGTCACCAGTACCTGAATATGTATCTGACCTTGACCGCGAGTGCCAAGTTTTTTCTCAAGATGAAGATGGGGACACGTTGTTACATATTGTAATAATACAACAGCGTGAAGACTATGCCGTGTTATTCATAGAACTGTGTTCCGACCCCTGTCTCCTGGATATTCAGAACAATTTGTTCCAGACGGCGCTCCTTTTAGCCGTTATAACTGGGCAAACGACAATTGTCAACGCGCTTGTTGAAAAGGGAGCCTCATTGACTTACCAAGATCGTAGGGGGGATACAGCTCTTCATGCAGCGTGCAGGGGAAAAGGGGACCTCACAATTGTGAAAGCACTTGCACAATCAGTGACATTTGGCCAGAGTTTAGAAATCAGAAATTGTGAGGGTCTCGCGTGTCTCCATCTCGCCGCCAGGTGTGGAAACCTCGAACTGCTGCAATTTCTTCTGGAAAAGAACGCTGACGTAAATGCCAAAGAGCTTAAGACTGGAAGAACCGTGCTTCAGTGGGCGGCAGAAAATGGAAACGTTGACGTTCTGAAAGTTATGTTCACCTGTTTAGATGTTGATGTGAACGCAGTGACGTATGATAACAAAACAGCTTTTCAATTAGCACGAGGAAACGGTTTTGCAGATGTTGTCATGGATCTGTTGTACGAAGGAGCCAATGAAAAGTCGGATTCTGACGATAACAATGAATCTGACTCGGAAGAAGAATAAATCGGAACCAAACAGATACTTTTTATCGGAGAATATCTCTAATTATATCAATTCTAGACGGGACAAAACATATACTTTTTATCGGAGAATATCGCTAATTATATCGATTCTAGATGTGACCAAACATGTATTAGTATATTCTTCATTATTCCATTGATTATATCTTAGCCAATATGTATATACATGATGACTCTCTCAATCTCGATGTCGATGCCGATCTCGACAATGTAGATATCATTATGATCGGAGTTTAGTTTGAACGACTGAACGTTGTACATATTTTATCTTCTTTTGCGAAAAGCATGATATTTCTGAATTCTAAAATAGCAAGTATTAACAACTAAGTCTTGACACAAATGAATTCAGTAATTTGTAGGATTTGGAACATGTATGAAGGTTAACTGAAATGAGTTTTTTTCGGTTGTCAATGGGTGATAATTTATTTTAAAGAAGTTTTTTTAGAGTGCTTGACGTTTTACGCGTGTTGTTTTTTCGCCTTGCATTCGATAAACATAAGACTCATGCAAATATATCAAATTATCGATCATGGCATTGTTTAATATATATATATATATATATATATATATATATATATATATATATATATATATATATATATATATATTATATATATATTACTATGAAAGATAGTTGTTTGAAATAAAGAGTGCCTATTATATACGTAATTGTTTGCATCGCATTTAACACAATAACTATTGAAATACTAACACTAACATTCAGGTCTATAAAATTGACGGCACAAATGAGGATGTTCTGCTATGTCGAGTTTTCATGTCGATAGATTAAAATTTCATAGATGAGACACCCACTTCTCTGCGAAATAAAACTTATATTGGCAGTAAATGGTGATAGAAAATAAGTGCTACTTATTAAGAAAGTTTCCAAGATTGAAAAAAATGGAGTTAAGATGTTTCTGATTATTTCATACTTTTTCTATAAATGCTATTAATTTTGTTACTACTACTACTACTACTACTACTACTAATATTAACAAAAATAATAATAATAATAATAATAATAATAATGTTGTTATTATGAAGAAAATACTCCGATTATTATTAATAAATAAAAACAAACTGAAACGTATGCATCCCAGTTTTTTTTTTCCAGGCACATTGCACTAAGTTAGACTAAAGGCTAAAAACCCAAAACATGTGTTTATGTAATATTAATTTTTGTACCACTGTACGATTAAATATTACTGTGTCATTTGCATTGCGTAATGTAGTTAAATATATCGTATATACATGTCACGCTAACAATTTGACTCCTTCCACGTGATATAATGGATAATGTTCTTAAAGAGGTAGAAGATGATATACGTTATCGTTAACCTAATGAATTATCCTGCTGCAAAATCGTTGTTTGATTATTTACACAAGCTGTCTGGGGATTGAATGCCGGGTGATGGGAAAAGACGGTGGAATTTAAGTATCTCCTGTTTGTGTGTTGATCAATGAGTCTTATTTAATGCAATTGTTGAACGTAATAGATGCCATTTTATGAAATATATAACGGTACAGATACATATAGATTATTAAACTGAATCATAAACATTGCAAAAACTAAAATTGGTAACTTGGTTTTACATACATACATACATACATACATACATACATACATACATACATACATACATACATACATACATACATACATACATACATACATACATACATATTATACCAAAAGTGACAGCTTTTAAAAAGACCAACAAAAATGTCAAGATACACAATGGGGTATCGATTATACCTAAAATGTGAGAATAATAATCATTAGCACAAAAATATATGTATCATCAGTACAGTTAACAAGTCTGTCTCTAAGATTTATCTATAATATATATTCTTCTTGTGTGAAAATTTATGCATCGCTTCCTTTTGCTAGGATAAATCAATACATGTATGTATGAAAATGTTATGGCAATTGAAAATGTTGCCATGAAAAGATCACGCAACCTGCTCTTCGCAGCCATTCTATGGATCATAATTTATTCTGCTAGGATAATGGTGTTTTTTTAATATATAAAAGTAAAACTGCGGCCCTTCATTAAACATGAAACATGTATGTATTTAAATGCCTGAATGAGAAGAGATAAAAAAAATTATGTCTGCTTGCCATCAAAACTCCAGACATTTGATGCAAATAATATATTTTAATCTAAAGAGTTCACAGAATATAGTGCATATATTTTATTTTAGCTTTGCTGGTCATATAAGAGACGAGCGTATGAGATGGTATGTAGTCTGTCGTCCGTTTGTTATCGCTACTCTTTCTAAACTACTTGGAGCACTGTCTTGAAACTTTATTAACACAGTCATCTCACGATGAAGTTGGTTAAATGAAATTAGTATGGATTGGATATCAATATGGCTGCCACAGAGACCATGTTCAAAAATTTTTTATCGCTACTTCTCCTGATGGTCATATCGACATGGGTTTTCACTAAAAGTCTTCCAATGGTTAATTGGTCTTGAATAAAAATGGTGCCAATCTAATGTCCAATTTGGCCGTCATGGCAGCCATCTTTAAAATCTTGCTGTCTCTATCCCTTCTGAACGAATGTTCATATCGACACGGCATTCTCACTTAAAGATTTCCTGTGTTCTCTAAACGATACAAAATAGAAATTGAGTTTACCTGATGTCCAATATGGTCGTCACGGCATCCATCTTAATAACGGTTTTATCGCTACTCCTCCTGAATAGGTTTTCATATCAGCATATGGTTTTCACTAAAGGACTTAGGGTTTGTTCATTCATTATGTCCGCAATGAAGGGGAGACGGAGTCTGATCAAATGCGGACAGCTGATCTATGATATTCTGTGTTGAACAGCTGCTTTAGGCCTACTGCGTGTATTCCAGTATGTTCTACGGACGTCCTTAATGGGTGATCACTAAGACAGTATAAATTATTTGTTAATTTCAATTTGTACAATGCTGTCGGGCATTTCTGCGAACTTAAGGTTTCCGTCTCCAATATTAAATCAAAATGCATACCGAATTCGACCCATTGACGAAAATAAAATATTGCATAGCTTACCATTTGAAAAGAGGCAATTGTCACTATATGTTCATACTGATATTAATTTTTGGACACACCGGATACCACACCAGTATTTTCATAACTCACGAAAGGTCGGCCTAATCTGCGCGCAGTTTTGAAAAGATGTAATATTTATCTAGGCGGCTATATAAAATGAAATATATTACTTCGGACTGTTTCTTTCAGCACTTCAGTCGATTAATTAGGTCAGGTCTATTGCTATTTTCAGAAACTTCAACGTAACAATGTCAATAAATGGCAATAGCTATTAAGCAGACTATACCGACCCTGTAAAATGTTTTAGTAAAGTTCAATATTTTATAAATAAACAAAACAACAATTAATATGTGGAAGAGAAACAACATTGAAAATAGTACGTAATGTGTCTAGTTTATGTTGAAAAATTACTAAGGAATTGTTGAAGTGGAGTAATACATTGACAGTCTATCGAATTTAGGTTTCTATGAGATGACAACTTTAGTTGTATGCTCTAAAAAAAAAGGACTTGTTAAAGAAAGAACTTTGTTTAATTTTGTCTTAGCTTTGAGCTCAATGTTGTAATGAGATCAGTGAGCGTTATATTTTGAGAGCACCAGCTATTACATTGCCAAACCGTAGAGCAGTATAATGCTAGATACGGACGTCCGCAGCGGGGATGGGGTGGGTAAGACACATGCGGACAAATGCGGACAAAGGGGAGATGGTAGAAAACCAGGTATTATCTGCGGACGTCCTTTGTTTACAACCCCTTATTATGATACATTGTTGGTTAAATAATACAATCTGACATCCAATATGGCCGCCATTTAAGCCATCTAAAACATCTTATCAAAACTACTTGGTCACAAAACATAACGAATGAGTGGTTTTCACCAGAAAACCATTTTTCATGTCTAGTTGGTATTATTTTAAATGTAGCATAAATTGCAATAGATATCGGAATATTTTAACTTGTTTTTACGATCACACATAAAGCATACATTTATGAAAGTATATACTAGGTAAAACTAAAGCAAATCATACCATATATTTAGGCTTTGTAAAAGACAAAAATGAAGAAAGAAATGAAACCATGCAATATATATATATATATATATATATATATATATATATATATATATATATATATATATATATATATATATATATATATATATATATTGTAACCTCAAGGGGTCTGGAAAATTATTCCGGGTTTTAAACTATCATTTTCAGACCCTGAAGCTACAAGGGTTCGTCTGACTCTAGCATTAGAGTTAAAACAACAATATAGAAAGATTAAAAATTCAGGACATATTTATTCAATCATTTCTCATTTGTTAGACAAATTACATCCTTTTACCAGATTACATATTCAATTTTTTTATTTTTCGTGAAATACATCAGTAAATAGAACCATAGTGGTCATATCTCGATTATCTAAAACATTTCATAAATTACTAAAACCAAGTCCGAGTGTTAAAAATTATTTAGTGGGCATCTTGTGTTCTTTTAAATTTATAAGATCTGAATTTCAGAATCCTACTTTGGGTTCTGAAATTCGGGTGTAGAAATTTCGTCTGCTTATGAGCCCTTGTACTTTAAAATCTAAGTTCCAAATTTCGTTTCTAAATTTCATACAATCAATCTTTTTTCTTTAAACAATTACCTCTCTCATTTTTCTCTCCTTATTCTGGATATCAAATTCCACCAGTCCTTTTCCTATCTGTCTTCTGCTTTTTCCTTTCTACCCCTATCTGCCCTAACCCTATCTGGTCCCGATTTGGAATCAATCAAGTTGGATTTTTCCAACTTTTTCCAACTTCCAATCAATCAAGTTATCGCCGTCCACAAAGGGACATTTGGATAACTTTTATATCTAGCATGTCGCTAAACATTTAGTTTCCCTTGGGGAAGGGACATTACTCCCCCCCCCCCCCCCCCCCCCCAGGCATATATGTGCACATCAGTGCACCTATTAGTCCCGATTTGGAGCAGCGACGCTCCTTATATACAAGTTTGGCACGTGTAAACATTCTGGTAAACAAAGCATGGATTGGTGGGTATTGCAATCGATCGGCCAATCCAAATCGACCATGCTGGCGGGACATGACGTCACGACAGAAGTACACACAACTCCGTGTTTGAATTCTCCTAATTTAACATAATGTAATACGATATAATCAGTCATGACAAATCAATTGGAATATATTATTCTCATCTTTGAATGTTTATGCAGGTACCTTAATATTAAAATCTTGTATTGTTGTACAAAATACGCGAATGGGTAACGAGCATATCGATATACTAGGGGACATCTCAAAATGGCTACGCTCGACCACAACAACGTGCAGTCGCTAGAATCAGCTGATCGAAAGATACATGAAGTAACGGCATAGCAATACCCCCACCTTCTAAGAATTGGTCTCCAATTCAGCGATTACAAGAAAGCAAAGTTTTTGAAATACGGTAAGTTAAGCTCGAAATGCACGTTACCAACATGTTCATTTTGCAAACAAATACGATATTTCGTTCAATATCAATTCCATCTGTCTTTGACTCTAATAAAATTTTATATTTACATTACATTACACAAGGTTAAACCGCTTAATATTGAGCAATCAAAATACAATATGTGAAAACACAGCTGAACAGTTCGTGCATTGTGCATGACAATAATCTCTCTCTCTCTCTCTCTCTCTCTCTCTCTCTCTCTCTCTCTCTCCAATTTTACATGACATATCCAGCAACAATGATTTCAGATGCAATAAGTTAAAAGAACTTTCAGTTGAATTTAACAGCATGTTATCACTTATAACAATAGTATGAAATATATTTATATTCATATTTAGAGACACCATTTTTGTTTATACTGAAATTATTCAATATTTTCTTAACATATATTATTGACACAATATTTCATGCTTACCTACATGAAAGACTTTAAATACACATATACACAATAAATATTGTCATATGTAATGACAATATTATAACTTAATAAATAAGAGTTCTATTTAAAGTACACTTATATCAGAAGTTCATAGTTCTTGAATCACTTGTATCCACTTGAAGTTGCACAATCCTTGAATCCATTGCTGTCCTTCCGAAAAGTTATGAATGTCTCATTTAGAATATTGATCCCAGGAAGAAGAAATTCTTGATGAATATCCACACTAGATAGTTCAGAACGCACTCCAAGCAGGAACCAGTTTTCATGTTTTCAACATCGGTTTCATAAACAGTTTCAGTTTCAAATATCTGTTTTCATGTCATCATTTTCAAAGCAATATTCATTTCATGGGAAACATTATACATCAGTCATTAATTCACAATCAGTATCAAATACTTTTCTCAATATCCTTTCTACTGAAACAATTCAAATGTTTTTTTTTAAATTTATTTCTTTTATTCTCTATAGTTTGGTAAACCATTGAGGTATATTTGCACCTACATATAGCCTTAATTTGTCATGGTGGACCACTTTCGGTTTTTGCTTAGGCCATCCTTTTATTCTATATAATACATCATTAACTTTCTTCAAGATTTGATAGGGACCTTTCCATGGTCATTGTAATTTTTGACTTAACCCAATTTTTCTGATTAGATTGTAATACCAAACAGCATCACCTTCTTTATATTTATTAAAATTTATTTTTGTGTCATAGTTTCTTTTCATACATTTGCTGGACAAATTCATTCTTTTTCTTGCAAACTCGTGTACATTTTTAATCTTATATTCCAGATTATCTGCATACTCTGTTCTATATCTGTGTTCATTATCAGTCTCATTTATTTCAGGTTTTCCAAGTACTATATCAATGGGAAGAACTATTTCTCTACCAAATGTCATCATGCTGGGAGTTATTCTAGTTGATTCATGTACAAATGATCTGTACGCCATCATGACCAAAGGTAAGATTTCATCCCAATTATCTTGATGTGAGGACACAAATGCTGAAAGCATTTTATAAATAGTTCTGTTGGCTCTCTCTATCATGCCATCACTTTGAGGTCTGGCAATAGAAGTTCGTGTTTTCTCAATTCCTAATATTATACAGATCTCTTTGAAAAGTTCTGATTCAAAGTTTTTACCTTGATCAGTGTGAATAAGAAGAGGAATTCCAAATCTTGTGATAAAATTATCAATCAGTTCTTTTGCTGTGGTTTTAGCATCAATCTTTTCTACAGGGTATGCCTCTGTCCATTTGGTTAAATAGTCACCTATGACCATTACCGGTATGTATTTATTCCCCTGTTTGGTCCTGGGAAGTGGACCAATAAAGTCAATAGCCACCCTTTCCATAGGAGCACCTACATTGTAGGTTTTCATGGGTGCTTTTGGTTTTCTAAGGGAAGATTTTCTATTGGCACACACATCACATTTCTTGCACCAGTTATCAACATCTTTATTCACCCCATACCAAAAAAATCTTTGTCGCACTTTCTGCAGAGTCTTTGCAACTCCTAAGTGTACAGCTGTGACACTGTTATGTAACTGTGTAAGTATACAACTTTTTAAGCTTTCTGGGACAACAATTTTCATGGTGACTGTCATTCCATCATCACTTTCCCATTTCCTATACAGGATATCATTTTCTTCTACAAAGGAATCAACCTGTTTCCAGTAGTATTTTATTTCATGACAGTACTGTGAAATATCTGACCATTCATATTTCTTTTTACTTGTCACCATCCCCTTTACCACTTTCAGAACTGTATCATCATTTTGTAAATGGGGTAATTTGGACATATCCAAGTTGTCCATGTCATCTTTTGACTGATAATTACTATTTGTCTCTGTACTAATGCTACTGTCAGGAGATGGGAGTTTCTTCCTAACCTCTTTTGTAACATAACAGAGTTTATCACTTACACCTTCCATGTGATTACAGTTTTCACTCAATACTCTTGGTTTTTCACCATGTAGAATCTCTGACAGATTTCTCACTAGAGTATTGTCATTAAAAGAGTATCCAAATACCACAGAACACATAGTCAGAATGAAGCAATTAATACATATTGGTTCTATGGGGAAAAGGCATAGTAAAAGTATTGTGATGAGTGATATGAAAATATTACTTTTATATAACTCTATATTTATCTCTTTGTTTTTAAATTTACTTGGGATGGAATAGACACAGAATCTATTTGATTTGGGAGCTTAGAAATACAAGCTACCAGTTCTTTATCTGATTCACTTTCAGCATGATTTTCAACTCTTTCACAATAGGTACAGTTCATTTCTACACATGGACGCCTTGATAAAGCATCTGCATTAGAGTGCAATCTGCCAGCTCTGTGTATAATCTCAAAATCAAAGGTAGCTAGAAAAGTCAACCACCTAGCTAACTGACCTTCTACCATTTTGAAATTTATCAGCCATTTCAGACTGCCATGATCAGTCCTCACTGTGAACTTCTTTCCATAAAGATAGTGATGAAAGTGTTTGACTGCATTTACCACTGCAAGAAGTTCACGTCTTGTTACACAATATTTTCTTTCAGTTTTTGAGAAACATTTACTAAAGTAGCTAATTACTTTTTCTTTTCCATTTTGGATTTGGGAGAGTACTGCTCCTTGACCAACATTTGAGGCATCACAATCTAAAATAAATACATCATTTTCAGTAGGGAATGCCAAGATTGGCGCATTTATCAGTGCATGTTTTATGTCCTTGAAGGACTGCTCACATTTCTCAGTCCATACATATTTTCTACTCTTTTCAGACAATTCATGTATAGGTTTTGCCAAAGTTGCAAACTGATACACATACGATCTGTAATAACTTGCCAAAGAAATGAAGCTTCTAGCTTCTTTTACATTTTTAGGGGTTGGCCAGTCTCTTACTGCTGTGATTTTATCTGTACTTGTGCCTACACCAGATTCACTTATAGTATGACCTAAAAACGTGACCTCTTTTTGAAACAAATTGCATTTTTTCGGATTCAATTTCAAACTGGCATTTTTCAATCTTTGAAAAACTATTTCCAAAGTAGTGAAGTGTTCTTCAAAGGTTTTTGAATAGCAGATGATATCATCAAGGTACAAAATGACCATTTTCCACAAGAGACCTGAAAATGCCATCTGGACAAGACGAGTAAAAGTCGCAGGTGCATTGCAGAGACCAAATGCTAATCTTCGCCATTGCCATTGTTCCCCTCCTGGTATGGAGAATGCAGTTTTATGTCTATCTTTTTCATCAATTTCTACTTGCCAATAACCTGATTTCATATCCAGACAAGACCACCATTTTGATCCTGCTAAAGCATCTAAACTATCATCTATTCTAGGCAATGGTTGAGAATCTTTGACAGTAACATCATTCAATCCTCGAAAATCACAACAGAACCTTACAGAACCATCAGATTTGGTCACCATTACAATGGGAGCATTCCAAGGGCTTTGTGGACATTTTTCTATTATTCCATCTTCTGCCATCTTTTTAATTTCATTGTCTGCAACTTGTCTTTTAGCAAGTGGTATTCGGTACGGATACTTTTTAACATGTTTTGCATCTCTTGTGTCAATTTGATGTTTTATCAAGGTCGAATGACCTATATCACTTGATGATGCAGAAAAAATACTCTGATGTTTTATAAAAAAAATTTTAACTGTTCTGTTAAATGTTCGGGTAATTGTTGAACACTACCCCCTTTTTGGTTTATTGTACCAACAGATGTACTGTGTACCACTTGTACTGGTTGCAATTCTGCAGTAACAGTATTTTTATACAATTGAACTGGTTTTTGTCCTAAATTTGCTATTCTGAGAGGAATGTAACCATTTTTAGGATGTACTAAAACTTTTGCTACTAGTAGACCAGTTTTCTCCACAAATTTTGAGAATGGTTCAGTTAAGCCCATTATGTCCTTATCATACAGGTCAATTGGTCTGCCATTTACAATTACTTCAGATTCAGGCAATATCACAACATTTTCAGTTAAAGCAATTCTACAGCACACAGTTTTCTTTTCATCTGATTTCATATAGCATGGTACTTTTTCTCCTTTTACATTTAAATAACCTTTACTAATAATAGGGTCACACTGGTGTTTCTTTAAGAAATCAATACCAAGTATGCCATCTTGTTGTATGTCTGCTAACAATACTTCATGTGTGAAAGTATGAGTCCCTAACATAATTTCTACCTCTGCTTTGCCATCAAAGGGTTGGCTTTCGCCTGTTAAAGCATACTTTTTACGGGAGTCACCTCTAGTTGTGAATTTTCTGACCAAGATTTTACTACCCTACTACTTAGAATTGTAACATTTGCTCCAGTGTCACACAACAGAGAAATGCAATTTCCATTTATTTTAACATTTACAAAATATCCTGTATCAGTCCCTAGATTGTTTAGTTTGATCAATTTGGACCATTCTCTCTTTACAGTTGCGCTTCGGTCCCCAAGCTTGACCCATTCATGTTTGCCTGACCTCTGGTCTGTCTGTCATTATTTTCCCATTTGTTTCAAAAACTATAGTTTGGCTTGTACTTTTGATTTTGATTTCTATCTCTCTGTTCAAGAATTTGCTTTCTGTCAGTACTTTTTGAAAAGTTCTGAAACCATTTCCCATTGTAATCTCTTTGGCAAACATTTCTTCTAACATTGTCCTTCCTATCTACTTGTTTTCTGTTCCAGTTTTTGTACTCATTCTTCTCTGTTTCTGACTGCAATTTTTCTACTTTATCAGACAATTGTTCAAGTCTTTGTATAATTTTATCTAGCTTTCCTTCATTAGGAACAGTTTCTATTTCAGACAGGGAGTTCACATTTTTCTGTCTCTGCTTATCAGCTAGTTTGTGAGCTTCCATTTTAACAGCTATGGTTTCAGCCTCATTTAGTGTTTTTGGACCACATTCTCTTAGTCTTAGTCTGGTTTCAGAGTCTAGCAAGGCATCAATAAAATAATCTAGAGCTAAAATTTCAATAATTTCACCTGTTGCATCAGGATATGCCTGTCTAGTCAGTTTCTTGATGTTTTGTGCCAATTCAGAAATTGATTCTCCTTTTTCTCGAACTCGAGATTTAAGTTGTGTTCTGTATATTTCAGCTTTATTTAGAGTACCAAATCTGGATTTTAACACTTTTACGAGATTGTAGTAATCTTTCCTTTGTTCTGGTTCAATTTCATTAAGCAAGGAGCGAGCAGTACCAGTGAGACTGCTAGCTAAATACAATGACTTTGAAAGATAATCCCAGTCATTAAGTTCAGCAAAAGTATTGAATTGAGTTAAATATTCATCTATGTCAGTCTGACCATCATATAGCTGAGGTTTCATTCTAGATTGTTTATTGTTTCCAATTTTCTCATGAGCATGTGTGTGTTCTCTACTACTTCTGATTTCACTGTTACTTTGAAAGCTGGGGTTTTCTATTTCTCTAGATCTGGAATTTTCATTTCTATTTTCAATCAAATGTAACTTTTTCTGTAGATTTAGCAATTTTGATTCAAAATGTTCAAATGTAGATTTCATGTGATCTGCTAGGTTGAGCACTGTATCTTTAACTTCTGTAGCTAAACTTGTCATTTGTTTTTCTAAATTACTCTTCAGTTTACCATAGCCATAGGGACTTGAATCCCTTGATCTTATTCCATCACTGTTGTCATCAATTTCACTTGTCACAATTTCAGTTTCAATTCCTGTTTCAGATCTCATATTCATATCTTCCAAACGTAATAAATGATAATTTTCCTCCATTTTTAAACTGTTTGTATATATTTCATCTACTATTGCTGGAGTCAGATTTTTATTTAATTTATTTTGTTTTCTTTTTACAGGAAGATCAACTCTACCAGATTTTCAAGAAGATAAGATGTTGTTAATAAAATTTAAGAACTGCGTTATGGTGTTATATATACTTTTTTTTTTATTAGATCATTTTGATCCCACTTCTGACTACCAAATCTGTAACCTCAAGGGGTCTGGAAAATTATTCCGGGTTTTAAACTATCATTTTCAGACCCTGAAGCTACAAGGGTTCGTCTGACTCTAGCATTAGAGATAAAACAACAATATAGAAAGATTAAAAATTCAGGACATATTTATTCAATCATTTCTCATTTGTTAGACAAATTACATCCTTTTTTACCAGATTACATATTCAAATTTTTACATCGTGAAATACATCAGTAAATAGAACCATAGTGGTCATATCTCGATTATCTAAAACATTTCATAAATTACTAAAACCAAGTCCGAGTGTTAAAAATTATTTAGTGGGCATCTTATGCTCTTTTAAATTTATAAGATTTGAATTTCAGAATCCTACTTTGGGTTCTGAAATTCGGGTGTACTTTAAAATCTAAGTTCCAAATTTCGTTTCTAAATTTCATACAATCAGTCTTTTACCTTTAAACAATTACCTCTCTCATTTTTCTCTCTTTATTCTGGATATCAAATTCCACCAGTCCTTTTCCTATCTGTCTTCTGCTTTTTCTGTCTTCTGCTTTTTCCTTTCTACCCCTATCTGCCCTAACCCTATCTGGTCCCGATTTGGCAAGCAAATTGGGATTTTATAGTAGCAACCGACCACTGAGGGTCATTTGTGCTACTTTGATATCCAGCATATCGCTGGACATTTATTTTCCCTTTATATGTGCATACTAGTGCACTTATTTAATTGGGCGTTATACCGAATTACTAATAAGTAACTATCGGTATAGATGGAAGCCCTGGGGCAGGTAGGTAAGTGAACTCACACCTCCCCCCTATCAACTTCGGATGGCACATGTCAGGAAGAGGAAAAGGCGGAAACGGCCCCGGACAGGCCCAGCAAACATACAAGGCAGCACCAACCCCGCAACCCGCCGCCCCCCACGCAGGGGCGGGGCGAGACGCACCCCCGCACCCACCCACGAAGAAACACGAGGCGCCCCCAAGGCACTCCCGGAGCACACAGCCCGCGACACAGCAACACAAGCCGAGCACACAAAGAGAAGGACAGCACCAGCCATGGATGCCACACCTTAAATGGTCTCCCTGTGGTTTCATGTCAAATTCAGTCCAGTTATGCTAATGGACGTCCCTATGCCTGTGTGAGCCACTTGTGCAATTGTAATTATTTTTAGTTACTGAATTTCTTAGCCCCTATTACTATGCCCTAGTTATGTACAGAGTGTACAGTGAAGTCCCTATCAGGCCGGGGATAAACCCTTCTTGCGAGGGCAAATCCCCCTAGAAAAAACAAAAAAACTAAGTTAAGGGGTCGGAGTGACTGTTAGTTTTATTCTGCTTAGGTTTTGGTAAGTTATGAATTTTGTAGGTGTGGACCGAAAAGTTCATATTTGATTTAGTGGTTAGCCAAATGGAACTCTCATACCAATTATCATTGCGAGAATTCAGTGTCTAAGTACATGTAACATAAATAAAGACAAGACAATACAAACAGACAGACAAGGATTAGAATGGGGTGGAAGGGGTCAATCGACTTCCCTGCAGGATTGTCTGGGTTAGGCACTGAGCTGTACACCTGTGCGGGCCCCAGTCCAGGCGATTCCCATTATGAGAAAGGGCCTGTTTCCTTGCAGTTCACACCAACTTTCCCCTATTCCCGAGAAATAAATAAATGATAAAATAGAATAATAATTTGAGAGGGATAGATGTAAAAATTAGGAAAGGTTTCAGTCAGCTTCCCTGGAGGACTGACTGGGTTAGGCACAGAACTGTACTGGGCTGTACACCTGTGCGGGCTCCGATCCAGGCGATTCCTAATTATAGAAAAGGGCCTGTTTCCTCGCAGTTTCACCAACTTTCCCCTAATCCCAGACACAATATATAAATATAGTAGTAAAAGAAAAAGAGGTAAAGGGTAGGATGTTTTTTTTAATTTTATATATATATATATATATATATATATATATATATATATATATATATATATATATATATATATATATATATATATAATAAAATAAAATAAAATTAAAATAAAATGAAATAAGTAATTAATAATTAATACAATTCTAATGTTAATATTAATAGCCCTAAAAAGGGCTGTTTAAGGCAATTTGAAAGTTCAGATCTCGATAGTGCATTGTTGGAACATCTCTCTCTTGATCCTAAATCTGGATTGCAGTCTGCTTGTCCTTCAATTCTTCTTTTGGCAGGTTATGTCCTTTTCTGTCTTGGCAGGTTATGTCCCTTTTCTCAGAGGGTTTGTTTTAGAATTACTCTGTGCCATTAAAGTGCCACAACAGTGTATCAACATTTATTCAGTTTATTTCATGGTGAACGAGATTATATATTCAAAATACGAATGTAAAAAATCCGAGTGAAATATTTTCAGTAATAACAGCATAGGAGCCTACATAATATCGCGTTTGCACCTGTCTACGAAAATAACCGAGTGCAAATGCCGACCACTTCCGGTATTCAGTGAAACCAAAGCGCTACGTCACATTTTGAACACTTTTTGTAAACAAAGCCCGAGGTGGTATCATCATATTATGGAAAACTCTTTAGAAATTCAACACGAAAGCAGCGATTCTGAGGGAAGTGAGTTATCACTGTCTTGCGGGTATTTGCCATTCGAAGATGGAGAGGTAATAAGCACGGAAGATTCTGATAATGGTGTAAAAGCGGCTGCCGGCATCCAGATTAATCCGTACCAGTTTGAACCCTATATTTCCAACACCGACGAATCCGAAGTTGCAGATGAAGATGATGAAGAGGAAAGACAAGATAGATTGACAGACAATTCATGGTAATTGTTTTCTGAATATGTATACAGCCAAAGTTACGATAAATTTATTTATCCCACTATATTTATAGTACTGTTCAACACGTTGATAAATAAAAGGTACATCGGATCAGTTGCAAGCTTCGAAAACATGTGAACAAATTGATACGAGTTAGAAGTACTTAAGATTCCTAGGTCAGGAGGTCCTCCTTGTACGACTGTTGAAATAGGCAGGATATTACCCTCATGACATTAAAATTGAATTCATATTCTGTATACTGTATTATAAGTTTAAATGTCGAATTTCTCATATGTATGATAATAGTTGATTTTTTAAATGAAATATGAAATAAACTCTTTTTCCCCCTGTGGTAAGCATCTACTTGCAACTTCTATTTTCTTTGATATCTAAATGTTTTACCTGTTCCTGACTTTAGTCAGCTTGTAATTGTACTGTGCTATTGATGAGTTCATAAATATGAGATTACATTTGGCAAGCAAAGCACTATCCAATAATGAAAACAACTCTATTTTAGGTGTAATTGTGGACACTGCTTGGTAATGACCACAGCAAGGGAATGTATATGTTGTTGTGAAGTAGAGAATGTCACAAGTGTCCGCAATGAATACCAGGGGATACAATGTATTACACACCATCCAGGGTTCAGTCCAGTTTGCCTTGACATCCATGTTTTAAAAGTTGCTTACTACCAGTATAGACAACAATTTGGAGAACGTCCAGAACAAGGAAATGAGTAAGTATGAAGTCGGAGAAATTTTTAATGTTCTTGTGTTTCCATAACTTTTGTTTTCAGGATCTATGCATGATAATATAGTATTTGGAGTTACAGCAAATAAATAAACCATTTTTTCCAGTCAATTTATGACACCTTCATGACTTGAACCGCTGTTTTGGAGGCCTACACTTTCTAACCTTTATACCACAGTTATACTGATAAATCATGCCAAAAACAACACATATACATGTACAAATGTTTTATTTCATTTTTTTGTCAGAAAATAAAATGGTTATATATATATATATATATATATATATATATATATATATATATATATACATGCACAGTTTATATTGGAATCATTTAACTTTATTGATATACAAAATAAAGATAAATCACACTGGGCCACACTAATACTAATCTACTAAAAACTTTTGATTTCCTAATTTGATCTAATGCATAAAGCATATTTTATTTCAACTTAATTTTCAAATTATTATTTCAGAAGACATCGGTATACAGCATATAGACAATTTGCTCGATGGTATTGGCACTTCTTGGGCAAGGAAGCGAGGGTCATCATTCCAGCATGTGTTGTTCAGAGGATCCGCACCGCCTTTCCTGATCAGTATCTGCACTACACTGGCTTTCATGAGGCTGACAGCGATTAAACCTGCTGAGAAACTTTTGGGTGGCAATATCCTTGTCAGGCCTCTCATACATACTACATAATGGTGGTGGTACATCTACCACACTCCTTCCTCATTCATGTGAGACACCTGTCCAATTGTGAATGCTGTGTCCATTAGACATTCAACATAATCTGTAAAGTAAATTTAATATGCATTGTATTATATAAGCCAATAAATGCAACCTTTTTGTTGAAGTTAATATTTGAATTAAAAATATCTGTCTTTACAATTGTTTGCATATTTGTATTTAATCATGATCTTTAAAATTAAAGGAGTGTCAGCATAACAAATATTTTTCCTTTACTGTTTGAATTTTAAATATAGGTCCTTTCACTTGGTCATATATTCTTTTCTGTTTATTAATTACTAATGTGTATTCTTTCCATATGTTGAATCGACAAGGATTTTCCTGATAGTGTATTCGCCTTTCTTTTACTTTGGATACACTATCTTATATCTGGCTCTCCCATCCTTTGTGCATGCTTGCTCTCTTTGGCTGTTTTCGTTAAAATGCAGTGCAGCTAGCCAAAGCCTATTTTAAAGTAAATAAAAATGCCAAATATATAATTCTATCAAAAACCAGATATTTATTTTTATAGATACTTTATTTGCAAACATTCCAAAAGACAAAAAACTGTGATACAATTTTACATTGTAGGATATCAAAAGATATGATCTTGATATCTATGATTTAATTGAAGATGAATAAACTGGACTATAAATAAAACATTGAAATACCTGGATCAGTATTTTTTGTGTGCATTAATTTAAGATTTACCTTGAAAGCATTCCGTGATAGGAGAAACCAATCATCTTTGGTGCAAAATGATTGATCACGGAGTGGTATCCCTCTAGTGCTGAAGTTTGTTGACCAGATGACAGCATTGGTACATCTTTTCTCATTTGTCTACTGGTCACAATTTCGTCAAAGCTTTTCAAATACTTTAGATCCTATAAGTTATAAAATATATTCATCAAAGCTTGGTTTTATGCTATCTTGCATGAAAATTAAAGTGTGCACTAACAAAAATATATCTAAATTCCAACAATTACTAGGCCAATACAGTTAAGTCAAAATCACATTCATATCTGACATGTACTCCATAAGATGATTTTGCTCACCAAATATCATTGATGAATTAGAAATAGATCTACTAACTGAACAAACTCGATGGACCTAAACAATTGTTGATAAGAATATAAGTATGTTTTTAAAAATAAAGAAAGATTTTAACCATTGTGTACTACCTGGTTTCAAGCACTTCTTTTGTCTCTCTCTTCCCTCCAACGTACCATGTTCACATGATGCAAATAAATCACCATGGCCTGAATGCACATTTGAGATGTGGTTTATGACAGAGTGCCACTTTTCCAGCATTAATTCTTTGTTTTGGTCAGGTGATGATGCTGCAGTCCAATACAGGTGGTTGACCAAACTCTTTATCCATGGAGTTATATCTGAACAGTCTTTTTCTTTTGACAAGGCAAAGAGTTTCTTTTTCAGTCCTGAATATAGGAACAGAAAAAGAGCATCATCAAATATTTGTTTCAACAATACCTTTTGCAAGTAAATTGTAAGTTCTAAAAAAATCCTTTTTGACCAACTGATTGAACAAATTGTTATACAGTATTATAAATATCTAAAAATTCTATACTAAATGAAACCACCTTTAGGGTATGATTTTGAGTGTCACATTATTGCATTGACATTTACTTTAATCTGGTTCTTCTTCACTTCATAACTTAAAAATGAACATCAATGCAAAAACATTTTGAATTTTTTTGTCTTACCTTTAGCAACATGCCAGACATCAAAGTAGTGTTGAGTGTCTGTCATATTTTCCCTCGCCCATTTCACTACTTGGACATGTCTGTCTGTAATTAGGGATTTGATTGGGATCCCATGGTACTTAAAGAATTCTACACTCCTTACAAAACCTTCCTTTTCCATGTGGCAGCTGCTCTTTACCTCATTACTCTGTAACATAATGTTGGCATAATATTAAATCATATGTAATTCTGTATTTGATTTTGAGGTGCTTAATGCTATGCCCAACACTATTTCACTTACATTATGTAAACCAGTTTTATTACTAATTTTCAAGCATTTAATGGCACTTTTTACAATAATTTAGTTGTTTTGTGTTGGCCAGTTTAATTTATGGAGGAAGCTGTAATATTTGTACAAAACCTCAAACCATGCACAAGCAACAGACAAACTTTATCATATGATTTGAACCTATAACCTTGTGGCAAGCTAGTAATCAAGAGATGTTTAAACAAATGACTATAAGATCAAGGCCAAGGAGACCACTATGTAATTAAGAATAAACATGACACAATTTTAACTGTAAATTACAATAAAATCATCAGAGCCCATTTTGGATTAAAATGTAATTTTTATTTATATATTATTTTATACCTGTACTAGTTCCACATCCACAACAATGCCCTTGTCTAAGTCGAGCATACTGTAGCTGCCATATTTTGCACTGTGTCCTGGAGTGTCAGCTCTGCCATCTCCTCCAAGTGTAACAGATATCTGCTGCTCAATGATCTCTTGCACATAGGTTTTTTGAAAATTGTACCAAACACTTCCAATAGCAGGATACAGGTAGAATTTCTGATGGTTGATAAATGTTGACATGCTTATGCAGGACACGTTCATGAATTTGTACATGCGTAAGGATTTGCTAGGAATTGAACCAGAAAATAAAATTCCTGCTGATATTAGCAAATTTCCAGCTGGTTTACTTCCAATAAAAGGCTGGCTAAACCAGTGGCGCACATAAAAGCAGTTCTTGCATTCTTGTTTTATTGTTACCAAAGATCCATTCACATAAATAATTTCACCAACTGTGTTTGAACAGCACTTGGTACAACATCTAAATAAATCCATTAGATTTGATTCAAAGACTAAAAATTTAGTTTCCACATCAGCTGGAACATTCCTGAAAAATAAGAGTTTGATCATTATATATCGAATAGCCATAGCGAAGCATACTACATGTGAAATGTCCTATATAGAGCGGTTTTGAAACTTTATTTTCTTTACTTTAGCATACTCATACTGTACTTTCATGTAGGTACATTATCATCTTCCATATTCTTCAATAAGCAATTTATAACTTGCCTCTTAATATCTATATGTAATCTGATTCACACATTAGTCTGACAATGAAATATATATGTAGACCTTCTAAATCTACCGGCAGAAAGATTTTTATATTCATATGGTCAAAGTTGAAGGCAAGATGAAAATGTTGATAATATTTATCAGATGTTTATATCTCAGTTCTTGATTGATTAGATATTTACAGCATTTGTTTTGAAAACTATGCAAGAACGTTCTAGAGGGTACAAATGGAAATGTTGCAGTGACTGGTCTTTTTGAATATCATAGATATAATATATGGTACTTGTCATCATAAACTCACCCTTGCTGCTTCTCTCTTTGAATAGCCCCTTCTTATTTTCTTTGGTGGTGACACTTGACAAGTTACTTCCTCTGATGGTGACAACATTTCAAGCCTACACAGCTGATGTTTTGGTGTTGAAGGTTCTGATACAGTTGCAGTTGCTTGTTTGTCAGTTTCCTTCAAGCATTGTACAGACGGGACAGCATCATCATTGAGTTTGACTTTCTTTGGTGCCCTACCCATATGCTCAACCTCAAATCTATACCAAAATGGGAAGCATTATGGTGTGAAATGAAAGGAGCAGAAGGCAGCAAACTTAGTCGGACCATCCCAGTTTGCTCTTTTGATTTTTACAAAATCTGTCCACCTACGACAAAGTGCTTGGTCTTTCGGAAAGGAATGCATGGAAATCCCATCGGCATTTGTATTCCCACAATTTGCGGCAACACACCTGACACCGCTGCCCTTGCTTGTACCTCCACGATCTCTTCTTGGCATGATTGTGATGATAAAAGCTTTAAAACAAACTAATATGGAACGGAACACGAGCTTTGTTTATGTTTCACTAGAAACGGAAGTAAGGCGTGTGTTCATGAAGTGACGTCAGACGGTCTTCACTCGGCGGAAATTACCGAGCGATAAAATCGGTCCCATGTGTATTATTTTCGAAAACACACCTGAGCGGATTTCTCAGTTATTATGCCGAATTTTTCCATCGGGTTTGTTTATACAGCTTCCAGATTTTATTTTCTATTCAAATAATATTGAATTGTATTTTCGGTTTTTACACTGGTATGGCACTTTAACTATCATTTAAGGATAGTGTGCATAGGGCTGCACAAGAATAGAAGAAATGAAGTTGGATGTGTAGGACAAAGAGGATGTTCTAATACTAATATATAATATTGATATAGTTTAAAGTTCAAGGATTAAATGTTAAAGAAAAAAAGGTCCATGTAACACTTTTTTGCGGGTGACGTGGTCAAGTCCAGAGCATGGGTTGACATAAACTCGCAAGTTGCGTAAGGTACTTGGACCTAATATTGATACCCCTCCTCGCTCCTTTCTCAAAGACGTCCCTGGCATATATTACATAATGTTTAATGTATATAATTACGATACGGGTTGTATAAGCGGTATTTTCTGGTAGAACCGTGACTATGAGTGAGTGTAAACTCGCAAGGTGCGTAAGGTTCAATATGAATCCCAATATCGACATCCACCCTCATCACGACCCTATCAGAGCCACAGGCTATCCTTTACCGTAATTTCTACCTATTCTTATTTATTTTGTTTAAAGCTAATTTAGTTTATAATTTCAATATAGGTTAAGTTAAGAACCGTGACCATGAGTGAGTGTAAATTCGCAAGGTGCGTAAAGTTCAATATGAGCCCAATATCGACACTGACCCGAATCACGACTCTGACAGAGTCACAGGTTAATCTTAAAAGGAATTTTTATCCTTCCTTAATAAATTATTGCTTACGCTGAATTATGTTTTGATGTTTTTAGCGTATTTTATATAGTGATATACGGTATAATTTTTTTTTTTGCATTTTATATAGTGATATACGGTATGAAGCTGATGTGTAATTTGATACTTTGTGATTTAGCTAGTTTAGTCCTTGTAAGTAGGTGATTTATTTGCATTAGTGCAGCAATGTATTATGTGGTCATAGTTTTGTGCGCCGGCTAGATTACGACATGTTTGTCACCAACCACCAGATATGAACATAAATTTTGACGGACGTTCAGGAGGAGCTCTAGTGGGGAGTTTTATTTTTCGACTACCAGTTTTGGATCCTTTACCATCAATTGTGTATTTAAAGGTTGGAGAGAACGATGTGGGGCGATTGAATCCAGAAGCCATTGTAGGCGGGATAATAAGATTATGTCACTTGTTATTAGTACGTGGTGTATTTTTTATATGTATAGGAACTTTGTTGCCCCGATTGTGCCCCAGGGGTCTGAGCATTTCGTACTATAATAGAGTTGTACGTTTAGTTAATCAAAGATTGGAACAGGTTTTGTGCCGTGAGGAGAGAATTATTCTCTGCAACATTCGGGGTTTCCGACGTCGTTATATTGGACCTGATGGTGTACATTTAAATAGTGAGGGAAACCGATGGTTGTTCTCCCGTATTATTTCATGGTGTTGACCCTCGTTTCTCTCCCCAGCACAAGCTGGTTCAAGTTGATTGAGGGACACCGTCTCTATGCCAAAAGTGTCTTACGATGGTGTAATGTTTTCCTTGTCCATCCCATGAGTGTATTAAGTAATGTATATATTATTGTATATACTTTTATTAGATATTTATTTTAAAAATTTTCTGACGGTTAATCTTTGCTCTGTTCACCAAATAATAATAAGTCTCATTAACCCACTAAGAGAATCAGACTGATATTACTTTCTATCACAAGTCAGAGTTGACCTATGACATATATTCTCCACTTGTGCTGTGATGAATATTGATTTCTTTACAATCTGATTCCCGAACTTAGGATCGTACTCTCATCTCTTAGAACTATTAAGTTCCAGGGCCGATTTCCTTTCCTTTTCTTAATAAAATGAAATATTTATTATTTCCTAGTTGACTTTGCCAGAGTCATTTGTCCATTGTGTATGCCTTTTGTGTTTTTAGTCTGTTTGTTGTAATATGTTGTTGTATGGACAGCACTATCTAAATCATATATTTTGAGTTGAAATTCTAAATAAATATTTTTGTGAAATTTTGAATATTTATTTTTTTATTATTTCATCTGTGCTTGAAGTGTACAGATCAAGGGTGTCCCGATTTGGAGCAGCGACGCTCCTTATATACAAGTTTGGCACGTGTAAACATTCTGGTAAACAAAGCATGGATTGGTGGGTATTGCAATCGATCGGCCAATCCAAATCGACCATGACATGACGTCACGACAGAAATACACACAACTCCGTGTTTGAATTCTCCTAATTTAACATAATGTAATACGATATAATCAGTCATGACAAATCTATTGGAATATATTATTCTCATCTTCAAATGTTTATGCAGGTACCTTAATATTAAAATCTTGTATTGTTGTACAAAATACGCGAATGGGTAACGAGCATATCGATATACAAGGGGACATCTAAAAATGGCTACGCTCGACCACAACAACGTGCAGTCGCTAGAATCAGCTGATCGAAAGATACATGTAGTAACGGCATAGCAATATATATATATATATATATATATATATATATATATATATATATATATATATATATATATATATATATATATATATATCATCGTAATGCTTGCGTTAACTATGAACTTAATTTAAAAAATATGTGTAACCACTAATTATGCAAGAAATTAGAGTATCACCAATAATATATAACGTTATACTTTTATTTTCAATCAATGCTAATTTCATAGTACAATATTAACGGTACTGATGCATTTATTGTTGATTATGGAATTCTAAACATCTCACTGAACCTAGGTTTAATATGTTCAATCATTAATTGTTTTTACTTCTATTCAAAGTTTTGGTACACGTTTATTCAGAACAAGGTCTAATTTATTGGGTCAAAACAAAAAATGCAAGAATAAATATTTTACATAAGTATTTTTTTATGCCATATGTGCTTCGAATGTTAACTGTGCTGCCAATTTTTATGTTGGAAATGTCGGTAATTGCTTACATTTTCGACTTTACCATAAAATAAAATTGTAATCATCGCATATAGTGGGTATCCTTCAGTTCATCTAAAACCAAGACACATAGTTTTTAAAAACACTAACTTCGCAACAAAAACAGGATAACCAATTGATGATGATGATGATGATGATAGCACGGATGATGAAATCATATGACTTTGTGTTTCACTCTTTCTCATATTCACACATATAAATTGATAACATGAATGTCATGTACTATTTTTACACATTATCATATTTATTCGTGTCGTTAACATTTTTACCCCGACATCTGTATGACTCATTAGGAGTACGCGTATTTTTCATAGTATATAAGTGTATACTTAAAGGTCCTTGCGTTAAATGAAATTTCTTATGATGAATTTTTAGTTGAAAGCATAGAGCGTCCTTTAGTGCGACCGAATGGGTTACTTTGATATTTGAACGTGTTATTACGTTTGAATATTATTCCGCTGATTAGAACTTTGATATGTAAGTATTACCGTATAGATGTAGAATTAAGCATGCCTATCTCACATACACGTACTCCTATAATGCTAATTAATATATGTATATCAATTTCAGACAGAGCTCAAAATTTAAAATAGGTTTATTAGTAAGTAAGTGGTCTACTTTAATAAGTGAATACACGTAAAGTGATAAAAGTAATCAGACCATGGGACTAACATATTAGATACCGTATGTACTCGCTTTAAGACGAGTCAAATTGCAAACTGCACAGACCCAGATCTGCCGGTGCATAATGCGCCCGCCTATCTGGGTTTGTGCAGTTTGTGGGAGTATTCAGTAGAACAAACAACATAGACCATGATTTTCAGTACGGCAGATCAGGATCCTAGTTGTTTGCAGTTTGGCTCGACTTATGAGCAGGTTAAGACTATTCCTATCGTTGTCTGCATGTACCTGTAGATAATCTTCAATTTCAAACACAGCTCCTATGGCAACAGATCTTACAATAAGTCAAATGATAACATTTTTAACAAGTTAATCCAAACGTCTGTTTGTTAAGCTACTACTTATTTTTAATTATACATTTAAAAGTTTAAAAATATTCAGCTGAAGATTGGGAATGGGAAACAAAAAATGTATACTGTCCAAAATCAGGTTTGAAAAAACTGACACACTTCAAGTGCTACTTGAACTTTAAATTATTATAAACGTATACACGTCGTGTGCCAAACAAGCTTCAATTAAGTGATTATACATGTATACACGTGGTGTGCCAAACAAGCTTCAATTAAGTGATTATACATGTATACACGTCGTGTGCCAAATAAGCTTCAACTGATCATACACGTATACACTTCAAGTGCCAAATAAGCAGCTGATCATAAACTTGTACACTTCAAATGCCAAATAAGCTTTAGTTGATCATAAACGTGCACACTTCAAGTGCCAAATAAGCTTTAATTGATCATAAATGTATACACTTCAAGTGCCAAATAATCAACTGATGATAAACTGTATTACTTCAACTACCAAATAAGTTTTAGTTGATCATAAACTTGTACACTTCAAGTGCCAAATATGCAACTCATCATAAACTTGTACACTTCAAGTTCCAAATATGTTTTAGTTGATCATAAACTTGTACACTTCAAGTGCCAAATAAGCTTCAATTGATCATAAACGTATACACTTCAAGTGCCCAATAAGCAACTGATCACAAACTTGTACACTTCAAATACCAAATAAGTTTTAGTTGATCATAAACTTGTACACATCAAGTGCCAAATAAGCAACTGAAAATAAACTTGTACACTTCAAATGCCAGTTGATCATAAACTAGTACACTTTAAGTGCCAAATAAGCAACTGATCATAAACGTGTTCACTTCAAGTACCAAATATGTTTTAGTTGATCATAAACTTGTACACTTCAAGTGCCAAATAAGCTTCCATTGATCATAAGCGTATACACTTTCAAGTACCAAATACGTTTCAGTTGATTATAAACTTACAAACTTCAAGTGCCAAATAAGTTTTAATTGATCATAAACTTGTACACTTCAAGTGCCAGAAAATCTTCAATTGATCATACACTTGTACACTCGAAGTGCCAAATAAGCAATGTATAATTATCTTGAAAAATTCAAGTACAAAATAAGCAACTGATCAATAACTTGTACATTTCAGGTGCCAAAAAAGCTTCATTTGATAATACACTTATAAACTGCAAGTGCTATATAGGCAATTGATCTTACTATTGTACACTTCAAGTCAAAACCGATACAGTTTTTCATAATAATTAAGATTAGGTTGATCATTAACTTTTCCGGCTAAGTCAGCACCAGTTGATCAGAATCTGATACAACTCAAAAGCTAAAAGAGCTTCACTTAATTCTTGAAAACACTAAGATTTAATTTTGTGTTTTTGTCCTTTATCAATAAATGTTTCCCTAAAATTTATAATTTCTAAAACATTTGGATACATGCAAAAAAGATTCTTATTACAGATATAAGCCTTTTGAGTATATATTGCTAATATATATATTCCTGAAACCTAGGAAACACAGAAGAGCTAAACATATTTCCAAACCAATTCATTTTATATGCTAGATGAGTTTTAAATAATGTTATTTGATATGTATTTCATACTCAATTTTTCCCCATATCTTCATAAAATGTGTGTGTGAAAACGTTTAATACCTAATTACTTTTGTTGTTACATTTACAGAAATACTTTAATCTGTCGTATGGCATCCGGTTCCAAAAAGCAAGAACGTGTCCCGGATCATCTGTCAGTCCCAGTACTTGATTACACGACGCACAATTTCCCACCAGTATTTACTCCCTCTATTACTGGCCAGGTCGTTCCCATTGCAGTGCAGGCCACTTGTCATGGATACTCTCTGGATTGCGACTCAGAACAAGAACAAATTGCAGCGTTGGAGAGACGGATAGAAGATAATTTCCATATCAGCCCTCAGAGTGTTAGGAAACATGTCCATGATCAACAAAATGGTGAGCATGTTGGCGGCCCAATCGCACATTACATTTATCCAAATCAAAACAAAATGTATGCAGTAGATGAAAACGGTGATTCGCTGCTTCACACAGCTATTATAATGGACTGCGAGCAACATGCCATAGACTACATCAACAAGTCAACAGATGTATGGATGCTGAACTTGCAAAACACCCTATTTCAGACACCCTTACATATCGCAGTTCTCACTAACATGTTGTCTATAGTGGAAAGGCTCGTAAGAAGAAATGCCCGCATTGATCTTCAGGATCACCATGGCAACACACCTCTTCATCTTGCTTGTGCAAAGGGAAATCTTAAGATTGTAAATGTTTTGCTGGTGTCTTCATTTCTTAAAGAAACTCTTGAAATTAGGAACGCAGATGGCGTCACGTGCGTACATATATCAGCTTTAAATGACCATTTGGATGTATTAGGGATCCTTCTTGAGAAAGGGGCCAACGTCAATGCCCGTGAATCAAAAAGTGGGCGAACAATTTTACATTTCGCTGCAGAGACAGGGAATGTAAGACTTTTTGATTTTCTTTTCTCATGTTCCGACGTAGATGTCAACGTTGAAACGTACGAGGGAACAAGTGCATTAGAAATGGCAAGAGGTCATGGCTATGTTGACGTTTTAATGCGGCGTTTGCACATTGCCTCCGTTGCAGATATGGAGTAGCAAGATGGTTCCCCTATTTAAAACAGTATAATTCACGCTTATTCCTCGTATTCTTTTCCAAAACAACTTGAACTATTGTATTTTGGTTACAAACTTTTACTAATTATTATTTCTGGCCTAAATGTAAATATCAATATCTCACATTTCATGTGGATGAAGTTGGTGTGTATTTTTATGTTTTAAGTGCTCCATCTTTGGTTGACATTTTAAGATTTTTCACATGTATTTCACATTCAATATTACGGTGTGTATACAACACCATGATTAGAAAGGCATGCATTTGGCCATTGTTTAAGTTAAAGTTCTGGCAGTTTCTTGAGACTCAAAGAATTAATTTAAATCGGATCTGAAATTGTTTCTTATACTTATTTTGCTAGAATAAAACGAAACGCATCTAAATCAGTTAAGTTTCATCGTGCATCCGTTACCACTTTATATATTTATTATCTATATGCTATGTATTTTATTGTGTATTTGGGGTAGGGGTTATTTCGTTGGTTTTAATAGAACATTCGGAACATGATTGATCATAATATGCCAAGTAAATGGAATCTAATTTCCTTTCCCAAGGATATAATGAGACACCCGATCAAGGCTGACATGGACATGTATCCGCAGGGCCGGAACAGGTAAAGTTTTGGCGAAGGGTTAACAAATTTCCAAAGGCTATTGACTTTCCTCGAAAGGGCACCAAAGCAAAGGTCTATTTGTTTCTTTACTCGAAGTGTGCATAATACACAATAAACGTCCGCAAGAACAAAACGGTGGTCAAATCTTAAGTGGCAAGTGATTTGACATTTGTATGTGTGCGCCTTTATGCTTAATCCTGGGGGAATCAAGACCCACCCCCACCCCCCGATCATGGTTTTGTATCCAACCTGCGACCTTTGCACTACTAGTCTGACGCCCTATCACCTCAACTACAAGTTGTCTTGCATACCGATTTATCATAGCACCTCTCGTTGCCTTGCAACAGCTCAAGCTATACTTAGGCGTAGAATTACTGATGTAAAAATACACGAAATGTACGATTTCGATTTGTTCTCGTATTTTTCTTCTTAAGTATATATCGTTTTTCGTCCCTCGACCTCATCAAAAACGCTGAACGGACTAAGTGAAAATGTATCGTGTGTTATGTATATCCATCTATATCTATATCTTTTGTTACTCTTGGTACATGATTTTGTCAAATAAAAATTAATCGTTTTTTATTCATGGCTCTAAATTGTAGTTAGTATCGTTGGATGAAATTTTGTATGTGCGTAGGGTCTGTTTTAAGATGTTAAAGATCGTAGAATTGCATTGGATCTATAGAAAGATGCTTACATACGTGTTGACAATTACTAATAATAGAACTATTAGTAAGATGTTTACGAGATTCTGCCTTTTCCCCATTGGACAGATCGAGATCGTATCATAGAAGATTTAGTTAATTCCTATTGGATGAGTTAGGTCACATGAATATATATTTTGAAATATTAAATTCTGTAGTACGATCCGTCGCTTGAATTATATTGCGACATGTTCTCTCTCAATTTCACCAATAATCTACAATGAATAAAAGTTAGAGATTTGTATATTTGTATCATATATACAACCCCCCCCCCCCCCCCCGTTTTCCTGACGTCATGTATCATATATTTACAGATCTATGATTGAAAGAATAACGTTACCGATCCAGCCGTTTAATAGCTATGATTTACTGGATACCATTATTGTACATATTTTATATGACATGTGAAATTTAAAATGTTATAACAGACACATGTGCTTATTTTAGCTACGCATATGTGATTGGCCTTTTTTCTTATACCATGATTCCAGACCCAAGCATGCACGATAATAGATTTTGAATATCCTACTTAGATGAACTTCAGACGATATCCGCTGATCTATATTCAATGATTGTCTGATGTTTTTGTTGTTGTGTTTAACGCCATTTTTAAGCAGAAGATGGGCAGCTAGTATAAATGGTGGAAGAAGAATAACGGGAAAAAACACCGACCCACGAGATGCTAATGAAAAGCTTCCCCACACTGGCTGAACCCGAGACTCGAACCCACGCAGACAGAGGTGGAATGGCAGTGATACGTAACGGTGAGCGGTTTAGACCACCAGGCCACTTGCGGCCCCCGTGTTTGTGTGAAATATTGACAAAGATTGTTTATGATTATTCAGTTGCGGCTCTCAGTAGGTAGATATATATATATATTGATCTATGGGTCTATTGATAATTTTGTCGAAATCAACTAAAGCAGTTAAGTTTTAATTCAACAGCCTGACTGATAGATGTGATAACAGAGATCTCAGTCTATTTTTTTTTGTTTTTTGTTTTGTATGTTTCATAGGTTAGTAAACTTGATACAGTCTTGTTGTATACATATTTACAAGAGTCTAGATAAAAGTTATCACAACTAAGATTATCGAAGATGTATGGAGGGCCAATATGAGAGAGAGAGAGAGAGAGAGAGAGAGAGGGAGGGAGAGAGAGAGAGAGAGAGAGAGAGAGAGAGAGAGAGAGAGAGAGAGAGAGAGAGAGAGAGAGAGAACTTCGCTTCTAATATTTAGAATTGTTCCTTTCGCAATAGTTTAAGAATGAATTTCTTCTAAGTTCAAGTCTAGCACTATTCTGAGCGAACGTCATTGTCTCTCCAACCAATGGTTGAAGAAATGGAAACGGATATACCATATTTTATTTTTGTTACATTTTTTTCTCTATGATAAGTTAGGTCATTCAGCTTGTTTTGTTTTTTTCTTCTTCAATTTTACAGAAAGAAACACTTCTATTAAGACAAGTTAAAGAAAGAAACACTTCAAGTAAGACAAGTTACAGAAAGAAACACTTCTATTAAGACAGGTTACAGAAAGAAACACTTCTATTAGGACAAGATACAGAAATAAATACTTATATTAAGACAAGTTACAGAAAGAAACACTTTTATTAAGACAGGTTGCAATTATAGCAAGCGTTAATTGATTTGTAACCGAGCTACCACCCCAGACAATATCTCCATATTCGAGTAAGGGAAAAATATGTTAACATTTTTTCTGATGTTCTTCATCTGAACCTAAAACAAAGTAATCATTTTGAGAAGTCATATATATCATTTTTGCGTTTGGTCTTGTTGTCAAATCTACTAAACGTTGCACCTAGGTGGTTAATGTAAGACAAACATTATGCAATTTTCTCCAGGGCGCTGTCTGATTGGACGTTTTTAAAGCTGACTATGACGTAAGTCATATGCCGATATAACGTGGTAGGCATATGTATATGCCTGACATAAGACACGATCTTTTAAATAACTGCTTATAAGAGTATGACCCTGACAGTATAGGGAAAGTATTCTCTGACCCATATGGAATCGCATCACAATTAATACTTCCAGTTAGTTCCAGTCTATTTTTAGAACATTTTTTCCTCTCTCCTTTTGGTGGTGATAGAAGAGTTATATTGATGCATGTTTGGTATGGATTTAAAGGTAATTGTTTATTCTTGAGAATAGGAGTAGAGAGAGTGGTTGTCAGTGTGTAATTTGGCGACAGTGCACATGGAGTAATTAGGCCTTAGTGATGATCCGGAAGTGAAATCAGTGTTCTGTGTACATGCTGCTTTGTTTACAGTGCAGCCACTCAACAAAATGCCGGTCAACCCTTGACAAGAATTTCACCGTGAAGTCATCTTTGGAGGTATTTTAGATTAACATATGACTTGTATTGATTATCACACTGTGGAAAGGTCAGTGCTGAGAAATATATGTAGAGAACATATAGTAAAATTAATTGTGGTGTATGGCCATATATGGATGCGGAAATGACGTACCTCTAAAACAAGGAACTGACTAACGTAGATACTATCATGTATGAGATTTTTTAGATAGTTTATCAAACGAAGAGTTCCCTTGCGTAAATTTGAAAAATAAAAACAACTAATGCTGCTATTAAGGTAATTATACTCATCGATAAACAGCAAGCAGAAACGAAAACAGTTATGATTAATTTGAAATAATGACGCAAATCGTGTGTCAATGACATCATTTCAATTTTTGGGGGTTGGTTGGGAAGGGGGCAAAACGTGACGGGCTTGTTAATTTTCGTATATAGGGTACAGCAATTTTACAGCACATGCAATGTCCGGCATTTGCCCACACACACTCCTTGCTCTCCCGATATGATGTCCCTGTCGTGTGCGTTCAAACGGAGAAGCGTCATCTCGACTTGCTATCTAAAGTTTATGTTATATAAGTCTCAGCGAGAAAATATAAAATCAGATCCCCATTTTCATCTAAAGATTTGATATTTTTGATGACCATTTCTCCATCTGGAATCCAGAAAACAAAGAAATAATAAAAAGATTAATTTTAACTCAGACTATTGTACTATTTTAAGGCGACGAGTTGCTCTCTCTCTCTCTCTCTCTCTCTCTCTCTCTCTCTCTCTCTCTCTCTCTCTCTCCATTTTGTATTGTAAAGAAATAAATTGTGTATTGATTTATGTAAACTGTTGGTTTCACTTCTGTCTGTTACATATTTAAGAGTAGAGTCATATCGTATAACAGCATTGTGTCGACCCCTTAAAAACATCAAGCCCAACTCACGCAAATGTTTTCGACAATTGCTTTTATTTTGGGGTTTTCGTGAGGGTTGGGATTAGGGGGCGCTCGTTCTTGATATAAACTTATGAACTGGCTGATTTTAAATTCGACTAAGCAATCTTCTGTCTCCAAAAGTATTTGCGTGGTACAATTACAGTCTTCCTGAAAATTACTCCAATCTTTCATAACTTAAAAGTTGAAAAGCATACATTGTTGCGTCAGCACATACGTTTTGTAATTTGGAACAAGACAGTCGTCACCGGCGAATGTAAGGTTAAGTCATTGCTCTGTTTTAAAATAAGGAGCAGCCTGTTGTACCTGATAGGCTGTATAAGTGCTACACCAGGGCCGGCTCTAGGAAGTGTGGGGCCCCATTGGAAACACGATGGCGGCCCCCCCTCCCCCCATTTATGAAGTTATGATAATAATACTATAGATAATAGCAGTATAGATATTCAGTGGGTTGAAAAAGTATTTGCCTCCTCAATATTTTTCCATTGACTCCAATAGAATCCAGCTCTCACTCCACCAAGCGTAATTAACTTCAACTCATCCCATTTGTTCTTATAAATTGTGGTTCTATTTAATAAGTTTATTTTATATTATTTTAGGTACGATTAAATGCACGACTCTGCTTCATTTTGCATAGGAGTCATAAAATTGCAAAAGTTATTTGTTATTTACACTTTATTCAATGGCAGTAAAACAAATTTCACTGAGTATTTCAAGTGAAGAATAAAGGTCTGTTATCTGTTATTCATCCCCACCCTTCTATTGCTATTCCAATAGTAGCTGGTGGGTGAACACTTTTGCAATTTGTGATCCAAATGCAAAATATAGCATAGTGGTATTTTTCAGTTATGCCTGATATAATATACTGACCACCGAAGTCTTGAATCATTAAACAGCACTGCAATTTATATGGCTTAACAGATTGTGATGAAGTTACACTTGATACAGTGAAAGCTGTTTTCTATAGGAATCATTGAAAAAATGTTCACCACTTGATTAAAGCATTGAATTTGAAATGCCTTTTGGGGGTCTGACAGAGGTTCATCAGTTGATTCGTAGTCAAACATTTGCCTCTTCCTGCGCACACAACTCTTTTCACTTTTGAAAACTGCTTCCACTTCAAGGTCTTCAGCAAGTTCTTTGGCATCGACCAGTGATTCCTCAAAGCCCTTTTCTCTGAATGCATTTAACCAGTTGAACAGTTTTTCAAATGCTTTCAGACAAGTTGTTACATCCATGGTTTCACCTTGAAGCTCCTTGCTTACGAAATTTACCTGAAAGAGCAATGAGTACCAAAACACTAGAGACACAAGGAACTTGTAATTTCTCATTTGGTTCACCAAGGACTTAGCATCACTTTTGGTATTGGCATCTTCAGTAGTGTCTGCCAATTCTTCGAGAGCATCACAGACTTGAGAAGCTTGGTATCTGATGGCCTTCACACTATCCATTCTGCATTCCCACCTTGTTTCTGACAAAGGTTTCAAGGACAGGCCAGTAACATGACTTCTGAAGATTGTCCACCTTTTTGTGGATGAGGCAAAAATTTTGTAAATACGTTGCAATGTACCGAAGAAAGTCATGGCCTCGGGGCATGTTTTTGCCATATCACCTAAAACAAGATTATAACTATGGCACGCGCATAGGGTAAAAAATGCTCGAGAATTTCTTTGCAGGAGTCGTGCTTGTACACCTGAATTGTGTCCCTTCATGTTGGCCCCATTAGCATAACCTTGCCCACGGATATCTGCAACATCAAGTTCTAATACCTCAAGTTCCTTCAGAACGGAGTTTAACAAGTTTTCTCCAGTGCTGCTTTGCACCACTAAAAACTTAATGAAGTGTTCATACACTCCAGCTGGGATGTTTGGTTTTGTACCATCAGCTACATATCTAATAACCAATGACATTTGCTCTTGGTGACTGATGTCAGGGGTGCAGTCAAGAATTATGGCATAGTACTTGGCAGCCTTAATTCTAGAAATAATTGCTGTTTGAACAGCATTTGCCATAATGTCGATGAGCTCATTTTGGATGTTTTTTCCCAAATAATGATCAAGTATTTCCTTGTTTTGAACTTTCCGTATGTGTTCTTGCATTATTGGATCAAACTTCCCAAGTAACTCAATGACACCTAGAAAGATGCCATTATGTGGTGTGCCAATGTGTTCATCAGAACCACGGAATGGTAAATTTCTTTCTGCTAACATCTGTATTGTGGCCACAAGTCGCTCAGATACTTTATACCAGTGGTTTGCTTCCTTTCTAATTTGTTTTTCCTGTACTTCATCAATGGCCTTTTCAACAGCCAACCTCTCCTGTAGTTCACAGCAGCGGTGCATTGCTTGCAAATGCCTGTTTGAATTCTCATGCTCAGCCAGCCTTGTATGGATGTTTGGCCAATTATTGAAACCAGAAGTTGCAAGTGCGGCTGTAGCATTCGGGTCAAAAAGTTTACAGTAGTAACAAAAGATCTTGTCACTTGAGACTGAGTATAACAGCCAAGTAACTCAATGACACCTAGAAAGATGCCATTATGTGGTGTGCCAATGTGTTCATCAGAACCACGGAATGGTAAATTTCTTTCTGCTAACATCTGTATTGTGGCCACAAGTCGCTCAGATACTTTATACCAGTGGTTTGCTTCCTTTCTAATTTGTTTTTCCTGTACTTCATCAATGGCCTTTTCAACAGCCAACCTCTCCTGTAGTTCACAGCAGCGGTGCATTGCTTGCAAATGCCTGTTTGAATTCTCATGCTCAGCCAGCCTTGTATGGATGTTTGGCCAATTATTGAAACCAGAAGTTGCAAGTGCGGCTGTAGCATTCGGGTCAAAAAGTTTACAGTAGTAACAAAAGATCTTGTCACTTGAGACTGAGTATAACAGCCAAGGTCGCTCTATAAATTCACCATTTGGGAGCATTCGTTTGTAGTGGAATTTTGAAAAGTGTGTTCCCTTATCATTTTTAGGGAAATCTTCTTTTAGAACTTTAGGTGGTCCTTTTTTCACCAAATAGTCTCTCACACCATGACTTATTACTTCTGGCCAGGTTGCAGGATCATCAGTTAATTGTGAATGATCATCATCAATCTTGACATTTGAAGTGAAAGGATCTTGCTCATCAGCAATGGTGACATTTGAAGTGGAAGGATCTTGCTCATCATCAATGGTGACATTTGAAGTGGAAGGATCTTGCTCATCATCAATGGTGACATTTGAAGTGGAAGGATCTTGCTCATCATCATTGGTGACATTTGAAGTGGTAGGATCTTTCGAAGAGTTCGTAACAGCAGAAGCACCCTTAAAGCTGTGTTCATCTTGTAAAATTTCTTCAGCACCACTATCATTATCACTGAATTTCGGATCATTTTCAACTGAGTTTTGCATATTTGTTTCATCAGATTTAACTGATGTATTTCTGTAAACAAATCTGTCTATGGTTCCTCTTTCTCTTTCATCTTGGGCTTTCTTAGCCATTCTTATTGCCCTTTTCTTACTGCCACTCTGGTACTTTCTGCCTATATCTCTCGGTCTTTTACTCATATTTGAAGGTCAGGAATCTAGTGTCTCTATCACAAAATACAGTGAACACATAATGACTAGTTATAAAGGGCTACAGAAGAATCTACTTGGCACAAAGCAGGTAGGATGCGTATCTATACTCCATCGAAAGCCTAATAGATCCACTGTTGCCCAAATGAAAACCAGTCAAAATCAGCTTTACAACACCTCATATGTGCAAACCTGCCCAAAGAAGTGACAATGAATGCCAGGATAAATTTTGATTATTGTCATGTTAGCTAAATCACACCACTGTTATCTACATTTTTTCTGTGTGTGGTTTAATCTGAAGCAATTAATTAAATAACAATATAAATTCTTATGGTTCACATGCTGCTTGGAGCAATCCAAAGCCAACAAAATTGTGACATCATGAATTTTGTTAGACATCCGACATATTGGAGCCAAATGTCATGAAGACACAATTCAACTCGGAAGGAAGAACACTTCAAGCAGCATGAGTACTGGTCCACCCCTAACAAAAGATAATTGGTCGCTCACTTCGCGTTCGACCTATGCAGTGATAAGCACCGGGGGTAGGCAAAAAATGTTTGTCCGCCAAAAATCTGGAAAACTACGCCATTTCAGGCCATGAACTTACTATGATATTTTTCCACCATGCCATAACCTAAGCATTTATGCATTCTGCTTTAGTCCTCGCCTATCTATTTATTCTACGTGGCATTTAAAATGCTCGCATTTAGTCAATTTTTAAGATATCAATACCAAATTTGCACTACAGGACAATGGTGCAAAGGAGTATTTACATTATAAATCTCGTAATAATCAGACAATTTATGGACCCGCCATGGCCAAAATCGTGCGTATTTCAGTCTGCCACCTGGATAGGAAAAACAGCACCATATTATTTCATGAGATTTACACAGAATACAGTTAATATACTTTTGGGGTGCAGAAAAAAAATCAGCTGCACAGCTATAATACTTTTGATGCTAGAGCATTGTAAAGCGTGCGACCAAAGTAGCACTTTAGTGCTGAATTTTTCTTGTTATACTGACTTTTAACTTCAACTAGTGGCTTTCAAATGTTCAACAAATTATTGAAAGCAGAACCACATGATTGTGTATTGTAGGTCAATATAAGACAGTAATGGTAAAGTCTACTTTTAATTATATATAATAAAAAAAAAATTCATTGTCACTGTCTATACTCACACAAATGGCACCACTCGCTTCACTAGGATTCTTGGCAGTAGCCTGACAGACTTGCAGGTTTTAAATGTTAATATAACTGTATAGCTGGTACTTCTTCACTTGGCACTTTCTACAGTTATCATGTGGCCTGTACACTTAACACTGGCAAAAGATTGTGTCCCTTGACCACGGTGGCATCACAATGCACTGAATTGTCTAGACTACTTGTGAACTGCCCCCCCCCCCCCCAATCAAGGTGCGGGGCCCCCCTAGGCGCGGGGCCCAATTGGGTGCAATTGGTCCAATTGGCCTAAAGCCGGCCCTGCATAATACTACATTTATTTCGTAACAAACACACAACTATGACTGTGTTTAAAATTATTGAATTTTATGCAGGAAGGAGGTCCATGGGAGTGACACCAAGAGTTACCGCACTGGATGACACCAACCCTAGTGACGCCACTGCTCATGTATGCATATGTATAGCAGAGTATAAACTGTCAAGATAAACCTATCATTCATAGACTTTTAAGTATCACCTCTTTGCTACATTAATGGTGCAGAATGTTTATGCTTTTACTTGGAAATGGATAATCAAATTACTTTAATTTATCGAAATACGGATCTATCTTGAGAAATGAAAAAAAAAAATTATAGGCGTTTATTTTACTTCCATAAATAATTCACCGGTATATGATTTTTTTTTTTTTTCTTCATCCTGAACGATGATTAAATGATGTTCTGTTTATCTTTCGATCCACCAATCAGATTACAGATTTCATATTTATGAAAGTGAAAAGTTAAATCGAAACACAACGTCTTATACGCTAAATCTTCAAAACACGAAATGCCACAATGTCATTAACTTAACGTATTGTAAAAAAAAATATTGATTTCGGTGAGAATTTAATATGTAATGGCGACACACATTCTTGGCAGTATAGTGTCTGTAGTAAATCCGTATTTTGCACACATAAAATAATACTAATACTAATACTACTACTAATAATAGATATAAAAATAAAAATAATAATGATAATTATAATGATAATACTACTACTACTACTACTACTACTACTACTGATAAAATTATAATAATAATAATAATAATAATACAGATAAAATAATAATGATAATTATAATGATACTACTACTACTACTACTACTACTACTAATAATAATAATAATAATAATAATAATAATAATAATAAATATAGTATTTATAAAAATGATAATGATAATAATGGTGAGACAATTACTACTACAAGTATAATAATAATAATAATAATAATAATAATAATAATAATAATAATAATAATATAACGAATATAACAACTTTTATAATACTGTGAAGGTTAAACGCGAATATTTTTCAGTGAAAATATGTTGGAAACAGCCGCAAATAATACTACTTATTTTACCACTACTAGTCCACTACTACCATAGTTACTGATAACAACGGCGGTATTGGTGTTGGTGATTATGGAAACGATGAAGGAAATATTGATAAGTGTACTAAAAAGTAATAACTTAAAAATAGTAGGCAAAAACACAAGCAAAAAATCTAATGTACTCATATTCCAGTCCTCTATAACCTTTGTAAGATTTGTGTATTTAACGATCCTGTTACGGCTGATTGGAACTAAAGGAAGAGTTTCAATCAATGTAACCTCAAAATAATTATACCCAAAAGCCGAGGTGGCTCAGCAGTTAGCGTGCAGGACTTTCGACCAAAAGGGTGCGGGTTCGATTTTTTTTTTACAGTGGTGCGTCTTTGGGTTAGGCGTTTTACTCAGTTTGTCAGGAACCAAACAATCATCATTACCGTTAAACACCACGCAACACCAAACCTTCCTTCTTGTCAGTTGCTATATGTGCTTATACATGAAGATAAATATTGGGGGTTATATGTCATAATGAGACATGCGTGTTACTCGAAAGAAAGCGTATATTCTCAATTTGGCAGTTGCATACCTCCTGCTGTATAAATAGACAAAAGTGGGTCGGCAAAGTAAGGCATGAAATACCTGGCATTCCTTTTCTTAACATAGGTTGTTCCAGAGAGATAATAACATCAACGAAATTGTGCTGAGGCAATTCAATTTTAAATTTGAACTGACGTATATAGACAAGTTCTAACTATTATCATAAGGACACGACCAAAGCAAAGAAGAAAAAAAAAACAGAAGAGAAAGAAAAGACTAATAAAAGAGAAGCAGAACAAGAATATAACGTACGACAAGATATGTGAATATAGGTATGTTTATATGTTGATTTCTCACCCAAGCGGCAGAGAAATCTAGCTGTTTTGCTAACCTTACTTTTCTTTTCTCACCCAAGCGACAGAGAAATCTAGTTGTTTTGCTAACCTTACTTTTCTTATCTCAGTCTAGTCATCTCAGACCAATCGTCTCAGTCATGGTGTCCACGCGCTCAGAATTACCTTAAACAAAAGAAACCCTTCTTGTCTTCTGCTGTGCCATAGTTGTTCTAAAATAAAACAACAACAACAAATAATATATAATCAAAACATAGTCACTTTAGATGAATCTGTCTTAAAAACACAGCAAAACAAAAACATTTTGATAGAGACAAAAACACTCACGCATACTATTTCGAGATTTTGATATTATGTTAGTTCATTCTAACTAGCATGGTCAAGTTTATCCTATATGCAGGACTAGCTCAGTACATTTTCAGATCATTAAATGTAGCGAAAGCAACTGAACTAGATGTAAACACTTCGCGTGAAACATTGTATATACTATTAGCTACATTTTATGAAGCTGACCTGAAAATTTACTGTCCTACAGATAGGATAAAATTCTCAATGGTGTTTGAAATGAACTATGTCAGAAAACACTGATCCATGCCAATAAGACTATATACCTATACACCTCACAGCATCCCAACTCTCTAAACAACAACGGAAAACTTAGCAACAGCCAGAAATGTGTTATGTGAATCATGCTCTATTATAATTTTGTCAAGCATCTCCGTTGTGCTCCAGCTGAATATACCTGCAATATTTATCGACAAATAATACACTTACCAGTCAGAAGGAATCATTTATCCCTCAACACACTAATCCATAAGCAAATTTCACTGCATCACTTACCATATGTCCAAGACAGAAATATAAATTTTCAAAGAATCCATGAACTTGAAAGTTTAGCACATTGTTATCCTCTGGGGTCCACATATTTGGAGGGTGACAAGGGTCTTTTATACGGGAAAGTGGGGTACTCAAAACTGAAAATGATGAAAGGAAACAGTTTCTTTATAATAAATTATAACTATTTATTGTTAATTTCATATAACATCCATATATTAAATATGATAATACCTCATTACTATGCGACGTTTTATGTTGTTTTTTTTTTCTTTGCTCACGCGTATGAACTGTGTATTTCGGACTCAACTGCCACACCACAGCCCTCATTAGCTTATTTGTATTCATGCGCCACATGTAAACATTGCAACGTGCACACTTTTAAAGAGTTCTTTTTACTTTAAAGGATAATATTGGGTGAGTAAAAAAAATGTAGCTAACAGTATATACAATGTTTCACGCGAAGTGTTTAAAACAAATTCAGTTGCTTTAGATAAATCCAGTACGCAATCACGAGGGAAAAAAGCCAAAATCTATTCATTTCAAACTAAATGGAATTTTTTTTTGCAATACGCAATCATTCACAATGTGACTCTAAATAACAAGTTTTAGTTTTTGAAAGTGATGTCTAGCGCGCGTTTAAGTTCAAATTTATCTGGGCGAAGTTATGTGCTCATTATTAATAATGTTGTTGCGTACTGATGAATCTGCGCAAGTGTATTTAATTTGGAGTACGGTACAAATTTAGTTGCTTTGTTTCTTGTAATGTATTTTGTTTTATATAATTAAACCTTAAGTAGAATAAGAAAATGAGCATGTAATAAATAAGTTGCTGCATTGTATGGGAAAATATAAGCTCGCCTTGTCAGATGGATATACTGCACTTCCAACATCGTGCTGTATTTCCATCAGAAAAACTCTTTCATATTTTCCCCACACAAATGCGGTAAACTATAATTATCATATGCTCATTTTGGTCTCCGTTCACTTTACATTGTCATAATCGTGCAATATTTTACGGTACTGCACTAACGTTCACTTCATATTGCACTGACGTGCATAACACCTGTGCTCAATAGTGATACTTTCTATTGTAAACAAACAATGGACGCAGACGCCAGCACTTTAATTTATTTGTATGTAGATGAAGTAAACCAACTGTTGAATACTTTAGAAGTAGAGATGACAAATTTGACAATGTGCATGAATTCATAGAATCACAAAATAAACTTTCAACAAAGCAGGTGACTGAACATGATATCAAAAATGTACAGTGATGGCCGTATGATAACAAAACGTGAGACACTCTTGCATTGAAAATATAATTACGAATTATTTAAACACGTATTTAGCCGAGATGTTTATAATGATTTGCAAAGCCATGCTCTTTAGGTTCTATTTTTTTTTAAACAGCACAGAACGGCATCTTAAGGCTAAAGGGTACGACCGTCCATTTCAGAACTCAATTGAAGGACTAAATCCTAAAACAAATGCAACTGAAGAAGGATGGTTTGGGAAGAAAAACAACTGCATCAGAGCCGATAAGCCCCATTGATGAAGAAGCTTTATTTTCAGCCGGGGTAATGGGCTCCCACACACCCCCTGCTTGCAATTTTACATGTTCTTCTTTTTAAAAAAATGAAAGCTTGAAGATGTATCTTTTTTCACAGATTGCACTAGTACCCAGTATCTTTAATATGCTGAGAGGGAATCAATACTTGTGACGATACTAGGAAGGTTTACAATAGATCAACAATACTTTGCATTGTTTCCACCGGAACAGAACTGGAGCGAGACCATGTTCATCTTTACCTGCAATATTTGAAACGAAGATCCTTCGAAATGATGGATGACGACACCAATTCCAATGCAGAAACTGACATTAACATCCCATATATGGTAATTATATTTCTAAAGATCCAATTAATGTCCTTATTTCAAATACAAATGTAAATAAGGAAAAAATAGTCGTAAATTGTTTTCCAGACAATATATCCAATGAATGAAAATACAATTATATCAACGTAAACCAAACAAAATGGGAAACTCTGTAATAAATTGTGTACTGTCCACATACCAAATAATTTTGACAATAAAATGTATCAATGAACGTTGCAAAATAAAAATAAAAACCTAGATTTATATGAACGTGAGCACTGGATTTTGTTAAAAACATAATATTTCTTTTACTGGACAAAATATAAAAAATTGCAGGTATTATCCGACACCAATTAGGATTAATCAACTTTGAATTCTGATCAAATAAAGGGCAATAATCAAGTGGAGAATTACCAACTATTCAGTCCGGACGACTACTGTGACAACCCTGTCGAAAGCTGGGGTCCTTCCAACATAGATCATGCATGTTACTGGGCATACACGATGTCATCTGTACTTGGTAATAATAATGGGAATAAATCTACTTGCTTTTTTTCATCTTTAATCTCCTGAAAATGTACTCTGTCTGCTCTTTCTGCTAATGAGCATTACGTGGTTTCTAAATACTCCTCCAACTCGTCTAAATATATTGTAATATGTAGGCCTATCAATCAGACTACATTTTTTAAACCGAAATCAAATTGCAAAGTAGACTGTACTGCACTCCAAAACGAAAATAATTTGTTGTTTACTAAAAAAACAATGTTGAATCCAGGATTTTCTAGAGTTTTTAAATTTAAAAACTTTCATATTTTTCCAGCATACAATTTCAAACTATCCATGGCAGAACAGAAACAGTTATGCAGCACTTGTACATCGTGCGGAAACACCCAGAAGGAGATAATCAGAATTTAGCTGGATTGACAGAAAAACTAAATTTTTCTATTCTTGAGACGCTGGGAACTTTGTTCAATGGAGCTGTCATTATTTAATGACTTTAAATTTGATATTTAGATAGAGCAAACCGGGATTTCTTTTTTGAATGAGCGACTGAGCGCGCGATACCCTATAATGTTAATAGGTCAGTGGGCGGAGCTGAGTGCGCATGAATACTGTTATCGTGTATTGAAGACTCTACGATTGTGAATTTATTTTGGAATAAGCATACATAAAAAACACGTTTTCTTGTAATGTACTTTATTATTAATCCTTAGGTAATTAAACAAAACTGAGTATATAATAAAAATGTTACTGCAGTTGTATGGGAAAATATGAACTCGTTTTGTCGGATGGATATACTGTACTCACAAGGTCGTGCAGCATATCCATCCAAACACTCGTTCATATTTTCCATACAACTGCAGTAACCTATAAATCTTTCTGCGTTAATTAGTTTTACGTATCAGTTTCCTACTCCAAGAACTAGTGAGCATTTTAATTTCAAATCCCAAATGTATGAAAGCGATATTGTCGTTTTCTGATTCATGTGACCACGCTCTCAAATAGGGCTGGACATTACATTTTCTCGCTTTGTTTCCTGGTTACAACTGATCAGGTATGAATTATATGCTGTTGCCTAACATGACATACAAACGGTAGTGAAAAACATTATATTTAAGAAATCTTTATGATTCAGTTCCAACAATTTGTATAATCCCGCTGTAAATAACTGCTAAAATAACGATGCTACTCGCATGCAAAGTTACTATCGGAACACAACACAATGTCCCGCAACAATCAGTTTAAATGCTCTCAGCCTGGCTTCGGATAGAAACGTTCATAGTTATTCCGCTTTGTTATTATCTTACGAGACATAAAATTTTACAATTGCAGAATAACTGTAAATCATATATATGGATCTACTGCTCCTATGCATTTAAAAACTCGTACTATTGACAGTGATAGGAGTGAAAAGGAGTGAGTGCTGTTACAGCTGGTTCTTTTAGAAAACTGATATAAATGAGTTGAGATGAAGTTGTCAGAAATGTTGAAATGTTAAGCAATATATTTTTTTCAGTTATGTTTTCGATGTATTACTTTCACTGAATATTAATATATATTTAGAAATAACATATTTGTGATGGCTAGATCATGTCTGGAGGTCATGATCGTGTGATTGGTTGGGACATAATGCTACATGTCTGCGTCATGATGCCCCAGTGTTAGATATCACTATATACTGCCAAGCAGTATATATATGGAATCAGATGACGATTATTAGTTCCGGTTCATGACCCACGAATGTCGTCCCAGCCTATTTTTAGAGCATTTTTACTGTCTCCCTTTGATGGTGATACAAGAATTTTATTTAGGCAATCTTGGTATGGATTTAAAGGTAATTGTTTGTTCATTTCGGCGACAGTGAACAGTGAGTAATAAGGCCTTAGTATTTATTCCGGAAGTGAAATCTGTGTTCCATGGCACATTGATTTGTTTACAATCCTAGCCTCTAAAAAGAAACGCCGGTGAACCTATGATAAGAACTTCACTGTGAGTTCATCTTTGAAGGTGCTTTAGAATGAGATATGATTCAGTATCATAAAAACAAAACTGAAAGTCCAGTACTGGGAAAATCGTAGAGAATATAAAGCAAAATTAATTATGTTCTGATTCTTTTGGACTGACCATATGTAGCTTAGGGAAAATAGTTCCCTGTATTTGGTATTTGAGCTGTATATTTTCACAGCGTGAAATGCTGGCACAACATTAAGGGAAATGTAATAAGAAGAAACCGTGCAGATGTGAGGTAGGCAGGTAATTGTGAAGTTGTAAAGGTGTAGTTGTGATATATACGGCCATGCATTGATTAGAGGAAAATTATCTATAGTCTAGACGCGTTGGAATTTCCCAGCAAAAATAACAAAGTACAGTATATTGCAATATTTCGATACAGGTCCAGAGGGTCACAAAAGTATGAATAATGCAAGGAAGGTAATCCTTGTAATTCAGTAAACAAGGTGTCACAAAAGTATGAATAATGCCAGGAAGGTAATCCTTGTAATTCAGTAAACAAGGTTGATACATTGATTTCCATTCATTATATCCCTCATTTAGTCTGCACTGGGATTCAAATCGTTATCTTTGACAGCAGAGATCTACAAATAACAGACAAGACGCAATGTTCTGGTTACCAATCAAATTACAGCAATCCCATATTTGAAAGTGACATGGATTCTAACGTTATCTTAGCATGACATGCAACGCTCGTTCTGATATTACTCAACATAAGTGTGCATGTATGATTTGGATTTTTAACGTAGCTTTAACAATATTTCAGTCATATCGCTACAATGTCTGCAGAGTAGAAGTTTATAGTGAGGTCTAACACTGGAGCATCATACCGCAGACATGTAACATGATGTCTCACATTGTTTGTTACATTATACTGACACCAGAATGACCAGTCCTAACACTAACAATTTAATGTTGATCACCAAACAAGACAGCTGCTAGTATCAATGTTATAGTCTTTGATATAACTCAGTAGGGGCTTGAACTCGTGAAACTCAGCTCTAACCCGGAGCGGTCCTAAACATAAATGGAATTCCAAAGTCGATAGAACAAGAATATTTATTGGTATATGTCAGAGAAAGTTATTTTAATTACATCTCAGTTTGAATCATAGTTACCTGTCGGATTTAAAAATGTTTCCCCTAAGACATATTATGGGGGAGGGTGGGTGTTGGTGGGGCCGGGCGTGGCTGGGTGTGGCGGAAGAACATTATAAACACGAAAAGGATTGAATTTACATTTTGTCATATAAATTTTCTAATTTTTTTAAATATTTCCCATAATTCCGTGACGAATATCTCTGACATCAAAGTTATTTCGAAATAACGCATCTAACATTAAAGCCATTTTGAAACAAGCGATATAAAATTAAAGTTAGTTTAAAACAAGCTATCTAACATTAACGATAATTCGAGACAAGCCATTTAACATTAAAGCTATCTTGAAACTAGACAAATAAATGTGCACAGGTCCATGTGCATTATTCACTTTGCAACTTCATGTATACCTTGTCAGTTAAAAATGAATGCTAGTGCTTGGGATTGGTCCGTTTTGTACAGAAGTCTTTTAAGGTATCAGAAAGAATAATAATTAAAGGTCCACTTTCAAAATGGAAAGTGAATACTTTCGAGAAGAGGAAAACAAGAGAATACTATTTCCATAACAATGAGACTAGAAAAATAACATTTTGAAGAACATTAACTTGTTTGTTTGTTTTCGTTTCTGTTTAGAAAATTTACAAAAGAGATTATTTGTTTTAGTTTGTTGAATACTAACTCCATGAAAAGAAATTTTGTTGTAGATTTACGAAAGTTTTTTTTTCAAATACTATTATAGAGAAAACCGCATGTTTCTGTATTATAGTTATAAAAACGTGTCTCTCGATGACTTGTTTGCATAACGAAGAAGATAATTATGTTGTTGGAAACAAAGTACAGTAGGATGTGCCCATTAAGGCTCCATATCTAGCACAATTGAGAACTCTCTAATAAACATTTGGGCCTTACATCTTGCCCTAAGTGGAGCTCTGTAAATTATTCCAGAATGTACATGCCAGTTGTGATAAATGCCGATGTTCTAAGAATGTTTTATATATTTTGGAATATGTGTCATATACCTGTCTGCGACGTACAGTTCAACATTTACATATAGAAGTACTTATCATTGATAAAGAAAACCTAATAATGGATATAGAAGTTGTTAACACGAATAGAACTTGTTTAAAAATAAATATTGGTCAAAAAGGTTCGATTTCAATAACATAAACTCAATAGTAGCTTGTGTGTGTGTGTGTGTGTATGTGTGTGTGTGTGTGTGTGTGTGTGTGTGAGAGAGAGAGAGAGAGAGAGAGAGAGAGAGAGAGAGAGAGAGAGAGAGAGAATTATGTTTTAATCGTCATTGGGTAGAGAGTATATTAGTGATCTGTGATATATGTTTTAAATTACCTTATATCAGGAAAAGAAGCTGCGTGCAGCTGAAATATACAAATATCTATAGAGAAATATATATCTTGTCTATATGTGCGAATATAAGTGCAAATACACACACACACACACACACTTTTGATACGAGAGTAATATAATCCAGTAATAAAAATATACAAGTCGGTATTATTATATTTGATATGACAGCCAAAAAATATTAATACCTAAATTTATATAAATTCATTTGAAATGATTGCAAACAAAATATGCATTTAAATAGAGATACATAAGTCTTACTAGGTACATTTATTGGGGAAGGGTTAATGAGTAGAGTGCTCGCATTTACAGATCACTGCCATCTCAACTCTGTGTACGTGCGATCGAGTACAGCCATCATGGGCATGTGAGCAAGTTTGCAAGTAGCTTCCCCTTGAGCTCTGTTTTTTCTGGGTTATTCCTCCACCAAAATATAGTAGCTGCCATTCATAGAGAATAATTAGCTTAAAAAAAAAGAGCGTTAAACATAAAACATTTGATAGGAGGGCAAATTTGACATCTTGAATGGGTAATTTGTAAATATTGACCGTAAAATCGTTTGACACCAAGCTAAAGATTTTCTAATGATAATGAGTAGAATGCATGCTGCAATGAAATTATTTTGTTTTATCCTCATTATCATCTTCATCGACATCATCATGATGAATTTATTAATTATTATTATTGTTGTTGTTATTATTATTATTATTATTATTATTATTATTATTATTAATTTTCCTATTATTATTATTATTATTATTATTATTATTATTATTATTATTATTATTATTTCTCAGTAATTGTTTTTTTTTTTTTATTTTGCAAAGAAAGCGTCTTCCAAATATAGAAGTGTGTGTCTATTGATGAAACTACAAGGCGGACGCACGCATTTTTTGTGTTGTCAAAGTCTCAAATAAATATAAACTGTAAATGAAAAATTGAGAAAATTGTGTTATATCGGATTCCTACTCATTGTTTGAATACTTGCCCCTATAGTAGCAACAATTTAATTTAAACAAAATATTTTTCTATATTCTCTTCGGAAACAAAAAAGTTAATGTCGAGGTAAAATTAGACTGGTGTTCAACGTAAGGACCCTCCAGTTGGTAACGCCAAGAACATGAAATAGGATTAAATTAATCTAAAGACAGGTAGTGATAGCAAATACCCCAAAAATTCGGTTTAAGGATACTTTTAGGATTTCCTAATTAAAAAAAATTTTAGTTGGTACAGTATATATGGTGTTGCGAATTCTCTATTTATGTATATATAATATACATCTTCTCCACATGTTTATTTACTTAGTAGCTAAAACGATATCTTGATTCATTATGTAACGTCAGTTGTTAGCGTAAATATGGTATTGTGAATTCTCTAATTATGTTCAATATATGTCCATTTATGTTGTAACCAATACAACGTTCCCGATTCATTATGTCTGACTAGATATTTATACAATTAATTCTAATAATAGAAGATGTATTGTTTGGACATAATTTGTAAATATCACATATTGTTGTCATATGTAAGTATTAGCTATTATTTTGTATAAACGAAATGTCATATAACCGTGCAACATACCATACGGCGATAACAAACGAAGACAGATTAAATTCTTTTAAACAGAAATGTAAGTTTATCCGTAAATTTTTTTTATCAGCTTGTTTAGTACGATGCCCAGGATCGTATCTCTTTAGTTTTAATACAAATTCTTGCTTTTTGGTCTGAGTTAGCTGTTAAATATAAATTTCGTTTACATCATGAAATGGCATACAAATATCACTCAGGGCTCGAACAGGATATATATAAACGGAACAGTGAATAGTCTGAACAAAATGTGGATAAATTCAGCGTATATCCCAAAATAGATCAAGAAATGTGATAGGAAATGATCTTAAGTGGTGGCTAGGCAGATCCTTTTCAGAGTATGCGTAAACATACAAACAAGTGGACGCACTGAACTCATTGAAACGACGTAGACCCAAAATTCTGCCCGAAATAGTTAAGAAGTATAGGGGAAAAATCGTAAAATGTTGGAATCGATATAATTTAGCCGTATTTTGTCTTTATTGCTTTTATAATTACAAAAACACTTTATACGTTTTAAGGGACCGCAGACACTGTGTTTCATAATTATTTATGAAAAATGGGAAACAGCCTGGAAATGGGTGAACATAAAAGAGTTTTATTTCTAGATTTGACTGGCTAGGATAGGTTAATAATATAAGTTATGTTTAGAGGGAAACAAATATCTTGCGAGCTTACTCTAGTTGTAAGTGAAAATATAGAGATATTGTTTTATTGATATAATTTTAATCCTTTAACAGTCTTGAGTTTGGAAAACTAATTACTAAAATAAGCATCTGACTCTTTGGTGCGGAATTGAAAGCACATGTTCCAAACACATATAGGTCCAGAAAAAGCCGCAGCTTATATAACTTCCTCTGCACAAAAGCTGCCATCCAGGTTTCATCTATATTGATAAATATAGGTTTGATCACGAGCACTCTGAAATTAAAAGTTACTGAATTTTTAATATCATGCTTTTTGCATATGTCTACCATGGGAACTAAATTAGTACCGTCAGTTCTGCGTGGATATGTCGCAGATCCTCGCGTACGTAAAAAGAGGTCGGTACATATGTACTCTATGCACTTTGGATGATAGCTAACTCTATAACGGCTTTAGTTAAAATATAAAGGTATGAAACCACAGTGACAACATTTTCTGAATGTTAGAAATGCCCTGCAACGAGAGTAACGCTTTTAAAAAAAAAATACATTTGTATCCTATGTCATACATTCCACAAGAATGCTGTCTGAAAAGAAATATATGTTATCATTCGTTGAAAATTCTGTTTTAAGTAGAAAATAAAATGTTGTTTTGCCTTAACTACAATTTAAAAATCAATGTAGGCATTAATCTTGATATTATTGAAATTATTATTATTATTAGTAGTAGTAGTAGTAGTAGTAGTAGTAGTAGTAGTAGTAGTAGTAGTAGTAGTAGTAGTAGTAGAGTGGTAGTAGTAGTAACATTATTATTATTATTAGTAGTAGTAGTAGTAGTAGTAGTCGTAGTAGTAGTAGTCATAGTAGTAGTAGTCGTAGTAGTAGAGTGGTAGTAGTAGTAGTAACATTATTATTATTATTATTATTATTAGTAGTAGTAGTAGTAGTAGTAGTCGTAGTAGTAGTAGTCGTAGTAGTAGTAGCATTATTATTATTATTGGTGTTGTTATTGTTGTGCAAAATAAATTTTTAATAGTACATGTGGAATCTTAGTCACAATTTAAATATTCAGATCTCTGAAATAAAAGTAAAATAGAAATAATACTTTCAGAGTATTAGCTGATATTTCTTTCTAATAATTTAAAATTAGGAAACTTTATTAAATTTTGAATTAAAACTACTACTACTACGACTACTACTACTACTACTATCTTACATATTCTTTCTAATTTTTAGTACCGATGCGTCTACCTGGGGTCCGTGTAGCACAGGGCCGGCTTTAGGCCAATTGGACCAATTGCACCCAATTAGGCCCCGCGCCTAGGGGGGCCCCGCACCTTGATTGGGGGGGGGGGGGGGCAGTTCACAAGTAGTCTAGACAATTCAGTGCATTGTGATGCCACCGTGGTCAAGGGACACAATCTTTTGCCAGTGTTAAGTGTACAGGCCACATGATAACTGTAGCAAGTGCCAAGTGAAGAAGTACCAGCTATACAGTTATATTAACATTTAAAACCTGCAAGTCTGTCAGGCTACTGCCAAGAATCCTAGTGAAGCGAGTGGTGCCATTTGTGTGAGTATAGACAGTGACAATGATTTTTTTTTTATTATATATAATTAAAAGTAGACTTTACCATTACTGTCTTATATTGACCTACAATACACAATCATGTGGTTCTGCTTTCAATAATTTGTTGAACATTTGAAAGCCACTAGTTGAAGTTAAAAGTCAGTATAACAAGAAAAATTCAGCACTAAAGTGCTACTTTGGTCGCACGCTTTACAATGCTCTAGCATCAAAAGTATTATAGCTGTGCAGCTGATTTTTTTTCTGCACCCCAAAAGTATATTAACTGTATTCTGTGTAAATCTCATGAAATAATATGGTGCTGTTTTTCCTATCCAGGTGGCAGACTGAAATACGCACGATTTTGGCCATGGCGGGTCCATAAATTGTATGAATTTTACGAGATTTATAATGTAAATACTCCTTTGCACCATTGTCCTGTAGTGCAAATTTGGTATTGATATCTTAAAAATTGACTAAATGCGAGCATTTTAAATGCCACGTAGAATAAATAGATAGGCGAGGACTAAAGCAGAATGCATAAATGCTTAGGTTATGGCATGGTGGAAAAATATCATAGTAAGTTCATGGCCTGAAATGGCGTAGTTTTCCAGATTTTTGGCGGACAAACATTTTTTGCCTACCCCCGGTGCTTATCACTGCATAGGTCGAACGCGAAGTGAGCGACCAATTATCTTTTGTTAGGGGTGGACCAGTACTCATGCTGCTTGAAGTGTTCTTCCTTCCGAGTTGAATTGTGTCTTCATGACATTTGGCTCCAATATGTCGGATGTCTAACAAAATTCATGATGTCACAATTTTGTTGGCTTTGGATTGCTCCAAGCAGCATGTGAACCATAAGAATTTATATTGTTATTTAATTAATTGCTTCAGATTAAACCACACACAGAAAAAATGTAGATAACAGTGGTGTGATTTAGCTAACATGACAATAATCAAAATTTATCCTGGCATTCATTGTCACTTCTTTGGGCAGGTTTGCACATATGAGGTGTTGTAAAGGTGATTTTGACTGGTTTTCATTTGGGCAACAGTGGATCTATTAGGCTTTCGATGGAGTATAGATACGCATCCTACCTGCTTTGTGCCAAGTAGATTCTTCTGTAGCCCTTTATAACTAGTCATTATGTGTTCACTGTATTTTGTGATAGAGACACGAGATTCCTGACCTTCAAATATGAGTAAAAGACCGAGAGATATAGGCAGAAAGTACCAGAGTGGCAGTAAGAAAAGGGCAATAAGAATGGCTAAGAAAGCCCAAGATGAAAGAGAAAGAGGAACCATAGACAGATTTGTTTACAGAAATACATCAGTTAAATCTGATGAAACAAATATGCAAAACTCAGTTGAAAATGATCCGAAATTCAGTGATAATGATAGTGGTGCTGAAGAAATTTTACAAGATGAACACAGCTTTAAGGGTGCTTCTGCTGTTACGAACTCTTCGAAAGATCCTACCACTTCAAATGTCACCAATGATGATGAGTAAGATCCTTCCACTTCAAATGTCAAGATTGATGATGAGCAAGATCCTTCCACTTCAAATGTCACCATTGATGATGAGCAAGATCCTACCACTTCAAATGTCACCATTGATGATGAGTAAGATCCTTCCACTTCAAATGTCAAGATTGATGATGAGCAAGATCCTTCCACTTCAAATGTCACCATTGATGATGAGCAAGATCCTTCCACTTCAAATGTCAAGATTGATGATGAGCAAGATCCTTCCACTTCAAATGTCACCATTGATGATGAGTAAGATCCTTCCACTTCAAATGTCAAGATTGATGATGAGCAAGATCCTTCCACTTCAAATGTCACCATTGATGATGAGTAAGATCCTTCCACTTCAAATGTCACCATTGATGATGAGCAAGATCCTTCCACTTCAAATGTCACCATTGATGATGAGTAAGATCCTTCCACTTCAAATGTCAAGATTGATGATGAGCAAGATCCTTCCACTTCAAATGTCACCAATGATGATGAGCAAGATCCTTCCACTTCAAATGTCACCAATGATGATGAGCAAGATCCTTCCACTTCAAATGTCACCATTGATGATGAGCAAGATCCTTCCACTTCAAATGTCACCATTGATGATGAGCAAGATCCTTCCACTTCAAATGTCACCATTGATGATGAGCAAGATCCTTCCACTTCAAATGTCACCATTGCTGATGAGCAAGATCCTTCCACTTCAAATGTCAAGATTGATGATGATCATTCACAATTAACTGATGATCCTGCAACCTGGCCAGAAGTAATAAGTCATGGTGTGAGAGACTATTTGGTGAAAAAAGGACCACCTAAAGTTCTAAAAGAAGATTTCCCTAAAAGTGATAAGGGAACACACTTTTCAAAATTCCACTACAAACGAATGCTCCCAAATGGTGAATTTATAGAGCGACCTTGGCTGTTATACTCAGTCTCAAGTGACAAGATCTTTTGTTACTACTGTAAACTTTTTGACCCGAATGCTACAGCCGCACTTGCAACTTCTGGTTTCAGTAATTGGCCAAACATCCATACAAGGCTGGCTGAGCATGAGAATTCAAACAGGCATTTGCAAGCAATGCACCGCTGCTGTGAACTACAGGAGAGGTTGGCTGTTGAAAAGACCATTGATGAAGTACAGGAAAAACAAATTAGAAAGGAAGCAAACCACTGGTATAAAGTATCTGAGCGACTTGTGGCCACAATACAGATGTTAGCAGAAAGAAATTTACCATTCCGTGGTTCTGATGAACACATTGGCACACCACATAATGGCATCTTTCTAGGTGTCATTGAGTTACTTGGGAAGTTTGATCCAATAATGCAAGAACACATACGGAAAGTTTAAAACAAGGAAATACTTGATCATTATTTGGGAAAAAACATCCAAAATGAGCTCATCGACATTATGGCAAATGCTGTTCAAACAGCAATTATTTCTAGAATTAAGGCTGCCAAGTACTATGCCATAATTCTTGACTGCACCCCTGACATCAGTCACCAAGAGCAAATGTCATTGGTTATTAGATATGTAGCTGATGGTACAAAACCAAACATCCCAGCTGGAGTGTATGAACACTTCATTAAGTTTTTAGTGGTGCAAAGCAGCACTGGAGAAAACTTGTTAAACTCCGTTCTGAAGGAACTTGAGGTATTAGAACTTGATGTTGCAGATATCCGTGGGCAAGGTTATGATAATGGGGCCAACATGAAGGGACACAATTCAGGTGTACAAGCACGACTCCTGCAAAGAAATTCTCGAGCATTTTTTACCCTATGCGCGTGCCATAGTTATAATCTTATTTTAGGTGATATGGCAAAAACATGCCCCGAGGCCATGACTTTCTTCGGTACATTGCAACGTATTTACAAAATTTTTGCCTCATCCACAAAAAGGTGGACAATCTTCAGAAGTCATGTTACTGGCCTGTCCTTGAAACCTTTGTCAGAAACAAGGTGGGAATGCAGAATGGATAGTGTGAAGGCCATCAGATACCAAGCTTCTCAAGTCTGTGATGCTCTCGAAGAATTGGCAGACACTACTGAAGATGCCAATACCAAAAGTGATGCTAAGTCCTTGGTGAACCAAATGAGAAATTACAAGTTCCTTGTGTCTCTAGTGTTTTGGTACTCATTGCTCTTTCAGGTAAATTTCGTAAGCAAGGAGCTTCAAGGTGAAACCATGGATGTAACAACTTGTCTGAAAGCATTTGAAAAACTGTTCAACTGGTTAAATGCATTCAGAGAAAAGGGCTTTGAGGAATCACTGGTCGATGCCAAAGAACTTGCTGAAGACCTTGAAGTGGAAGCAGTTTTCAAAAGTGAAAAGAGGCGTGTGCGCAGGAAGAGGCAAATGTTTGACTACGAATCAACTGATGAACCTCTGTCAGACCCCCAAAAGGCATTTCAAATTCAATGCTTTAATCAAGTGGTGAACATTTTTTCAATGATTCCTATAGAAAACAGCTTTCACTGTATCAAGTGTAACTTCATCACAATCTGTTTAGCCATATAAATTGCAGTGCTGTTTAATGATTCAAGACTTCGGTGGTCAGTATATTATATCAGGCATAACTGAAAAATACCACTATGCTATATTTTGCATTTGGATCACAAATTGCAAAAGTGTTCATCCACCAGCTACTATTGGAATAGCAATAGAAGGGTGGGGATGAATAACAGATAACAGACCTTTATTCTTCACTTGAAATACTCAGTGAAATTTGTTTTACTGCCATTGAATAAAGTGTAAATAACAAATAACTTTTGCAATTTTATGACTCCTATGCAAAATGAAGCAGAGTCGTGCATTTAATCGTACCTAAAATAATATAAAATAAACTTATTAAATAGAACCACAATTTATAAGAACAAATGGGATGAGTTGAAGTTAATTACGCTTGGTGGAGTGAGAGCTGGATTCTATTGGAGTCAATGGAAAAATATTGAGGAGGCAAATACTTTTTCAACCCACTGAATATCTATACTGCTATTATCTATAGTATTATTATCATAACTTCATAAATGGGGGGGCCCCGCCATCGTGTTTCCAATGGGGCCCCACACTTCCTAGAGCCGGCCCTGGTATTATGTATTATCTGTGACTAGAGAAAAGTTGTCTTACCTAGTAAGTCATATTATTAAATCAATAGCTAAACATCGGTAAAAACATAATTTATATCAATTGATGAATACAATTATCATGCGTGTCAGATCTTCCTAAAATATTCGAGAATTTAATTATTTTACTAATCTAGTCAAGACAACGGCTAAAAAAATATGATGCAACTTTGAATAAAATACATATGTATGTATGTATGTATGTATGTATGTATGTATGTATGTATGTATGTATGTATGTATGTATGTATGTATGTTTAACTTTACGTTTATGTTTGTTCGTTGTCAAATCAGAATATTTAAGTTTGAAATAAATAAAATGTATGATATAATCAACTCATCCAAACAAAATCTTCATAATTGTCCAACTTTTAGAACAGGTATGGATTATTATTGTTTTCGTGAGACAGTGACTAAAATTAATCTGACGCAAAATTTTCATCGAAATCAGATGAAACCACATAGTGTAGTATGCCTATACTAACATAGATATGAACTGTCTAATAATTCAACAATAACGCATATGTATGTATGTATGTATGTATGTATGTATGTGGATAGATAGATAGATAGATAGATAGATAGATAGATAGATAGATAGATAGATAGATAGATAAAGTTTACAGTGGGGTCTGAATAACTTAAATCATGAATTTACAAGGGGGTCTTAATTTATACTATTAGTTTCCAGGGGAATCAGAATGACTTAAATCATCAATTTACAGGCCCCGACAGAGAGACCCAGGGCCCCTAGGCAGTTAACAGAGTCGGGGCCCCTTTGGTAATTTAGCAAAAAACAAACGTGTGGCCTCAATGTGTACCACTTCGACCCCTAGCAAGGTTAGGGCCATAGTTTACTTAGGAAGAAGTTCGCCAGTGTCAGTTTACTGGGGGTGGGGTGGGGTGTCAGAATGATTTACTCATCCGTTTACATGAGAATCAGAATGATTTCGATACAGTTTTATAAAGTCTACTTCAACTGATCAGTACGTTAATAATAATAATAATAATAATAATAATAATAATATGAATATGAATAATATGAATAATATGAATAATAATATCAATCATCATCATCATCATCATCGTGTTTTACAACTCAACACATTGGATCGTGTTGATTTTTCTAAGATATTTCTTACCAATATAATATTTCATAGATTCGGCAGAATGTTGACACTCGAAACTCATCGCCAATATTACCCTGATATAATGGAGCATTAAAATCTCAATCTTCGCTGTTCGCAGTAGTAGTAGTAGTAGTAGTAGTAGTCTTATTATCATTATAATTATCATTTTTATTTTTATTTTTATATCTATTATTATTAGTAGTATTAGTATTATTTTATGTGTGCAAAATACAGATTTACTACAGACACTATACTGCCAAGAATGTGTGTCGCCTTTAAATATTAAATTCTCACCGAAATCAATATTTTTTTTTACAATACGTTCAGTTAGTGTCATTGTGGCATTTCGTGTTTTGAAGATTTAGCGTATAAAACGTTGTGTTTCGATTTAACTTTTCACTTTCATAAATATGAAATCTGTAATCTGATTGGTGGATCGAAAGATAAACAGAACATCTTTTAATCATCGTTAAAGAAGAAGAAAAAATATCATATACCGGTGAATTATTTATGGAAGTAAAATAAACGCCTATAATTTTTATTTTTCATTTCTCAAGATAGCTCCGTATTTCGATAAATTAAAGTAATTTGATTATCCATTTCCAAGTAAAGGCATAAACATTCTGCACCATTAATGTAGCAAAGAGGTGATACTTAAAAGTCTATGAATGATAATTAATTGATTTGATTTGTTTTAAGTGTTTCGTCCAATGTGGCTCTTAACACTGTTTTATCTCCCAATGGGGAGTTATTTAGTTTATCCTGAGGGTGGGAATGGTGCCGCGCACCCTGCAGGCGTTTATGTGCTTATGTAGAAGCACTTATTTAATTTGGCCGTCACCACGGGACAGTTATTGAACTGCCTCTGGGTGAATGTAAGGCCGTTTTGGTGGGTAGGAATAGAACCTACACACACCCACCCAATCAGTATTCTGTATGCCTAGCCAATCTGCAATAGCAGTGAAGCAAAGCGAGAGTAAAATAGTTTAACTCATATCGCCTTTGTCTGCATAGTAAGGTCGTGCAAGCACGAGAAATTACTGCAGCGGGAAGCAGTGGTGCGAAGAGCCAAGCACGCTCTTTTTATCAAATTCAGTCCAGTTCTACTAATGGACAGCCTAACAACCAATAATGTGTAAGCCACCTGTGCAATTAACCAAATATCTAAGTTATAAACTATTTGTTTAATTCCTATCAAAATAGGGACTAGTACAAAAGTGTACATATGAAGTCCCTATTGTATTTAAATTAAAATGTCTAAGTGACATATAAAAGTGTAGTCAATGGTAGGTGAATTTGGTTATAAATTTATTGAAGGTAGTGCCAAAAAGGTCAAATTAGTCTTTTCAGGGCCAAATA
>JARLTB010000203.1:11767500-11797500 GCA_030141615.1 Unio pictorum
TTATCACAACTGTTACCGATGCCGATGGTAATGATTTAAAAATTATTGGTTATCGAACTGAATCAACTGCTCGGCATATGTATGTATGTATGTGTGTGTGTGTGTGTGTGTGTGTGTGTGTGTGTGTGTCTGTGTGTGTGTTCAAGATGTGTACTAACCCAGATGTCGCGACATTATACATACACAGAACGTTACATGTATTGTTCTAGTTATTATTTCTAAGTTTCAAATGATCATAAATTGGTCATCACATTCAGTGTATACTTGTGCAACTGTTCACTAACAATTTAAATGTTTAAATGAGTGTAAATAGTTATTTACTCATATGATCTAGTGATTCTATTGTAACTTCATATTAAATACTCGACTGGCAGCTTTTCACAGTGATAGGAATATGTGTGTGTGTGTGTGTGTGTGTGTGTGTGTGTGTGTGTGTGTATTTTTAACGTAGCTTCAACAATTTTCCAGTCACATCGCCAGGATGTCTGCATTTTAAGTTTTATAGTGATGTCTAGCACTGGGGCATCTTGCCGCTGACATATAGCATGATGTTTCAGCCAGTCACATTATCCTGACACCATGCCGACCAATCATAACACTAACCTCTTAATGCTGAACGCTTAGCGGAGCAGCTGTTAATACCATTTTGTAAGTCTTTGGTATGACTCAGACGGAATTCGAACCCGCAACCTCCCACATCCTAAGTTTGTGAATAAGGTAATAACTGTGTAATAAACAAGAGACATTTATCAAATCGGGTAAAAATTATATTCGGTACTTAAGAATATGTAATATATTTTTTAATAGGAATACGCAGTGTTTTGCGATATTTTTGAGAAAATCTACAGGTTAGGCTCTACGGTGTTTTACTTGCAGATGTTTTGAATTTTAAAGATACGAATTTCTCAGGATTTCTTCACTGGTTATCCTGATTATATATAAAGGACCTGGTATGTCTTAGTTAATATCAAAACAACTTTTAATTGCCTTCATTTTTGTGTATAACTGATGGATGTAGTTTGGGTTATATAGTATAAAACATGGCCTTACTGAAATTCAAGTGTTTCAATGAAATATGTTATATACAGATCACGTTGTGCATCAAAAAGCCCAAATCTTGCCTATTATAAAAATTGTGTTTTATCATATAAAACGCTGGAAAAATATGTCGCCAAAGTGAATAACAGTAGTGACGAGTTTAAAAGAAAGTGGACCCTATTATCAACTTTTGGTACATGAATTATTATTATTATTATTACTATTTTTACTTTTAAAATTTACATATTTATTATTATTATTATTATTATTATTATTATTATTATTATTATTATTATTATTATTTTTAAATGCAATTTCATGCATCTTGGGGTTTGTATGCGAGTATGACTTTGTGTACAATAATTGTGATTGTAAGTAAGTGTCTGTGTGTGTATGTGTGTGTGTGTTGTGTAGGGAACACATGTAGAGATCAGGACACAAAAGAATTTAAGATCATGCCCCATACGCCAGGTCAGGTGGTGATGTAGGGGAATATGTAAAATCCTGATACCTTGTGTTCAATAAAAAAAAAAAAAAAAAAAAAAATATGTTGCACTACTGTTGAGTAGCAATTGCTGAATAATAAAATTATTTCCTAAACTTGATTATAAAGTAAGCGATCGGAACAAAATCAATTTCGCATCAGATGGATTCAAATGTGTTAGCACTGTGAACACACTACTGAAAATTAGTTTAATAATCAAGCACGCTGATTTGAAGATACATTTTTATTAGCCTCATGTACATTTGCATAAAATGACATGTTTTACATTTTGGATAGTATACCAACATGTGGGCGCTGGATAGTACTCAAAAGGCGAGTGCTGGAGAGTACTCAAAAGTCGAATGCTCGATAGTACTCAAAAGGCGAGTGCTGGAGAGTACTCAAAAGGTGAGCGCTGGATAGTACTCAAAAGACGAGTGCTGGAGGGTACTCAAAAGGCGAGTGCTGGAGGGTACTCAAAAGGCGAGTGCTTGAGAGCATATTAAAATGCATGTTGTTATGTATACTTAATTTATAATGTTTGTTCGCTTTTCTCCATGATTATGTAACTGACCTATTCCAAATTTATGTTAATGGTCTACCTTACTAGCGACATTTATTTTGTAAAGAAGAATCCAAAGCTAATATTTCTCTATGATTATAGGATACATATTTAGATCATTATTAATGGAGGTAAACGTGTTAATTTGAATCCGAGTCTAGGACACTAGTTTTCCACTTTGAAATTCATGAACTTGGTCACAATTCGGAATGTTTGAGCAAGGATATTGGCTCTAGTATTGTATTTTGTATATAAATGCTGTTTCCTTGGATAGTTGCTCATTCATACCTAAACATCCGCAGTTTAACCCGTCTTATTATCGTCTTCAGTTTTTAATTTGAGTGGATTTATTTATTGAGATTATTCACAGGAATAACAAAGGGCTCATTAATAATTGACATTATAGTGAATTCAGTCAATGTCATTTGGATTATATTATTGTAATACATATGTTATGTATATCTGATTTAATTTATATTTAATTTAGTTTAATTGTTTGTTTCTTAGGTTAAATTTGTTTGTATTCCATTATATGCTATAATAATGCAATCTTGTTACGTGAAAAAAAAAAAAAAAAAAAAAGTGTTTCAATGAACAGTTAGTTCTGCTTGGCCATTTGCACTTTCTACACTTCATGGGTAAATCGGAAACAAAGAACCTGGTCACTTTTATTTATTGACTAATGTTTTTAAATATTTTTAACTCTCTTATTGTACTGTTAGTAGTTAGGATTGAAGGCCACCATTCTCGCCACTGTGCTTGTTGCAAAAATACAATAATACAAAATACAAAAACAAAAAAGAAAACAAGTCTGTCGAGCAGGGACTAAATGAGGGGGCAGGGGATATTTGCCCCTCCCCTTCCGAATTTGCATGTTGCATGTGCTTTAAATTGCTGTATCCTATAGACGTTGCCCCCCCCCCCACCGAATCAAGCCCCCCCCCCCCTCCTGAAAAATTGAAATGACGTCTCTGCTATGGAGGTTGGAACAGTAAATGGAGCTCAGTGGTAGACATAAAAGACTCGTAAAATTATCGAAATGTTGTGTAGTCATACCAAAACGTGACCTCGTAAAATTATCGAAATGTGTAGTCATACCAAAACGTGACCTCGTAGAAAAACACATCTTATCGCGGTTAGACAATGCTGATGGCTCTGCTCACATTTAATATAACACCACGAAAGAACTTCATAATGTAATAAACGAGAATTAAAATAATTTTTTCCCTTAATTCTATATTTTCATTTATATATGAATACATATAAGTCTCAAATTATAATGTGCTAATTGCAGGGTTTGGGTATGGTGCTTTACGGTACAGCAACACTTTGAAAGATATATTGTGGCAGGGCAAGTAGGAAAAAATATATTGCACAGGGACAAGCCATACAAGCTTACATCCAGGCGGATCCGGTTGTGGGAATTGAACCTATGCCCTTCTAGTTACAAGTTCGACACCTTACCCACTGAGCCACCGTGACTTCTTTTGATACGCTAGTGTTTTCTCGCTGTGCCCTTTGCGACGATGCAACTATATATTTGCCTGTATGTATGTACGTACGTACGTACGTACGTATGTATGTATGTATGTATGTATGTATGTATGTATGTATGTATGTATGTATGTATGTATGTATGTATGTATGTATGTATGTATGTATGTATGTATGTATGTATGTATGTGTGTGTGTGTGTGTGTGTGTGTGTGTGTGTGTGTGTGTGTGTGTGTGTGTGTGTATGTATGTATGTATGTATGTATGTATTACACCAAGTCCTATCAGTATTACCGCGGTCTCTACACTGTCGCGGCAAACGGGATATTCCGATTCATTTTGGACATGATCCTCTAGTTATCGTTTGATGTGTGATGATTCAAGTTTATATACTGATGGTGACATACGTGTCCTTACAATGTTTAGGTTGCAATTTGATTTTCGGGTAGCCATTATGGATCAATATTTACAAATGTTGCTTATGATTATAATTCTCGTACTTAACGAAGAAGATCATAATAGTTCATCTTTGGTGAAATCAGTAACATTTCAATAATAATGACAATAGTTGTTATATAATTGCATTTCTTTGTCCACATCGCATTTAGATTTCATATAAATATAAATATATATATATATATATATATATATATATATATATATATATATATATATATATATATATATATATATATATATATATATATATATATATATATATATATATATATATATATATATATAAACTTTATATATATATAAAGTTAAATGATAATTGCTTATACTTTGAAATGTTGTTATTCATGGATTTACACTTGAATTACTTTTGTGTGTTCAATTTTATCACTGGATTCTTTCGTTTACTATGACAATATTATGCCAGTACAAGCGTGGACAATTACAACAATTAAAGTTGTATATTGTGTTTATTATAATGCCTGCGTGCTACCTAACGTAAGTTAGGCAAACACCGCAATAATATTGTTCTTCTCTATCATACGTTAATCTGAATCAGCTCTAATGACAATGTAATAACACTTCCTAGAAACTCCACACATGGATAATCAGTCATGACCAGACCTAATCATGGAGAGGATGTGTGTTATATTTCCTAGAATTCATTTTACCGGGAACCAAGGATTTTCCTCTCTATTGTCTGTGTCAGAAACTGTTAAATATTGTGACAGATGAAAGCTCTGATAACACGCAAAAACAATATCAAGTATCCCTTGTACGTGAAGATGTATCTGACCTTGACCGCGAGTGCCAAGTGTTTTCTCAAGATGAAGATGGCGACACGTTGTTACATATTGCAGAAAGGGGAACCTAGCAGTTGTGAGAGTATTGGCAGAATCAATGGCTTTTAAGTAGTCTAGAAATCAGAAACTGAGATGGTCTCGCTGTTACGAGTAGAAACCTCAACTTCTTTCAGTTTCTACTGACGTGAATGCAGGGAGCTAAAGACTGCAAGTACAGTGCTTCAATGAACGGCAGAAAATGGAGACATTGACGTTCTGAAAGTCTTGTTCACCTGTTCAGATGTTGATGTGAACGCTGTGATTTATGCCAGCAAAAACAACTTTGGAGTTAGCACGAAGGAACGGGTTTTCAGGTGTTGCCATGGATTTGTTGAACAAAGGGGCCAATGAAAAGTCGGAGTCTGATGATATCAATGAATTTGACTGGGATTAAGAATAAATCAAGAACAGACTGAGACTGTATTGTGACCTCGTGTAACTATTGTTGGAGAATACTTATATTTTCTTTAAAGTTTCTTCGAACAATGTTTTGCATTTCGTTATATTCATGAGGATAAAATGACATGATTTGTTTCTGGTTATGAATGGTAGATAATTTTGCTAATATATTTATTTTTTACATCGTGACGTTTCTGGGTTTTTTCTGTATTCGAGTCACGTAAGACGCATGCAAAAGTGGCCCATCATCGGTCATGGCATTGATTAACAGATATAACACTTTGAACTATAGTTGTTTTTTAAAACAAACATCTCCTAATAACTACGTAATTGCTTGAATACAATTGTTTAAAATATTGAACAACAAAGACGTAAGTTCAGATCTATCAAATGAACGTCACGAATGAAAATTCCTGCTAGGTAGTACAAAATTAGTTTCACGTCGAAATATTAAATTGTAATGTGTAAACCGTTCAGACAAAGCACTCCCTCCTCCTCCGCGAAGAAAAGAATGACAATGACAGCACATGTTACTTGAGTACAAGTGTAAGTGTTAGGAAAGTTTTCATATTCAGCGAGATGACGTTTATATGTTTGTAATTGGTTTCCAGCTGCAAAATTAATTTATAATATCATACAGGTGTCACTTTTCATTTGTGTTGTGTAATGTATTTAATTGTATCATATACACAAGTCACTTTTCAGTTGTGTTGTGTAATGTATTTTAATTGTATCATATACACGTGTCATTTTTCATTTGTGTTGTGTAATGTATTTAATTGTATCATATGCACGTGTCATTTTTCATTTGTGTTGTGTAATGCATTTTAATGCATTGTATACACATGCCACTTACTTCCACTACGTTAAGTGTTAATGGAATGTTTCTATAGACACAGGAGATATAAATAATTTCATGTCAAACGGTTTGTCCTGTTGAAAACAAAAGCAGTTTCATAAATATATACGTACGTGGACGATGAAAATGATTTATTTTCAGCAACTGTCTTGAGTTTTAACTCTGAGTGATTAGAACGGGTTTACTATTTGTATTTATTAATTAGTCTTATTTCATACAATTATAGAACATATTGTCTCTGTAAGTTTATTTTATGTAATTAGTTTGACGCTTGACTTTCAGAAATATGTTGCAATATTAAATTTTATTACCGTGCAGATACACGTAGATTATTAAAATGAATCACATACATTACAAAAAATAAAATTACAAAAAATAAAATCAACAACGGAGTTTTATATACGTATGTATCAAACGTATAATACTAAATGTAAGAGATTTAAACAGGACGAAGAAAATGTCAAAATACACAAAGGAGTCTCGATTATACCTAAAATGTATCTATAATAATTATTAACACAAAAAAAACTTCTGTCATCTGTACATGTGCCATCTGTCTCTGAGATTTCTCTTTAATGTGTATTCATCTTGTTATGTATAGCTTCCTTTAACCAGCAACAACAATGTATGTCATGAAAATTGAATGTCAGTCGAAAGGTTTTCATGCGAAGACAAGACATCTTGCTCTTCATGGATCATTCTGCTAGGAGAATGGTGTTGTTGTGTTTTTCTTATTTATATGTAATACAGTAGTCCATCGTGAAATTGGTTCTTCAAAACTATATGTATTTAAATGACTGAATGGGAAAAGAGGTAAGCGAGGTTTACTTGCTATTAAAACTCCAGCCATTTGATGTAAATAATATGTTTATATGAAAGAGTCCACCGACCGTGGTGTAAATAATATATTTTTATAGGAAAGAGTCCACCCACCGTGGTGTAAATAATACATGTTATATGAGAGAGTCCACACACCGTGGTGTAAATAATACATGTTATATGAGAGAGTCCACACACCGTGGTGTAAATAATACATGTTATATGAGAGAGTCCACACACCGTGGTGTAAATAATACGTTATATGAGAGAGTCCACACACCGTGGTGTAAATAATACATGTTATATGAGAGAGTCCACACACCGTGGTGTAAATAATACATGTTATATGAGAGAGTCCACACACCGTGGTGTAAATAATATATTTTTATAGGAAAGAGTCCACCCACCGTGGTGTAAATAATACATGTTATATGAGAGAGTCCACACACCGTGGTGTAAATAATACGTTATATGAGAGAGTCCACACACCGTGGTGTAAATAATACATGTTATATGAGAGAGTCCACACACCGTGGTGTAAATAATACATGTTATATGAGAGAGTCCACACACCGTGGTGTAAATAATACATGTTATATGAGAGAGTCCACACACCGTGGTGTAAATAATACGTTATATGAGAGAGTCCACACACCGTGGTGTAAATAATACATGTTATATGAGAGAGTCCACACACCGTGGTGTAAATAATACATGTTATATGAGAGAGTCCACACACCGTGGTGTAAATAATACATGTTATATGAAAGAGTCCACACACCGTGGTGTAAATAATACGTTATATGAGAGAGTCCACACACCGTGGTGTAAATAATACATGTTATATGAGAGAGTCCACACACCGTGGTGTAAATAATACATGTTATATGAGAGAGTCCACACACCGTGGTGTAAATAATACATGTTATATGAAAGAGTCCACACACCGTGGTATAAATAATATATTTCTATAGGAAAGAGTCCACACACCGTAGTTTAAATATGTTCATAGAAAAAAGTCCACACACCGTGGCGTAAATGATTTGCCTATTGTTGCTGTTCATCTTTTTCTTTTGTATGTTTTCTTTTGTGTTGCTGGAGATTCTGGGGTGAAGTTTTAAGACTGTTCATATTTCAAAACCGTGTAGGTGCCATTACATATATATATATATATATATATATATATATATATATATATATATATATATATATATATATATATATATATATATATATATATATAGACATTTGGGATGAATGATTTAAATATCCCCTTAAAAAGAACTCGTTCGAGAAGGCTGGTAAAATTTTATCTGTTTTCGTTTTTATATTTGTGCTTTTTTCCATGTGGTATCTGTGCCAATCACCAAACACAAAATAAAAAGAGCAATTGTTTTATAGAATGCTTGCCAAAAACAATGGGTACGTTATACATTAAGGCAGGCTAGTACGTAAGTTATGAAATATACTGAACTTTATGACTTAATGACAATAATAGTATGTGTCAAAGTTTTCTTAGCACGTAAATCAATTGTAACAATATATCGTATTTCTTTAAAATCTTTTGATATATAGTTAGTGAGTAAAAAATATATTTAGATAATATTTGAATATGAATAATATTACAGAATATTACACAGGTCTTTCTAATGAAAATCAGACATGATTGGAACTTGATAACATCAGATGAAATGTTTATATAAAAATATTTTAAAGAACAATGTAACTTTCATTTTCCATGTGAAGAAAAACAAACCTCACAAACTCATCGAAGAAAATAGTTCTTGAAACAGTATTTAACGTATAGAAAGTACGATACCTGGAAAACAAGCAAAGAGGCTTGGATTTTCAGAAATATTGCCAGTTGACCGAATTTCTGCTAAAATGCATATATATATATATATATATATATATATATATATATATATATATATATATATATATATATATATATATATATATATATATATATATATATATATATATATATATATATATATATATATATATATATATATATTAACCTCAAAACATATCTTTTTTTTCCTCCAGGATGCTAGTTGTGCATGATAAATTATAGCATTATATGATATATTTCATAATGATCGATAGCACTTTGATAACTACTATCTTTGTCCCATTATGAAATATATATGGCGTTACGTATTTTATTCAGTCCTGTATTTCCATATAACACAAACAAAAGACACAGCCAGGTCATAGATAAAGTTATTTATGACAATCGTCGTAAATGATCAATTTAAACTATACAACATGAAAGCAAGTGGTAGTTTATATTTTTCTTTCTAAAGGACATTTTTTGCATAATCACAACCTTTAACTACCGCTACGACGCTTTCGCTTTGTTAAGAAGCCACCGTTGTTCAGTAGTGTCAATAGTTGCCATGCCGGACGCACCTACGAAAGGGTGCGGGTCCAAATTCTACCATTAGATTTGCCAGAAACAACTCCTGTAATGTGTTCTGAGGTAAGGCTCTTTTGTCCAATTGCACTGGTGCTAGACAACCTACTTGTGTTGTTGTACCATAAAACAACAAACAAATTAAAATTGTTTGTATCGTGGGCAGCTTCTTAATTAATGAATACATAGTGTTAGTTCGAACAGTGTTTAACTGAATGGCTTTGCAATTACTTTGATTTTGTTTTTTTTTAATGTAGACAAAATTTGAAAGATCAATTACGCAAATGTTGTAGGCAATGTGTCGTATCTAGTGGCTAATGATACTAATAATGAGGACTTCTAGTCTAGTCTAGTTGGGTGGCTAGACTTGTATATTTGGATGTCAACAGCGTACGATTGGTGAGACACTGTATGATGATATATGACACATGAGAGCGGCTGAGTGTATAGAATGAAGCGAACAGTCCAAGAACATATCCCTGTGTAACAGCACAACATGTATCAACTGGGCTGGAGTGTATTCCATTTGCAGATACAATTTGTCTCCTGTTGACTAAGTAGGACTTGAACCAGAGGCGTAGCTAGAGTGTTTGGCGCCCGGGGACAATATTCATCCCCCCCCCCCACCTCAACTCCGAAACCCGTTATTTTCATCAGTAAAATCACCATTACCCGTTACAACCTATTTCAAAGCCCATTTTGGCCCCCCCCCACTAGCATGGCGCCCGGGGACATATGTACCCCCCTGCCCCCCCCCCCCCCCCCGCTACGCCTCTGACTTGAACCACAATAGGGATGTAGTGTGAATGACAAAGATTAGGGTAACTGGTAAAACATGTCAACTGCCTAGATTTAATCTTAGAAACAAGAAGAAACTATATCCAACAAGGTAACACAAAAGCAGATGGAAAGCATACACACACAAAATAAAGTGAAAAACCCCATAGTAAGTGAAGATTCAGATGACTGAAAAGAAAACAACAGGAAAACAAATTAATATTTACATTTTTATGACACTCTCCACGCGCCGACCACAATTCCTCTCCATATACTGGCATTCTCTGTTGACTGGCCACATATTTTAGTCATAATTTTAAATTTTGTTTACTACTTAAACCTTCTAGAAGTAGATACTAAGCGTGATCCCAATTGTGTTAGATTAACTATTTGAACCACCCAAAAGTAGCTACAGTGTATAATCCATACAGTGTATGGTCTGCTGTGTATGGTCTACCTCAACCTCTTGTGTCTGGTCTACCTCAACCTCTTGTGTCTGGTTTACTATTATGATTTCATAAAAGTGGCTAAATAGTGTGGTCCAAACTAAGTCAGGTTTACTAAAGTTTTACAGTCATTTCTTAGTTTTGTTGGCAAATATTAAAATATGAGATGATCATACGGTTTGAGTAATGGTTGAAGAACTACAAAAGGCAAACTTCAAAGTCAAACAGGGGGATAAAACTCAGCGAAATTTTGACACGGAAAGTTTAAAAACAATTATCTCCCCAGTATTCGTTACACTTTTGTAGCCTTCTATGGAATGTATTCAATTCATGATTTTCCGAAGAGATCTTGAATGATGGCAGTCGTCAAGTACATGTAGACGGATGTAAGGAAGGACATTTAGACGGAAGAACGAAGATAATAATGTATGCTCAACAGAATATGGACATGACAAAGGAAAGAGGAAACGTTTCTCCTGCCACTACTACTGTTGTCACATCGCCATGATAATACTAATACTATCTTTAAAATGTCTGACACATTTTTCCGTTCTAATAATATCGATCTCTGTCATCTCATCTCTGCATAGATTTAAGTCTCGGGCTTGGACAATGTGGGTGTGTGAGAAAGCTGCCAGTAGTTTCCAGGCTCATATTGACCGTCGCATCTGACAACAAAATCCGCAAAGAAAATGTTCAACAATCAGTAATGCATTGTTGCCGTTCTAACATACTTCCTAAGTTCATTAATTTATCAATATGTTTCAAATATGTGTCATCAAAGTAAACAGTGATTTAAGTTTTTTCTGTCACATTTTTTTCATGCCTGGCATAAAGTTGGTTATCACCATTTTAGAGACCTCGATCGATTCCTAAAACATTTTATGAGCGTCTATATGAGTATTACCCGCCAATATTTAAATTAACAAGTGTCATTTACTGTACCAAAATATATAATATATCCACTATTAACGTAGGAAAATAATTTTGTTTTTAATATTATTAATTTGGTTTTCGTTTGTTCTAAGAATCCATTGGGTCAATTTCTACTACCTTTGATAAAAGAAAACAAATACCCTAACCTCTAGTATAGTGCTGGAGGGAGGGAGGGGGCGAAAGTAAATAGTTGTTACGAATGTTATGATACATTTTCGCTTTTCACATTTAATTTATTTTTGGGCTTATGAATTAATTTTAATTGATACTTTAATGACTCTTTTTATATTCAGCCAAAATCTAGCAGAAAATCTTAACATTGAGTGTCAACGATCTATCCTTTACTTATTCGGCATGCGCGGAAGAATGTGTACACCGAGAAGTGATTTTAACGAATGCATTTAGCTCGATTCGACACATTGAACTACTTTAACAAGTATAAAAAGCTGACAAATAAATCAATATTGAATAAATGGAACTATGAACATTTGCGAATGTTAGCTTTTCGGACGATTTTATTATGAATAATTGTCTGATAAGAAAGTATTCTTCTTCGTTCATTTGTATTGACGACTAATCACCCTGCACGCCGTGCAACTGTGAAGCTGTCTCTCCACTGATGGATGTTTATTGTCAGAGTGTTAGCGTTGATTGCAATTATTGTGCTTAAAGCTTCGTTCTTATCCTATGTGCCCAAGAAATTCGTTTTTAGTCTAGAAGAGAAGATGACGGTAAAAATGTGTTACGTGCTTAGGCTCGAATAAGCAGCAACACAGAAAGAATGAAAACTAACAAGCTTGTATAACTTTAACAATGATTTTATTAAGTACAATTATTTTCATAAAATAAATAAACTTACGGTTTTAGAGAATCAAATCCAACAAATATAGAATTCACAAAATAATCCACTAATGGAATTTCAAGTCCTGATAAATAAATGTTCTAATAGTTCCAGGCTCGAATCTTGACGATGTAATCCAAAATGGCTAACAATGTCACGTGGTACAGTTCTTGTTTTTAAATCATCCAGATGAAATTATGAAACATATGTCCTTTTCCAGATAAATAGAATAATTCTTCTTTTCCAACGAATTGACACAGTCCAGAACAAGATATTAAACTCAAAACAGAAAATACACAACTTCTTTAAAATAAGCCCAATTTATATTCTACTAATGTCAGCTTCTAAAATACAGCTATATATATTGTTTTTCTGAAGTAAACAAGTGATCACCGCTTTTCTAGAAATTGATAGAAGTTTATGGAAGGTCACAGAAAGAGACTACCTTTACTAAAAATAACATACTCTAGATATTTCCTACCCCTAAGAACTAAAAATAAAAATGTTGTCCTTGAAATTGACCTTGTTGACAATGTCTAAAGCAAGGTCAGGATTTAGGTCAAACAAGCCAAGGTCAAAACTTGTTTACAATTAGAGAATCTAAGTCAGCCTGAACATTCTAGAAAAAATCTCCCAATCAATTCATTTTAAAGGCAAAATAACAAATTTGGATTTAACATTTAAAAAAAAATAATTAAATTAAATCCAATAGCCGTAACAAATGTATGATGGGTTTTTTGAGACCTCTTGGTAGGTAGCATCATTCGAGCTTTGTTTTTTGATATGTTGCAGACTGACTTTAGATCTTCATCTAGTTTGCAGTAATTATTTACACTTTGAACATTATTGTGTCCACTTATTTATTTAATATACGTTTCTCTGATGTCGTAGTCATTCAATTTATACAGTAAATGCTTTATGGCACTGAAAAAAGAAGGTAATGGTAGTTTTCTTTGATATAGTGGATTCTATGGTATCGCGGTATTAGAAGTTTTAGATATTTTCTCTGCAAAGCGCCATCTATCATGTACTTATATTGTATACAATACATGACCATAAGTTACTAGTTCTTCACCACCAGTTGATATCAGGGCCCCAACTGGCCGTGTGGTCTAAAGTGCTCTCTGTTACCGATCACTGCCATCTCACTTATGTCTCCGTGGGTTCGAGTCTCAGATTCGGCCAATGTGGCTATGTGAGAAAGCATGCCAGTAGCTTCTCGTGGGACGGTGGTTCTTTCCGGGGTTTTCCGGGTGCTTCCTCCACCCTTAATACTGGCCGCCATGTATAGCCTATCTTTTAGTGAAAAATTGTGCTGAACCCTACAACAGCAGCAACAACAACAGCAGCAACATCACCAGTTGATTTCAGGAAAATCTCGGGATTGCTGATGAGTAAGTACACTATTCTAAAAACACACCCATGAATACCACCATTTAGCAGCATAGATTGCACGAACTTCAAAGACAATAACAATATTTGGATTCAAATAATTTGATCTGATCTGCTTCTTTTACTCTTTCATAAATCAGACGCGCGCTTTAGTGTCATTGCATATACATCGAATACATTCTAGAGTTATTGAGGGATCGACTCAAAACGTAAATGTGGATATTTCGTTATTAATGTAGCAGCTGAAAGTAGGGACGACATTCAACGTTGTTTTTAAAAGGAAAAAGAAAATACTGCCGTTTAATACATCCATCGGTCATAATTGCTTTGACAAAGTACTTATGTGCCCAACCTCCGTATTTCCTCGTCGCATTACTTACAATAAAGTATTTAATAGTAGCGTAAAATCCAAAAAAGCAAAACTAAATCTCGCGACACTATCGGTTAAATCTCGGTTTTCCAAAAGACTGTAATTTCATTTTCATTTTGTATATACTTCCGCCAGGATCCGCATCATAACCAAGCAACTAGAGTACTTCGTATTCTAAAAATATAATTGATTTACTCGGCCTTGCGAGTATATTTATCCAAAGTATAAGTACACATGTACGGATCAAGGATTGGTTTAACGATTTTGACTTATGAAAGGATAACAAAATCTGAGCCACGAGCCAAAGTAGATCGGATGATAACTGTAGATCACATGGGAATGTTATTCAGTGCTACTTGGGATTGTTATGGCATGTAATCAATAGCTAATTAGAGTTTATATCAAAGATCTAATAGTACATTGTATTACATCTGTTAGATTGGTATCGGTCAGGATTATTTTTTTAAACCTTTTTCTATGAACTTTAAAAAACCAAGCCCAATTCAGAACTGTGTCATAAGTAAAAGGATACAGACCCGTTTCCAAGAGTGATTGAATCCCTAACCCCAGACTAATGGAGCTTTCTTACCAACAGATATAACGGTACCAATTGTACAACCCCAGGTAGGCGGAGCTTAAAGTGCAGGGAGCCTTGCATTCGGAAATAAGCAACAACACTAGCTGCGAATGGTGCATCATGTAAGAGTTATACTTTATGTTATGCTTAAAAAAATTAAGCCTCATGACAACATGTGAGATTACGTTAATTCGTATCTAAATCATATTTTGTATTTTTTTTAATAAAAAAAATGTGGGATACCCAGGTTAAACACGGTCTGTTGTGACTAGGTAACTCTTCACCCTGTCTATTTCCAGCATAGTTATCTCTCTTAAATGCAATGGTGTACCTGGTTTTGTCCTCTGTGACAGTGTGACATGCATGCTGAAGCTGGATAGAAAGTATATTTATTTCACAAAACATTATCATTGAGGTCTATGGAAAAACAATTGGTACCGTGATACCAGCACTTATATAGTAAGCCCCCCCCCCCCTTTTGAAAAAAACCTCCTGTTCTTATTATGCTGCGTGTCTATCAGCTAAATCACTACTGAAAGGAGAAAAACTAGACTGCTCCTTGACTCTATTGTCTTTCAAACGTAAATTGTTGTCGAGATACACACATGTACACATTCCGCGGAGTTTTCCGGTGGTGGTGGTTAGCGCAGCTGTAATAGATCAACAATGAAATTGCAACATAAAAAGAGAAGTAGGACTTTTCGTCGAGTGATACAACACACTTTTAAAGTTAGAAATAATTATAAAAAATGTTATGGCTAGTCCCATGAAAAGGTATCCAGTGTTTGGTCATTATCCCATTACCAAAAGATACTATATCCGCCAATTATATAGATTCCAAGATTTCATCATAATATAAGTTTATATGTCTGTCAAAATGCATTTAATCTGTCTCCGTTGTGTTATCCACTAATATTTTGACACTGTTGCTATAATTAATGTCTTATAACATCATATCACAGCATCCTGTGATAATTACTGTCCCCATAAATATACATCTTCTATTTAAGAAGCAAATGTATAAACATCTAGTCGAGATCATGAATCCAACCTTCGTGTTGGCTTCTACCTAAATAGACAAGCAAGAAGACATATATTGTACAATAAATAGAGAATTCATAATACAATATTTACGATATATATATATATATATATATATATATATATATATATATATATATATATATATATATATATATATATATATATATATATATATATATATATATATATATATACATATATATCGAGAATTCACGATACCGTATGTACGTTACCAACTGGCTTACTTTAAATTAGGAAATCCTAAAATTATCCTTAAACTTATTTTTTTTGGGGGGGGGGGTATTTGCTATCTTTACCTCTCTTTAGATTTTTTTTCCTTTATTATGCTGTTGTTGGCGTTAGCGATTGGCAGCTTTTAACGTTATGCACCGTTTACCTCGATGCTTTACAAAAAAATATAAAGAAAAATATTTTCGTATATTGCTATCGAAACAAGCATTCATCCTATATAACACGTTTTTCTCACATTTTCATATACATTTTATGTTAAACTGAGACTAAGCAATCAAAACAAACGTGAATCCACCTTGTACCTTTTTCGATCCGAAGAACACATAGATTTGGAAGACATTAACTTTGCAACAACAAAATTAGAGAGAAATAATAATAATAATAATAATAATATTTTTTTAAACAATAATAATAATAGAAAGAAAAAAAATATTAGAAAGAAGTATTCTTGATAATGATAATGATAATGGTGGTGGTGGTAATTGTGTAGACGACGACGATGATGAAGACAAGGAAGAGTAATATAAAATCATATGATTGTGTTATATCTTGCATTCTTCATTTTACTTACGGATAAGAAAATCTGATGAGTGTAGTCATTTTTTGCTGACCGCATCCTTTATGAAACGATCTTGAGATCAGAAACGAAAAGGTGTAACGTAGATACAAATGGCAGTTTAAATGGTCTTTAAAATGCTTACAGTAATGCAATGGGGTGTGGTTGGCGTGGACAGGGGGGTAGTGGGTAGGGGTGATTTATTAGATATTACCACTTTTTGTAGGTTAGTGCTTAAATTAGCAGGTAGAATCATTACCTTAATCATTCAATGCTATTGAGAATATTTGTAAATGTTTTCCCAATAACACTGAGTGATAAAGGTAATTTGTAATATATTGTATTTAAGTAAGTTGATTATCTGCGATAATATTTTTTTATCATTTACACTTTTCATTGTCGGACATTGTCGTAAAGAGATAACATGTGATAACATGTCAAAAACACCACTTTTAATGCGCAATTCCACTTTCATTTCCCATATGAATGAAATAAAGTTTATGTATAATCAATCTGTATTCCTGGAATCGAGAATTCAACATGTAGAATTACCATATTTATGGTAAAGAAGTAATGAAACTGATATTTTTCGGAAATGGAATTCCCAATTTATTTAATCTCTGCAGGCGTTACTTTAGCATATATGCCATCCTCATAGTAGAGCTATTCCACTGCGATTTCACGTTTGTGCGGTAAGTGACAACGTTGACGTCTCACATTTTATTCATTAGAATATCTATTATTTTACAGATAATATATGTTGATATAAATTGCTTCTGAGATTAATGGCAGAATACTAAAAGTGTCAACAAACAAAATGATACAAATTATCTCCTTCCTGACATACATTTAAAAGTTCACACATTCGGAATATTGACAAACCGTGATGTACATTAATTTCTTTTTTCCACTTTTTAAACTTTGGCACTGTTTAATCTAAATAGTTTTAAACTGAGCTGTCCATTTGCAAGTTTGAACTATTCGGAAAAGATAAACAATTGTACTCAAAAACGTTTGTAGTTCTCCCCGAAAATAAAACATGCGGTTCTCTCGATCGATCGAACATTTAGCAATGATGTAGTAGAACCACGCTAGAGACTTCGTGAACGATGCTACAATTTTTGGGCAGAAAGAATTTAGCGTTAGCAGACGTAAATACCCTCCAACATCATCCCTTAACACCCCACCCCCACCCCCACACTCACACAACCGATTAAAGAGCTTTCTTGTGAAAAGCATCGAACAGTTATGTCACTACATGTTAGTCATACGCAATTTATTTAGTTTATGTACACTGCGTTGCGGAAACAAGTATTTAACAGAATAAAAAAATAGTTCACCCATTTCCAGGCAGAAATTTTTTTATATTAAAGTTGAGCCTAGACTGATCCATGACAAATTTTGTTTGCTTGATTATGTATAGACACTTCTACAATAAATATCAGAATAATGTTTGTATGTCATGGACCGGGGGTGGGGTAACTTATCACTATATGTTGTCTCCGGTAGGACTTAACGTGTAAGTGTGCATGAACGGTATCTGTATATTCAAATCCTTTTTTTCTGAATAAATAAGTCCTGCAAACCTACACGCGCCTACGTCTATTTGCACATTTCAATACGATTTTATGAACCACTTTAAATGAACTTCCGACCTCACCCACTATTTGATCATTGTTCTAATTCGTCCCACAAATGTCAACAAGTGATCACTTTACTGAAATTCCATTCATTCCTTGACTACATATCAAGCGTGCGATGTACTTCATTAGATATGAATACTACAGATAAATCATATCCAAATATGACATCAAGATAAAGAAATGAACAAGATAAAAATCACCCCAAATATATAATTTTCTATTTTTAAGAAAATCAACTTTTGTTTAAAGTTGACATTCATAAATATATAGAACATTAAAGAACCACATACATCTCTGTATCCAAATAGTATTAATTGGTTTTTGAATTAAATATACATTCATAAAATGTAATCACCTGGCGAATGATGATATTAATATGAATATACTTCTGTAACTAGCCTAATGGAAATCTATGCTGGGGTGTGGGTGATTGTGGTTCGCGCCACCGTCATACATCAAGGGTGAAACTACATAATACAAATGTAGATATGATGTTTAGTTTAGTGATGCAACCTTCTTATACATTCAAGAGAAATTATCAGCGTTGGTTTATGCGATCTCGTAAGAATCGATCACCCGTTTCTCGTGATCGGTAGATGTAATGTCCTTTACAGAAGTATAAGTAATAAAGTTGTAAATATGACTATATTGGGTAACTTTCAAGACATTCTCAAATATATTTGTTACATACTACGGGCGAGATATACCAGTTGTCTTTTTACAATGCTTACGGTATGTACCAGTAAATGCAGGTATGTCTTTGCTTACGCATGCCTCAAAGAGGATCTGTCCATCCTTACATTCTAATTGCGAACATATATTGCCCGATATTTGGTGATAGGGATACTCGGAAGCAATCACCGACTGTTCGTATATCAGATAGTCGATTAAGAGATGTCCCCACAATCCCTAATTATATTTGCACTAGGATGAGTTATAAAATATGCGAGTGGCAACCAACTAAAAATGAAATATCGATATTAAAAACAAACCAAAGAAAATTACAATCACAACACACTTTAACAGGCGTGTATGGGTTTTCCCCCCAATATATCGGTATATCTCTGTTTCCGCTGCAATGTATTTAAACATAAACTCTTGGGCTTTTAATCGATCAATGATAGCTTATTTAATTGACATTGTTTCTTTGATATGTAAGTGTACTTTTCTAATCTACCTCTGTAATATAATTGTAGATATTATATATATATATATATATATATATATATATATATATATATATATATATATATATATATATATATATATATATATATATATATATATATATATATTGTAGATAGAAATGAAGATAGAGCATCGAAATGGCAAACTTTGTACAAGCACATGCCAACATGTGCGCTTCAAATACTAAACACAATGTTTCATGCACGTGTTTGTCTCATATCTATCTACAATTATGTGAGTCGGTTAATTTCAATAACTTTGTAATTGAAAGTCTTATTTTGTTGTTGTTGTTCAAATTTTCAAACAGTGCAACGCCTTGTTTAAATTGCAGAATGGCATCCGGTTCCAAACAGCAAGACCATATACCGTCAGTTCCAGTATTCGACACGTCACACAATTTTCCGCCAATAGTCACTAACTATATTACTGGCCAAGTCGTTCCCATTGCCTTACAGGGCGATTGCGACTCAGAACAAGAACAAACAACAGCGTTGGAGAGACGGATGGAAGATAACCTGCACATCAGCCCTCAAAGTTTTATGAAAAATCTCCATGATCAACAAAATGGTGAGCAGATTGCCTGCCAAAGTAAACATTACGTTTCTGCAAATGGAGTGGAAATGTATGCAGTAGATGAAAACGGTGACTCACTACTACATACAGCTATTATAATGGACTACGAGGAAGTTTCTATAGAATATATCGACCTGGCAATAAACGAAGGGATGCTGAACTTGCAAAATAATCTATTTCAGACACCCTTGCATATTGCAGTTCTCAATGACATTGTGTCTGTAGTGGAAAGGCTCGTAAGAAAAAATGCCCGCATTGATCTTCAGGATCACCATGGAAACACACCTCTTCATCTTGCTTGTGCAAAAGGAAATCTTAAGATTGTGTCAGTTTTGCTGGAGTCTTCATTTCTTAAACAAGCTATTGAAACAAGGAATGCAGATGGCGTCACGTGCGTACACATAGCAGCTTTAAATAACCATTTGGACGTATTAGGGATCCTTCTTGAGAAAGGGGCCAACGTCAATGCCCGTGAATCAAAAAGTGGGCGAACAGTTTTGCATTTCGCTGCAGAGACCGGAAATATAAGACTTTTGGATTTTCTGTTCTCATGTTCCGACGTAAACATTAACGCTGAAAATTATGAAGGAGCAACAGCTCTACAACTATCAAGATGGCACGGCTATGGTGACGTCATAATGCGGTGCTTACACAATGTCGCCATGGTAGACAAGAAGCCAGTGGATTCTCCGGATTAACATTCATTATCTGTAAAACGGAGAATGTATTTTATAAAATGGTTACTTAGATTTACCATACTTATTTTACTAGCTTAGTAGGTTATCAGTAACTAATTCAGGATCAAAATCTCAAGTTTGATTACAATTGAAGTGGATTTTCATGTTTAATACATTATTTATTATTACTGAATAATGTTAATTCCTGCGGATTTTATGTTGATGCAGTTATTGAACATTAATACATGATTAAGCATTGATACGTATTATTTATACCAGCGTCATCTGAAAGACCGACAGAACCATTGCGTTGTATCGTGCAACGTGAACGTTCTAGCATTGATATCTGACTGCACACCAATAAGCAATTATATATATATATATATATATATATATATATATATATATATATATATATATATATATATATATATGGAGTTTTGTACGGTGGCATTTCATTTTGTTTCTATATTATCCATCAATGTTCCTAACGTCGATATAACTGTCATGGGTTTGACAAATAAGTTTCGTAATATCTGGAGTCTGTATCAACAGAACATTGGAAAAGAGAACAAGATTTTCCCAAAAATGCATTGAGTCAGTGTACATTAAATTGTTTATATGACGTCATTATGTTTTCATGTATGCATTTATGTGGCATACTACTGTTGCTGAAAGATAATATTTCGTAACAATGACTGCATTCGTATCCAATCGAAACATCACATTATTTTATTTCCATAGTATTCACTTTTCAACTACAAAAAAAGAATATACCATTCTTAATTCTGTCTTGGAAACGTAACTGTAATAATGTCCTCATTAGTTGGACGTTGAAGTTTATGGAAATACCGGTATGTTGTCGTTATTCACTTGAAAATTGCAATTTGGCAAATTGGCTATTTGTATCATTATTGAAACGGACATTACAATCTCTGGAAACTAGGTTGCTTGTTGTCACTTCTGATTTGGATTTTACAATAAAGGGAAATCAATAGATTGTGTCACTATTGACTTGGATATTAAAATGTTGGGGAAAAAAGCTTTTTTATTTTACGTATCTAATTCTAAAAATGGAGAAAAGATAATATTACAATCAGTGCGTTTTACCACGACCGTTATCACTAACATTCTCTTGGAACGCATGATGCATTGCTGGCAGAAGAATTCATGAATTTTCATCCGTCAATAGTTCTAAACAATCATAACAACTGAGGTTCCACTGGGTCAGCTTTTAACAAGTCGTTAATACTTGTTTTCTTATAATGATCGACCTGTGTATACATATGTGTAAAACGAGTCAATGTTGTTGTTTTATCCTTGGATAAGAAAAAAATATAAAAAAACAAGATCGGACGTGTGCAATATGAACATAATTATTTGGATGATCATGCTAACAAATATAATTGTGATAAGCATGGTCAAATTTATTCGATGAACCCAGTTCTCGTACACATCGTCGCCATAACTCGTTCTAGAGATGTGAAAGAAATGCATAACCAGTACAAAGTGAAAGTAGACAAACTTGTTCCTTAAAAATGGGTATACACGCATCTTATTTTCTTTTTAGGATTTTCTAAATTTTGTTTCAAGTTATTTCCTTATTTTCATTTAAGTACGAGGACGTACAGTGTCTATGTCGGTATACGATTTGTAGTTTGGCATCGTAATAAACTGTTAACAGTCACAAGTCATGGGATTTAAAATACCATTGTTCCATAGATAACTATAAAAATGGTCTAGCCCCTCCTTTTTATCTGAAACGAGTACTTTCATTATTATCTAAAATATTACTTCCCTGTTTTACACCGTATCAAATAATCTTTTAATCTGCGCCCGCTTCAATAATGCATAGTACATACTGATCTAGACTAACGTAATCGCCGACCACGTGATTTTTCGTTAAATAGGCTGTCTAAAGAGAAACATGAGCTCCAAATAAAATGGAATTCTGATAATTCCGTGGAAGGATACAGTGTAGTATTTCGTTACAGCAACCCTGAAACCGATATTTTAAATTCGATTCGCTGGACAATAACCGGTTTCAATGAATCCGAAACCGAACTCGTGCAACCGTAAATCCTACCCAGGGATTAGTTGACGAGCTCATTTAAATATTGACGAGGATGTGACACAGTGCGTCGTGAAGTATATTGTGTATCAAGCATTTCACAATTATGTTAATGTAAGTAGTTTTGATCAATATATTTACATTTACAGTTATCATACTATCCACAAATATATTTAATTATAAAACGGTTATATAAATGCAGATAATCACAAGACATCATAAAAATGAAATTTCGGTTTTAGAGTTTGTTTACGAATGGGGTGAATTCAATTCTCGGCGTTGTAAACATATGCTGATTACATTTGAACAAATATGAAACAAAACGTATTCGTACACTAATTGATGAAAATAATGTATTAGATATTAATGGAGTTAATTTCATTTTTCCACAGTATACGCACGAAAGGTGTGGGAAAATTTATTATAAATTCTTATTTTACCATGTTGCTAGGAAAAATGTCTTTCTGAATTTAATTGGTATCTCGTTACACTAGATACCTTTTATTTAAATAATGTTAAATTATATTGATGAGTATTTGATTCCAACAAGAAACGACCTACTTACTATGCTATCTTGACAATCATTTTCTCCGAAAATAAGGAAAGTTTCGATTTGTAAATGGGTTTAAGCCAAAAGTCAAAACCTGGTCAAACACTATTTCTCCTGTTTATTTTGCTATACATTTAATTAAACAAATATACAAATATATGTGTCTTCATATTGTAAAAACAACTTAGGCCAATATTATTAATTTTGATTTAGTTAGTATGATTTTGATTCCATACTATTGGTTTAAAATTGCTTAATCTCTCCCTGGGAATTTGTTTTCTTTTCCTGACAGTCCTGTATATAAAAGAGCCCTTACTGGACATCATTTATTCCATTCAAGCAGAAAGCAAATATTTGGAACTCCATGTTATATGCACTTAACGCCAACAGTGATCTTTAAAAGAAAATAACCGCTAATCATCTTATTGGAAGTCCTTTTCTCTCCCTCAAATGTCATGTTATGTATATTTGATTTGCATTATTTATTAGTTTGTTATTTTTACTTTTTATTTCATGATATGCATTGGGTTATGTACAAATGTATTTTTGTAGCTGACCAAAATCAGTGAAAGTGTTGTAAACAACAATATGTACCTTGAACATAGTGAAGGATAAATATTAGGATTATTATCGTGGTCCGAGTCAAGTAAATTGTGTATACAAAGTTCCTTTCTATACTTTTAGTAACATACTTTTAATTATTACTAATATTTTATCTTAGCTTTTGGAACCTTCTAGAAGTAAATTTTCCATTAGGTGATATAGCGTTTTTTTAATAAAAAATTTCACTTTATATTTTAGGGAAATAAATGATTTGCTGACTTTTTAAAAGCTTGTTACCTCGTATTCTTTTATGTTACTTATTTTAAGACCAGAGGATTGTACTAGTCATCTGAAATGCGATCTACGTGTAACGTTATTATCAGAGTTTGTCGTGAAAATTTTCCCACACGTTTAGCCCCACAATACAAGGGGAATAACTCTTCAGTGCTTGTTACAATAAATGTCGAAAATTCCTCACTGCTATATTCACTTAAACATATTAAGTGTGTGTGTGTGTGTGTGTGTGTGTGTGTGTGTGTGTGTCCAATTATAACATGATTACCATATTTAATAATGTACTAAAATGAGTTTATGCTTGTAGCCATAGTTACCATAGTGATATTGCAATTATGTTGCAGTTTGTTGTAGTGAGAAGAATGTATGGTGATTCTTATACATAACGAGCACATTACGAATGAATAATAAAGCTAAAAGGTTTTGTCGTTATCTAAAGAACCGAATATAAAACGAGTCCAACTGCAAACTGCACAGACCCAGATATTTCGCTGCTTAATGCGCCAGCGCCAGCAGATCTGGGTCTGTGCAGTTTGTTAGGGGTAATAGGCAGGTCAAACATTATAGGCCGTGATCTGAATGATCTTTATGCTACGGCAGAGCAGGTCATCTGTTCTTCGCATTTTGATTCAACTTATAAGCGAACACAGATGACAACAAAGAAATCCAAATCTTAAGTGATTCATTCTCACCAATTCCGTGATACATCAAACTCAAACGTTGACTTGAAAACAAGCGAGACATTAGTACTGCATAAACAGCACAATACATATCACTTCAAACTGTTCTCGCTATACTCTTGAACAATTTATGGAATATGTCCACTTTATGTAGTAACTCACATATTGAACGATATGGCTATCTGTCATTTCATTTACTTAAAGGGTTTATATTTGCATTTATTTAAGTGGAACAAAACACATTAACAGATAAGGTGTAAAGCATGAAGTCACCGCACATATTGTCTCGCTAATTATTTTCATATATATCTCGAGGTATCATTTACACCACTCCCAATCAGACAAATTGAAAAAAGGTATAATTTACACAACTCCTAATTGAATCCAGGAGATAACAAATATCTTACATCTTAAAAACTGTACTTTTTTTTTAAAAACAGAAACTTGGCATGTATTTATATTAAATATTAAAGGTAACAAAAATAATTCCACATGCATGACCCCTTTGGTCGCACTGGATAGTTTCGTATTTTGACACCTAATTTTTAATGTAGACGGCATGAGCCTAATCATCACAATCCTAACATTTTTCAGTGCATACAAAAACTAAATCTGTAATGTGGTTTACATTTACTTTGAGTTAGGCTTGGAGATGGGTTGCCTTGTTGGTGACTGCCTGTCACAGTTAGACTTGCACTGGAGATCAAATGCGTAACTTGGGCTGCAAATGACCAGCCGACTTGACTTACGTATTTACACGTGTCTTGCTACAGAGTTAAATCTCTAAAAATCTAGATGGTTAAGGGGTGATGAAAAGCATGCAAATGTGTTACAGTTATGATGGGTTCCATTTGGTGTGTGTCATGTCCAGCATCGTGAAGCTTTATGTTGGTTCAGGATGTTGGCTAGTACCAAGTTGATGTAGTACATCATTCAGCTGCCTTAGAGTCTCCACTCCGGATTTTCGTATAGTGTTTACTCCCTTAGCCTTTGCAGTCTATAGACAAGCCCCAAGTCCGAAATCTGTAGATCCTTAGGTTTGGATGCTTGTGTTTGCTTTATCTGTCATCACCTTGTTATCAGCAAGTGTTAATTTCACTCATGTCAGATATAATTGCTTTTAGACTCCCAGCTAACTGTCCAGTTATAATGCCCCTATTTCAGTTCCCAGTGTTTGAAAGCTTGCTTTAAATATGGGATTTCTATATAGTATTGTGCATAATAGATTGTACCAAAATAAGATTAGCTGACGGTTTTTGTGATGTACCGTATTTGCTTGACAGGTGCTCCAAATACATTGTCTGAATAGTTTTGTGACTTTTTACAAAGATACTTACAGTTTTATCTTGAAGACATGGAGTGTGTAATATCATCAAGAATTTGAAGATGAAGAAATGGTAAGATTTCAATATTACTTGCATTCAGTAATTTGTAATATCACTTACTCAGTTTATCACATACATACACAGTCTATTGTGAGCTTCTATTTGATACGGATACATGTATACGAAATTATACAAATATAATAGCTTTTTACCACAACAATTTCCAACTGTTTATATAATCAATGTATCAATTCAGTTTAAGTTCATTGATAGTTCAATAATAATAAGTTAAGTTCATTAACAGTGCTCTCTCCAAAATCCACAAATCAAGAAGCACAGAGGTCATGTTGCTTGAATTCTCATGTTGGTCATTTATTGGTCTAATTGCATGATATTGTTTATGTAGGTATATTATAATTGTATTATCATTAGATAGTAGTACATTATTACTCAATGAATATTAAAAGTAACATAGATATAGACTATGGTAATTAGCGCATATATATTGTAAATGAACATGGAAATATATCAAAGCATTGAGTCATACAGTTGATCATAATTGACACAAGCCTTTTGTAAATGCCATTCAAGCAACAAGTTGAAGTACTTTATATAATGGTCCTATATGTTTTATAGTTTATATTTATGTCCATCTCGCATCTCCTTGGTCAGTCATACTTGTAATCTTTTATCTTCCAATACATAAAATCTAGCACCAAATTCTAACTTTATATTTTATTTGAATATCTAGTTTGACTGAATTCTCTACATCAGATAGTTAAATAATTTCATTTTTCAACAGGTTTCCATTTGTATACCATCACTCGAGTATCTACCTTTCAATAAAATCGAAGATGGAACTTTCATAGCCATAGATGATCTTGTAAAGTTCCTTAAATCTAACCATTCGATTCATGATAGGAAAAAAACTGAAGAAAGAAAATATTTTACAAGAATTACAGAGACACGATACTGGGATAATCCAGAGAGAAGAAAATAAATTGGTTTCGTTGTCGTCTTTCTTTCGATATATGTTTCATCACTATGATGATCCAGGTTTGCAAATTGGTATGTGATAAACTCTTAGAACAACAAACACAGTCTATATCTTCCAAAAAATGGAATAAATCAACATGGAACCTTTATCAAGAACTAGCGTCTGTTGAAATTTTAAGTTTGGGTCTGTATGAAGAAACAATTAATAAGCTACAACTTGAAGGGCTGAAGATTCCATCTTTAATTATTGATTACAAAACACAGTTCACACAGAGCGAATGGAATAAAATTAAATTGTTTGAATGGCATTATAGTTCCTTTTGTAAGAAATAAGCGTCAGACTATGAAGATGAACAGGAGTTGGCAGAAAAAGGACAAGAACTCAATCATTTGTGCTTGAAGGTCTGTCAACAGAATGTTGCTTGGAAGTTTGCTGCTGATGCAATAAATGGAATTACTATCCATCTGGAAAGTATCCATCGACCTGAGAAAATAGAAACTGACACAGAAAATGCTCTTAGAGATATACCTGCTCTTCAGTTTCAAAATATCATTTGTTTTCAGTGCACAAATGTGTGTACACATAAAACAGGAGTGCACATTGGTATCGAACTACAGCATTTGCAACATAATGTTGAACTATATGATGATATCTCACTGATAGTTCGTGCCTCTCTGATGAAAAGTCACAATCTTTATGTACCTGTCATACTCTTCTTTCCCAATGGCTGCCATCTGCCTGGTGAGCGTTTTCTCGCAAGAAGTCATCTAAAATCTGGTAAACTCCAACCCCATTACGCGTCTCTTTCATCTTGTCTGGATGACCAAGATCTCCCAGAGGAATTTTGAATTCTTGACTCCTTTTGTTTTCAATGTTTTAAGGAGGAGAAACATTGGCTTGCTGACCCCTTAGATATAAACCATTTTCAAATAATGAGAGAATGGCGCTTGCACGTTCCTTTACCATTCCAGTGTTTATTAGAACAAACACTACTGAACAAAACAGCCTCAGGTGTCGATCATCTGATTATTTCTACACCTCAAAACTGTCCTCTTCATATTGCCTTTTTGATTAGTTACTGAACAAACTTAACAGAAATTACAGTGGTCTAATACAAGATATTGTCACAGATGAGTTGTTCATCAACTACATCACATCTGTTTTCCATCACCTCAACTACGAATATGAGTCAAAGTCTGCGAAATGGAGACAGACATCTCAAGAAAGCAGCAGATCCAGAGCTTTGTCGCTTTAAAACTTATCTGAAACCATATCCACTTTGCTATATAAAAGCAAGCGATGTTTCAGCTTCTGAACATTTGGTTTGTCTCAGAGACTGCTATCTTATATTTTTCATGGACAATCTGGTCCAGCTCACCATGAAAACAGACCCACAACCTGGTGAAAGGAGAATAAGTCAACTATGCACCTTTCCCATCACAATCAAAGGCATTCCAAAGGATTCGAACGATGTGTTAACATGGCATCTTCCACTGTGTGAAGAAAAAGAAGATTGTGCATGCAAGGAAGTACCACAGTTGAAAAAAGAAGACCTAGAATGGGTTCTCCTGAAGATGACCTCTGACGAAGAGTGTGCTTTTGAAAGTTTTCAGCGGCAAGCTACATGGGGCCTGAAACACATATGGACAAGACTTACATCATTACAGCCCTTCACAAAAATTTAAGACAAAGCGGCTTCGATGGAGAATTCGGGATTTCAGGAAGAAAATGTGGATCTAGATGAAAGCTGTTCATCCTTGGTCATTCATGATGTGGAGAAAATGGAAACTGTCAGTAATAATGAGAGAAATGAAAACTTCCCACTAAACATCTCCAATGAAGATATAGAGAGCATTAATGGAGCCACTACCTCAACTACAGCAGTTGACAATAATGGGGTAACAGTCGAGGATATGAAAGCATCCAGGATGAACCAAATGCATCATGTGATAAGTTGCCATATATTGACGTCAGTGATATAGATGAGGAGGATGTACAACCAATTAACGAGGATAAAATGAATGAAAACAGACAAGAAGAGGAAGATGAGGATGACGATTATTCAAATATTCGGTCAAAAGTAGATGCAAATCAAGATATTCTCCAAGATGTTCAAGCCCTCATTGAAGAAATATAGATACCATTTATGGCAAACAAAGATGAAACTGAAGTCTGTGATACCGATAGTAGCATACGAGAGTATCAAGATCTAAAAAACACACCATCACCGCCACTATTATGCCGTCATCCTCCACCTTTCACCATACAGCAGAGTACTTAGATCATTTTGTATTCATTTCCAGAAAGATGACATTTTCCTAGTCATCAGCAACCAGACAGCGTAAAACACGACCAATAATATACTACAGGACATTTAAGGAATGATGAAAATATTGAATCACCTTTGAAGTCCAATGCAGTTCAGATACGAAAACGGCTCATACCTTCAAGCGGAATTCATTTGAAATGGAAATACCACATAGTGTGGACAATGTACTCATAGCGCAGCATTTGCAACGGTTGTAAATACTATCATCAAATAATTCTGGGTTTTTGTAATATGCATGGATAGACAATAGTTGATATTTTACCATATATGCTACCTCTGATATGTTCTGTTTCGGATGTAAAGATGCCAATTGGTATCTGGGTAGTCGAGGACCTACCTATTTATAATAACGCAGGTTAAAAAGGTCCCATAGGGTATCCATTTATCGTAACAGTATACAAGTTTTCTGCCAGTGCTTGCAAAGTCAGCACTCGCATTGTCTTCAAATTGACAATCCTTGTGATTGAGCCCTAAGTACGCATCCTTTTTATGTGGCAAGCAGAGGTCTGTCTTTTCCTGTAAATAATTGACCATATATATATATATATATATATATATATATAT